>CM023457.1:87533192-87893192 GCA_013339765.2 Haemaphysalis longicornis | reverse complement strand
AAGGCCGGTAAGGGAAAATATCTGTGTGTGTAAGCGGAACCACGTGCAAGCGGCGGTGGCAGACAGTCAATACTCCTGCAAGTTAACTGAAGAAAGCGATGGGTCAGGGTATTGGGCGAAATGTGTGCTTTAGCTGGATGCAGCAAAGTAGGCCCTTCTTCCGTGCGTCCTCCCTTCCTCCTTTCGTTTTCACGTTTCTGTGGAGCCAGGGAGGGTGTTGTCATGGGATAATTCCTTGGTCTCAGCTTGCGCGCACTGCGTGTCCTGAAAGCGGTGCTGAGGCACGCTGCGGCTCGCCGCCCGAGTTCCCGACTTAATCCTAAACGTGAAGGCACGACGGTCACCAGCCCTGCAGACGGCGGTTGCGACAGTAACAAATACCCGATGGCCATGTTCGACCTCGGTCACAACTAAAGCCGCTCCATTGCGTCCACGGTCTCTTTTTCCCTGGGCGGCGGCTGCCCATAACAGTGTATATTCAGGGGCCGGATTCACCACGGCGGTATGACAGAACGGCGCAAGGACAGCAGCGCTCTGACTTTACGAAGTGCCAACGCACAACAGAGACTCCAATTGTAAGTCATTTTCTTCCCCTGATCATTGATTTATCCTTGCGTTATCCCTGCAGTCCTTGAAGATTTAAATAATCGCTTCCTAATATTTACACGATGTCACAGTACCTTTATGTCTGCGAGCCAAAAAAATTGTATCTCGTTTTATTTCAAATGCAATATTTGCGTTTGAATTGGTTGTTGAAAGAAGCGCCCACGATGAAGCGGATAGGTAACTTTGAACGCGGGAAAACGTAAATTCAACTCGTATTCGCCTGAATATCCATGATGCACAAAGTTGGCGAGGACAGCTTTACGTACATGAAGAGTTACCACTGTCCATGAAGTACACGAAGAGTTAAAGTACATGAAGAGTTAAAATATATATTTGTTCTCGCTGGAGTTCTCGTAGTTTGCTTCATTTACAGGCATGCGACTCCATGTAACGTAGCCGCTGTTGCATGGTGTGCCCCTCATCGCGACTTTTGTTGCCCCGTTACATACCGACGCGTGCATCCACTGCTACACCCAATTTTAAAATCATCATAGCAGTATGCGCAAGTGAAGGGCCTTCGTACTGGTGGCGAAGAAACGAACGTGCCTTTCTAGAAGAATTTTCCTTGCCGCATATCAAACCGCATATCATACCGCATATTCCATACCGCATATCAAACAGCTTAAATGCAAATGCTCAAAAACAATGAGCATTCTTAAGGTCCTCCTACACCAATCTTATGGGGCCGACGAACAACTCCTGCTGCGGCTTTACACTGCCTTGGTGGAGTCTCGGCTTGACTAGGGCAGTGTCGTGTATGGGTCAGCGACAAAAACAGCACTGAAAATGCTCGACCCAGTGCTGCATCTTGGCCTCCACCTCTCGTGCGGCGCTTTCCGCACTAGCGCTGTCGAGAGTCTGTATGTCGAGTGTGATAAATGGTGCCTAGGGCATCAGCGGGAGTATGTTGCTTGCTGTATGCATCTAAGATCGTATCTCTCACCAACCATCCTTTTAATCCTATCATGAACGATACATCAAACTTGCAACTCTTTTTAAACAAGCCATCTATCTCCTTACCTTTCTCTCTCAGAGTTAGGGAGGAGGCTTCTTCACTCAAGGTCCCCCTGTCAGACACGCACAATACACCCATCCATAATTTCATTCCATCATGGCATCTTCGTCCTGTATCATGCGACCTGTCATTCATGCAACTAGAAAAAAATTAGATTACCCAGGAGTGCAATTTTGCAGCACTTCCTGTTCCTGCAGGACAAGTACAGGTGCGTGAAATTCTTTAGCGACGCGTTGAAAACTGATTCTACTGTCTCTTGTGCAGCGCACGGATCATATTTTAACGTTACTAAAACGGTGAATTTTCATATCAGTATTTACACAGCAGAAGCATATGGCATCTTACTCGTTTCAAATCACATCATCAAACATAAAGTTCCCAAGTCCATCGTGTACACAGATTCTCTGAGCGTTGTGCCGACACTGTCATCAGGAAGGTCGTCTAAAAACTATGTAATAAATGTTCTTTCAAAGGTTATAATGACTGCATATGCTTCAAATTTAGAAATTACTATATGCTGGGTACCAGGTCACTGTGGGATCCCTGGCAATGAGACCGCTGAATAAATGGCTGGTGCTGCTGCTCTAATGACCACAGTTAACATAACAACAGTACCTAACACCGACCTAAAGACACTCATCAGACGACAGCTTCGAACACATGGCAACTACACTGGAGTCAACAAAGAGACAACAAACTACACGTAATAAAACCACAGCTGGGACGCTACATAACTGACTCACACAACAGATGCACTGAAGTCGCCCTGGCTACGCTGCGGATAGGTAATACACATGGAACGCACTCCCACCTGCTCACTGGATCTTCGCGAACCATTTGTAGCAGGTGCGGAAGGGACTTATCCGTAGTCCACATACTAATCACATGCAAGGCACTGGACATAACACGACACAAACATTTCCCTGAAATATACAGACGACACATTCCACTGCACCCATCATACTTTTTAGCCGATGAACAAATGTTTCTAGTCAATATGTTTTTATGTTTTAGCTGAGGTAACATTTCTGCAGCTCTTGTCACATCCCGTGTAATCATCCTGGCCCTATACACCAGTCATCTCTATTGTCTTTTGTTTTGCGTCACTTTTACTTCTACTGCATGTTTATTCTCATCAACCGTTAAATAACTTCTTCTTTGGCGCTCTTTGCCCTTAGTCGGCCTTGCGCCCCCCAAAAAACCAACCATCAACATCATTATTGCGGAAACAAAATTAGTATTATTAATTTTATTATTTGGCGCACTGTTTCATGTCTCACTAAAACAAAACAGCGTTTAGTGAGAGTATAAGAGCACACGTAAACAAGAACCTAGTTTTACGCTAGACGTAGTAAAATCTTTCGGGCGCTTGTTTGTTTTTAATTTGCGGAATATATACAATCAAAGGGAGCCGATCTGCCGAGCAATGCCTCACGTAACATGACATGATCGGCTGACGGCGACTTTAAATCGGCAGCAGCCATTACCAGGCATGTAGGGGAACGGTATCCTTGAAGAAAGGGCGCGGCTGCTGCTTTATTCTTATCGTCGGCAGTGCGCGGGGTGCAGCACGGGCGCACGGGGGTAGATAAGATAGTTTCCGCAAGCGTCGAAGTTACACTAGACAACACCATGGTGTGCTAGTGCGAAGCTTTATAAATTACTTCCACATGACTGATGCTCCTAACAAAATACCGCAACTGAATTTCGCGCTTCAGCCTCCCTTTGTTTTCGCCTAATATTTCATTTATTTTTGTTCATCAAACATGAATGTATTGAAAAAAAAACCTATAAAATAATACAATACGCAGTAAACGTACTCGTACGTTTAGTTTAGGGCCCTGAATTTGTGCCTGATCTGCAAAAAATTGTTAACGGTATCTCCCACTACTGATCTTTCAACAACAGCGTGGCATCATGGCGGCATCCGCGTTTACACACTTTTGATGGCCAGCTTTGCCCGCCTGGAGACAACCCCAAAGCGGCGCAGTCCTGTGCAGCTAAACCAAGCATAGTGCGTGCAGTACCAACAGCAGTACGCATCGGTACTTCTATGTTTACGTGTGCTTTCGTAACTTCCACTCTTTGTTCCATAATTTTTATGGCTTTAAAAAGAATGTGCCGTAAATATAAGCACAAATAGCTCGCTCGGCGAGCTTTATAAGCTCTGCGTAATTTGCGTTTGCTTTTGCCGGCCTCCGCCAACCGCAGAGCTGGCTGGTATGACATAGGTTCTGTTGTGGGAAATGAGCTAGTGGGTCGCGTGGCCATTCCCTGTTTCCCTGCTTATGTAGCTGATTTGAGCGAAGTTTACGTTAAAAATGGTATCAGTATGATTCTAACGAGGCAATCAAGCGAATGAACCAAACTTGTGTTTTCTCTTTAGGGCTCCTTAAACTCGCGGTCACTCGGGGCAAACTGTTGACGGTTGCTTGCGCGTCTGAAACTGTCGGAAACGCTAAAATCGCAAAAACAGGCGGCATCAGCTGAAACTGCCTTGCTTTCCGGTGCTTGCTTTCAACCCGCCGGATTCGACACCCCTCCTTCGCGGAAGCCATTTAGCTACGTGACGTAACCAAAATATAGCCAAAATATAGCCACCTGACACAGGGCGGGTGACGTTTTCGTTCCGAGTCAATTGCGTGAGACCCCCGGAGATCGACCTCTCCGAAAGGCCGCCGGATATCTTCCGGCGCCTTCCAGCGCCCAGCAGAATACGGCCCATGGGTCACACTAGCACAAGGCTGGCACCAAAAGCGAGGCAGTCAAGCATGCGAAGAAGCACACGCGCAGGAAGTTGCATATTGACATTTATTCAACCAAATTATACAGAGACAACTGTTTCAAGGTCAAAAAGAAGTGATTAAGCTATACGTCTTTTGAAAGTATTAATATTTCAGGTATTTCGGTTTTTCCGCTTTCAGTTTGACACGCTGGTATCTCTCGAGGTAGGCTTCGCATTACAAGTCATGTTCTTCGTCGCACATGTCTCGGCTGTACGCTGATATCTTGTCGTCGCAGATGTCCTCAAACATATCCAGGCACAGTTGCGGGATATTCTCCTTGACTTCATCGGAAACCCACAACATGCACTCTGGAAGTAAAAATTCAGCAATATTTCTTGCTTGATATACTAGGTATGATAGCTTTCTTGATTCAAGCAGGCTGTACCTATGATCTCAATATGTAACCCTACGGGACTCTGAACTTTGATTTCTGAAATTAATAATGCTTGGTATTAGGAAAATATTCCAGCCACATAATGTTTGTTCTTGTAGCCAATGTTGTGAACTTCTCGGCCTCTAGAAAACAAAGCTAGTAACTTCGCCAAAGAGCGCTTCAGACTGGCTAAAGAGAGACGAAAAATAATACTGACATCTGAGGGCTTTATTTCTGCGACGAAACCTGTAAGTATTTTTTCCCAGAAATAAAGCCCCCAGGCAATGCTGGACCCAGAAAAACACAATTCAAATAAGAGGATTTGGAGATCCTCAAATGATCCATTTCCAAGTTATCGCCAAAAATGGAATACTAACGAAATTTTCGCACTGTTTAAGACTATTGTACGCACAACTTATTTCATGATTACTTTGAACCTTAGGACTTCGTCTCTTTAGTATGGTTTCAAGAAAGATGTGCTCCCAAACTGTTCAGCGTGGGCTCTATGCATGTTTGAACATTTCCCTCAGAGACCTTCTACGAATCTCATTCTTTGTTGACATAAATGGGTCACAAACATAAAAAATTACAATCTTGAAAAAGAAGGGGCCGCTAGTGTATTCATCGGCTCCCTACAAGGTGTTTATGGCGTATTTTTACATAAGTTTGCTTCATAGCAGCTCTCATACGCTTTGATGACCATCTTTATCTAGTACTTCATCTATGCAAGTGAACCAAATATTAGAAGGCTTTCCTTGAAGGGTCATTGTAGGCGACTGAATAGAACTATCTCAAGGAGGAAAAGCGAAAACGCTCGTGAGTGCGAGATTTCAGCGCGCGTTAAACATCCCCAGGTGGTTAAACATCCCGGCGTGCCTCATCGCCTGTGCAGCATCGGCGCGTTAAATCCCACAAAATCAATCAATCAATCAATCAATCAATCAATCATCAATCAATCAATCAATCAATCAATCAATCAATCAATCAATCAATCAATCAATCAATCAATCAATCAATCAATCAATCTCAAGCCAATATAACTTTCCTATTACGTCAACAACAAGGACCGCAAGCAAAAAATATGGTCTGTTCTACCATACTTACACCGCCTGGATACCACCGAAAATCAGACCGCGGAATCTGATGGGACGGTGCTTTCTATTACCGCCCAGTTAAACTTATTGTTAAAAAAAAACGCCTAAATACGGAACAAAATACATTGCTTTGTGGTCGAAGAAGCAAACTCGCAAGTTTCCCCTGTTGAATTAAAGTAGTTTTCCAACCTCTTTAGTTTGAGAGATTGGAAGTAGCGAAACCAGAAAATCCTCAACGATTTCTTGAACAACCAAGCTAGGTGCCTCAAAAGTGTGTGAATTGTCATTTCCAGAAATGTGCGTGCCCATAGCTTGTACGAAGAATAAAAAAAAAACTAGGAACTGTGATGAGAACCGACGCACTCATTAGATTTTCAGGCTCGCACCACTGTCACAAGCGCCGAGGGCCCGTCATAATGCTATCTCCGGCACCGCTGTCAAGTAGATTGAAAATCTGTGTACATAAATATTTACAAAAAATGCACTTTTCTATTGCTGCTTCTCCCCTTTCGCAATAGATCTGAAATTTCTTGGGAAAAAAGATCATTAGCTATTCGTTTATCGCCATTCTGTTCTGTTAGGTCTTCTCCGTTCCCTGTAGGCACTGTTTTCGGAAAGTTCGATATATACTTTGACTTAGTCTGCAAAACGCTTAAACCTAGTGAAGCTCAGTGTCGAGTATCAACTCTTGCGCTGAAAAATTGGACCACTGTGCGTTCACGGGCAGATCACGGTTGCTTTTTGGTAACTTCCAAACAAGAAATATTCCGGTGGACGTGGAAAATAAAAATATGTTATAAAAATGTTCCTAATGCCTCCAACTTCCTTTAGAATATCAATCATTGCACCAAAACGAAGCAAGGTTAAGTTCGCCAAGACATGGCGCTCACTCCTGATATAGTCTTTTAAGAATCTGAATTCTATCTGATAAGTCTTCAACCAGACAGCCTTAGAATATTTTGTTCAAATTGCAACTATGGGTACGATAGTACGCTTGTTCCTAAATATTGAAGCAATACTGCGTAACAATGTAGATGTTTTCTGCTTCTGGCAGTGATGTTGCTGACATTATATTTCACCGTGCTTTTGCAAAGATTATTGTACAAACTTTCTTGAAACTCGTAATTTCTATATCACCAAAAGAGCTGTAAGGTGATTGAGGGCTTGTGATGTCCTATTATTGCTCCACGTTTTCACACATATTATTACAGTAACACACTTGCTACTTTCAAAAATTAGTATTGATGTGGATCGCTTCCATTGATCAAAGTAAAAACCATCGTTAGCAACACCTTATGCCCTATTTACGGCGTCTTCCCGCGCGGGTTCTCACTTGAACCTCAAAGATGCAAATACAGTGCTAGTGATTATGGCCTAGAACACGGATCATTTTGGGGAAAAGTTTTAAATAGAAGCAATGCCTTATCCTTGGACGTCTATACCAAGTTTTCTGCACATATATATTGAAGGTGCGGCGCAACGAGCTCTACGGCCATAAAACTGCTATACGCACCAAGATGGTTCTTGAAGGGCATTTCCACTATGACGCAGTCCTTATAATCGGTGTAGATAAAGCTCACAACCTCCTCTTTGCTTTTATCTGAAAGGCAGAAAGCATGAACAATCCTATTCATTTCAATGCCAAAAAGTTCCATCCAGAAAAACAATTACGGTGTTCTGCTACGTACCTTACGGAAAAATAATAAAAGAAAATCGCCTGTATCACATTTGAGCTGTCGGACTATCAGGAACATAGAGTAAAGCGATGAAATTTGTAATGCATTTCCTAATCCTACGAAACATGTTTCCACGAATGAAGTTGTCATCTACCTCGAATGTTACTAAACCATAAATTTTGTATCCCTTTTTCGTCTCAGAGTACCGACATGATCAAAACGTTTTACAGCACTTGCGGTTAAAAGTCACAGTTTGTTGAAGTACCAAAAAAACTAACTTTGGAAGGAAATATTCGTTCCCACGAAATATTGCAACCACTTTTGTCACGATATTTTAGTGTGAATTATCCTGTCCCCAGAGGCAAACTGTGAGGTTTTTATAGCTGGAACGCGGCTTAAACATAACGATTTTCTCACCATCTTCAGGCGTATACACCGCACTATCAGGAGTCGGTCCAGGCTTCAGGTTGAAGGTTAGGTTTCTCCTAAGTAGAATACAAATTTGTGTTAATATTCATAGCGTGGTTGCGTGTGATGGGCCACAATACAGATTAAACGAGGCGTACAGTGCAGGCCGCCATGGCCGTCTACAAGAGGCAATATAGGACGAGCACCTCCGGCAAAGACACTCCTTTCATTGGGGTACTTTCGATAAGATATAGTGCCTATGGGTTTTGTGTTAAACCTATTTGTGCGTTAGCAGATTAAATATGGAAGAGAGGAAGTAATTCCTTAAAAAAAGAGTTTTCCTCGCAAATTTCGCGGAATTAGAAAAATTAGTCACAAAACGTACCTTCTACTATCCACGAATGCTTATCAACTAACTAAAAAAAAAACAACCAAGTAACCAACAATTTCCGTGGGAGACATGCGTTGTAATGCTGCAAGGCATAACACATAACCTTAAGAGCAAACGTCGCACCTTTGCGACATTTTGTGGCAGAACATCTTTGTACAGGCACTCAGGCGTATTGTAGGGAAGGTCGGTAGAGCACTACCACTTTGAACACTCACACCGCTCCATCAAAACCACGACGGATTGAGAATCTCTAGACCTGCAGCTGACAAACCGTAAAAACAATGCCGAGTTGCCCAACCGCGTGAGGTGAGTGCTTTAGCTCAGAAAGCCAGTTATTCATTTAAACGTGGCTCGTTGCAGATACCGGGTATGTGTGGTCTTGCTACAGGCCGTCCGCGGGCTGTCCTGCTAGCAGGTATGCACTTTTAGACCAGGTGTAGGCAAGGATATTCAGTAAAACTAAGTTAATCATGCGGCCTCTTTTCTCGGTATTTTTTCTGTGTTTTGTGGGTTTCGCTGGTTTTTGTGTGGAGTACCGATTTAGCACATCCAGAAGCGCATACAAAAATAAAACACCCACTCCAGAATAGCCGAAATTAGGACTTCCCTTTTACTATTGCAAACATCACACGGATTATGCGTAGAACAGCTACACGTTGTTCCTTGTATAGCAATAAAATTGAGAAAATTACTACACATTTGTCCTCTTTATTAAATTCGTAACCCCAGCAAGGACGACTTTCCTAAAATGGAAATCTGTACCATTGTTTTCGCAGTTTCGTTTTGCAGCTCGGCGAAGAACGCTCGCAAGAGATAATTGTCGTGAAATCTGCATCATATGTAGCCTGTTTTCAGACTTTGCATCTGTTTTTATAGAGTACAGAGGTATGTATGACCATCAAGCAATCCATGTCGGCTTTGTGAGAGAAGGCGTGGGACACCGCTTACTTTTCGTGGCCGTTGCCCCCTTGCAGGGACCAGACATATGTGGCTGTGTTGGCCTCTACGTCGATGTTGGTGCGAGTGCTTGTAACACAGTCAAGGTCCCCGTCTTCATCTTGATCGAATATTGCCACCACGAAGGGGAATGCTTCATAAAGCTTAATAAACAGGGGAGAGATAAAGTGTATGCTCCTTAAATTTGGCAGACTTTATCAACACCATCACTCTTAATCTACTTCTGGCCGTCACATACGCTCTACGGCTTTTTTCGCCGCACGCTTTCTTGAGTACAGGCAGTATGAGTTCGGTAAAATCTCAGGTACGTTCATCCTACATGTAGTTTAGCTGTGATTTTTATTGATTTTGCTTATTAGAGACATCAATTTTCGATACTATTTCGTACAACAGAACCTTTCCTCGCTTTTATAATGTGTTATGCGCCAGAAAAGTGTTTACAATTTTCTAAAAAATAGCACCCATTCGCCTTTTTCGGAGCAATGCTTAAAAAGAGTCGCGCCTTTTTATTGTAAGTACGGCTTTATTACACACCCAGTGTTTCTAGCATTGCAAGTACAAATAATTCGATAAAATATCCTTAAACGACAATAGGCCTGAATGTTTTTACCTATACACCAAAAATGGTCTTATTTACAGCGTTTTTTGTTCCCTGAAAAAAAAAGCAGTCACTGCCTTGAGCATTGAGGTGGAAAACCAAAAATTTGTTCGGTTCAGTGCTCCGGCGTTCTGGCTCACTGAAACAAGCACATCTGCTAGGAGGAACTGTTCCGTTTTGTCCCGCTTTTTTATTTTTCCCGAAGGAACGTTCGAGATTTAGCTTGAAACATATTGCTTTTTGAGGCCGAAATTTCAGAAAGAACGACATGATGGGCGCGGATATCATCAGGGTTTGAGGTACGAATGCACGCTCCCAAGTTATCAAGCCCCAGTTGGAGCCTTGACTGTCTCTTATGTATTGCGGTATTGAGCCCAGCAGTGTTTTCAAATAATCCCTATCGCTTCGACTAATGAGCGTTGTCAAAGGGAGAGTCGCCAAAATGAACGACCTAACAATTAGGTAAAGCAATGAAACGTTCCTTTTCGCGCTATATGCACCCGGTAACAATATACTCTAAAAGATTGCACCAACGAGTAATCAAATATTTGGTCTTAAGAAGTAGAGGGAACATTACACAATACTCGGTATTTTGTCTACTTTTTATTACTTTCAAGTGCCACTCCACGTTAACCCCTGGGTTAGATACCTGCCTCATCAGCACGGAGTCTTTGGTTTAATACTAATAATGGCCATATTTCAATAGCTGCTAGTGCTTATTCAGAAAACTAAAAACGGGATAAAAGTCTTGATCAACATCAGTGAAATGATCAGCGTAAGAGTAAACTATGTCGTCCAACGGTATGCACAGATATAAAAACAAAAGATGGGCGGCTTACTTTTCTGGTGTCTGTGATTTCGTGGGGGAGCTTACGCTCCGCTTTCGCTTCTGCCGAGGACAGAGCAAGTACTAAAATCACAACAGGAGCGAGAACGACCGCTGGAAGAGATGGCATCGCTTCTGCTGTAAGCAAGCTGATAATTCGTGCCAAGTTTTCCGATCAATATATACATCCTCAAAATACTATTCTGAATAATATTTTTTCTCGCACTGAAGGCCTGCCAGTTAC
Organism: Haemaphysalis longicornis; assembly: GCA_013339765.2. Lineage (NCBI taxonomy): Eukaryota > Metazoa > Arthropoda > Arachnida > Ixodida > Ixodidae > Haemaphysalis > Haemaphysalis longicornis. The sequence continues at coordinate 87,882,218 of CM023457.1, read as the reverse complement.
CTGCAATTTACTTTGGTTCCGCCACTAACTTCTCCGCATTCCAAATACTCTTTTCTGGCTACATTATTTTTTACTTGTAGTTCATGCACCTTATTCGATTAGGGTACGTGACACATATTTTACGAAGCGACATTTCCAACACGTGCTACTATTACAATTCTCCCCTGTGATGCAAGGAAGATTGCTGGTTTTCGTTTTGCCCCTGCGACATTACGATCTGTTAGGTAGCAATGACCCGGACACCCGCATGGTGAAGGGCAAAACGTGTTAGATTTGAAGCAACGGGCACAAGGCAAGTGCAGCAAAAAATGAAACGCCATAATTTGCAAGCCTCCCTGGAACTTAGGCAACCTTATCTTTTTGAGCTAAACAACATGGTTCTATTAGGCAAGCCCTCCTAAAGAGTCCTGCATGAAACGTTAATACATCACGTATGTGACAATTCAATTAAGGTTGTAATAGATAGCACGGGAAATATTTGCCTTGCCACTTTTTTAACGCATGCCCTCACACGCCAAGTACCGAAGCTTGGTGTAAGGCAAATTCAGTGTAGGCCAGGGATCCAATTTTCATCTGTCGGCGCACAAACTTATTTTTCATTTATTGCAATACTCTCAGGGTGTCTAGTGAGTCGCAGGGCGGAGCAAGTGATAGAAGGTTTTGAAAAGTTTGATATGACCGTCTTGAATGATGAAAGATCACTGGTGCTGGTGATCAGGACAGCATGACAGCCCCGATCACCACCAGTTTTTGGCACGAAGAATTTCAAGCCCCAGTTTTGCGGGAAGATGGCACTTCAATCTTATATTTGTGACCAATGCGTGAGGGAATATATAAAAGAAGTAAAAACAGGTCGCGCTGGAGGTCAGGCTTAGTAAAAGTAAATTTCATAAAAAGGCACAAGCAAGCTATTTTCCTTATTCACAGGTCAGGAAGGAGTAACTGTGAATTGAAGATACAACTGACACACCACAATAGTTGCTCACTATAATTCTGTCAGCATTGTTATGAATGAATTCAACGGAGTTAGAAAGGAATAATCAATTGCAATTCACCAAAGAAGGGCATATCCTAGTTTATATCTGACGTGGTATTGTACAACAGTAGGTTTAAAGAAATAGGGGCTGGAAGTAAGTTCCAGCTCATGAAGCCGAGCATGTGTCTGGCGTACTGGTCACGTAAGCAACATGCGTTCGCCGCGACAGGTCACTGCTTATGTAAACACCAAGGTATTTGTACGTAGGTAAGGGTAGATAATCCCGTTGTTGTGTGTAGGTGTAATTCTCTTGGCTTTGCATTTAGGCACATTCCATATCGATAAAAATTCTTCTCACCAAGAGGAAACGCAGTTTAAGTTAGTGTGAATTGCTCCGCAGTCAATAGGATTAGTTATTTCTCTATAGCTTATGAAACCGTCTTCGAAAAAAACAATTGAGGAAGTGATTTTAGGTTGATCGTTAATATATATTAGGATTAATTTGATTGATTGTGAGGTTTAACGTGCCAACGCTACAAGGCGATCAGGAGCGCCTTAGTGGAGGACCCCGAATACGTCTTGACCAACTAGTGGTCATTAAAGTGCGCCAAAGTCTATACACACGGGCGTTTTCGCTTTTCACCACCATCGGAATTGCGGCCCTCGCGGCCGGTTAATACAGGTTAGGAAAACAAGGGGACTTAACACAGAATGTTGTTGTACCGGGAGGTACGGGTATGGCGGGAAGTTGTAGTTGTTAGTAGAAACTTAGTGGGTTCGATTAAGCAGGAAGTGTGCAAATTAGTTCGGCATTTTATAATCAATATTAGGTATTCTTTGTTTCAGTAATAGAAGACAGCGCGAAACGGTATCAATGGCTTGTTTAAAGTCGAGAAGGATACAGTCAATGAAGCGGTCACGGTCGGTAATAGAAAATGGGTCATTCGTAAGCCGTTGGAATTACTTTAATAGAAGTAGCACTTCCTAAAGCGGTGATGATATTTATTGCAAAAGTTGTTTGGTATTGTGAAATGTAATAACAATAGATGGAATGACATGATCTAAAATTTTGCAAGGGCACTGGTGAGGGTTATTGGTTGGTAGTTGTTGGGCTGTGTAGAGTTGCCGTGCTTGGCAACTGGCCGCACTCGTGCACCCTCCAATCTCCAGGTAGCGCTACACACAGCCGAGAGCGAGTACAAATTTTTGTTCATAAATTTGTTAAGTGGATTGCGGTGTGTTTCAGAAACTGTGATGTAATTTCATCGATACCAGGTGATAAGGATGATTTCAAGCTTTTTGAAAGCGTTACTGTGCTTTCCCAATCGACAAAGACAGGGCCATTATAGGAATGCGTACATCGTCGTTGTTATGTGGTGTACTGCAGCGGACATTCTTGGGAAAGGACTGCATAAAACCTCTTTGCAACGCTATGGATCTTTCATTACCCGGCATAACATTTCTTTCATCACTGGAAAGAGTAATCACTTTTGCTGTTGACTCATTGATTCTCTCCAAAAGTTGTCCGAGTTAAATTGAAGTCGCGGAGGAAGCGTTGTGGAAAAAGACGTGTTTGGCCTGTTTCATTTCTTGTTTATATTCCAAAACCCTGATGTGCTAAAGCTTGAAACCAGGCGGGTATTTGGGCTAACCAGAATACGTTCATATTGCATTCAATGTAGGTTCATCGAGCGTTTTTGGTGTCCATTATTTTCTCGTGTTCCGTATTTTTTTACGCTTTATAAGATGACTGTGGAAAAGCGACCACTTTTCTCTGTTGTTAGCTGAGAATGCCTTCCTGTACATATGTATGTATTCGTAGAATAGGTAAAGGCAGATGTAAACCAGGGGAGGGATCGGCACAAGAACAAGAGACGGTACAGCGAGGGACAAATCTATGTATCAGCAATATTAGGCTATTTTTAAACACGGTGCAGTCTTTATTCTCTTAGCGTAGAGAAAAAAAAAACAAAAATGATTTAGTGAAAAGTGCAAGTTCATTATTAACGGTTTCAAAGTCAGCGCTTTAGTAATCGTGTATGACCTCAGCACGGTGCGCATGGCGGGAAAGCTTGCAGTTGCAGATAAAATGCAGGATGCAGGGGTCGCTGAGTCCGGCGACATCTGCGAGTGATGATATGCCAGCAGGCGTGGTAGTTAAAATCTAATCTAAGAGACTAGTGTCGGACTTGCACTTTTCGAGTTAAAGTCGTTAAGAATTGTAATAAATGCGGCACTTCGAGATTTGCGCAAAACAGATACGGACATGTTGCAACCCCAAAATGTATCAGCACTGCTTAAATCACGAAGAAGAAAATTGGGGAAGCTGGATAGCTCAGTTTTAGGGCATCGTGTAAGGGATCACAAAACCTAGCTCGATAATTGCGAGGGCGATAGCACGCGCACAAAAGGACATCCTGATACTCAAATCTAACGCATGCGCGCACAAATTGAAGTCGGCCAACAATGGGTATGCCATGTGCTTCTGTTTCATGCAAGATAGCAATCAAGACACCGCCACTGGTTCGTGATTGAAAATCAGATCGGTAAAAGTTAAATTCGTTAGCAGATTAAAAGTTTCAGGATTACGAATTTCACTGGATAACCAGATTTCGGTTAGCAAAACGATATCAACGTTGCAGTCGTCAGTAATAGAAGATAAATCATCGGGGTTGTTAATTACACTACGGATGTTCACAACAAGAAAAGAAACTTTATTCCTAGCGCAAGGTTGCTTCTTAGACAGGGATTGCTACAGCGAGCTGGTGCCGTCAGAAGTTACGCACGGGGCAACGTAGATTTATTTAGGCCGGGTAATTGAAAGTTGGAGCCTTCGGCTGCTTCGCAAATGCTACCCGTTTGGCGCAGTACGCGTGGCCGCGGCGGCCTGTATTCGGACGTAGTCCAAAAGCAAAAACGCCCGGGTGTTCGAGATTTCGGCGCACGTTAAAGATCCCCAGTTGGTCAAAATTAACACGGAGCCCTACACTACGGCAAGCTTCATCGCCTGCGTAGAGTCGGCGCGTCAAACCTCATAATCAATCAACGTGCGCAGTACGCGAAGCGTTTCTTTTTAATGAATAGTTTGTTGTAGCGTACAGTATACTTCTCCTCACTTGCTTTGCCGTAGTCAATTATCTTTTTCCTGGCATAACGAGTAGCTTTGCGGAAACATTTACCGATGCTGACTTTTGTGCTTTTCAAGTTGTGATTTATCCGGCAGTATGCAGCTATGACATATATAATTTCAGAGCAAGAGAACAGTTTAATTAGTAGGCCGCGGCCGACCCCGCTTTTCTGATGGAGGCGAAAAGCAAACGCCCCGTGTGCTACGAGATTTCGGCGCTACGATAAAGATCCCCAGGTGGTCAAAATTAATCCGGAGCCTCCACTACGAGCTGCGCCCTCATCGCAGCTGCGTTTGCGTCGGCGCGTTAAACCCACCCAAATTCAACAATCAACAGACATCAGTTTAATTAGTATAGTTCGGCAATTTTTTGGCCATGTAGGCCTCCTACCTCTGCGGGCTTGCGACGGAAATAACATTTTTTGAACTCACAGTAAAAGCACGGCTGATATATAGGGCGCACAATTTCTTCAGATGAGCTAAAGGTTTCTCGGCAGTATCGTCAAACCGTCAAGTATTAAGTTGTCCTTTCGGAGATCTCTCTTCGAAATTATCTAGCCGACGACGCAGCTCGGCGGTTTTCACTACATTAGAGTCTGTGACTTCTTAGCGCACCTGGTCTCCTTTTTTTTGGATGACTACATTTCCCCAGTTTCAACCATGGCCAGTCGAAAATGAATGTCGGAGAGAGTGTGATATAACTTGGATTGCCTTGACTTCCTTTCATCTAGTACTTTCCTGCCAACCAGCCCTCTTAGCCGGGGATATACGTCGAGACGGAATATTCGTAGACGGTAGTAGCGAGCTGGGTGTGTGGAGTTACTCTAACAATTTTCGGTGCCTGCTCTTTACACATCATCTGCAAAAAATATTTCAGAAGCGATCAATACTTTATTCGCAACCTTCGCTGTCAAAAGACGGACGTCGAAATTCACTCCTGGAGAGACGAGTTCGCCAGCATGTTTGTTGAGAACGAACTCTTTTACAGAAGCCTTCCTTCATTTTGTCATTCATACTTGTAGCTTCTTTCAACGTTACATTATATCGATGGCGATGTTTGCAACATAAAAATTACTAGCGCCGGTGAGGACTACACCTTTCGTAGCCCCCTTAGATTATACACATTCAAAGTATTCAACATTGGAGGAAATACAGCGCTCCATTTTAGAAACCACAGCATCTGCAGCCACGTTTTTATAAAGCCAAACAACTGTGCTGTTTAGTTCTTTTTGTCAAACAAGTTCAGTGCAGCATACGTAAGGATTTCTACACCTTATGACAGTCCTATACAAAAAGTATTTCCGCTGTCTTGCAACCCCTAATTTTCTTCCTAATTCTTTTTTGCAACTGGTGTCCTTAATCCGAAGCTTTAACACTGAAATCTTTGTAATGTGCAACTTCGGCGACATACACCTATGAATAACTGCATACCAGTGATCAGTAAAGTATATAAAATGTATTAAATAGGCCCAAATACCTCCAGAGGAAAACATTAACTAATTTAGCACTCACTCCAAATTGGTTCCGGGGTACCAAGCACGTTATTGGAAACAGCTACTGCTTTTGGCCATTTCGTATGATATGAAAAAAAAAATAAATTTTTTCCGCAAACATTTTCGGTGCCTTCTGCACTGGAGTTACTACTGCTCTGTTATACTTGAATACTAATTTGTCAGCGTATAATTACCTCAGCATTTAATGAACTTTCCTCACTCTTCTCTTTACACTGCTCGCTTGTCATGTATTTGGTCGGTGCTCTGTAATCCGAGGTTTTACAGTACCACCATGGTGACGCTCAATGCGCGTACCAAGCAAAGCGTACGTTCACGGAAAGGGTAAATGCTACTTGCTGACTTCTACATTTGTATTAGGCTACTCAAATCACTTATGTAGGCCTCAGTAGACGACATTACACACGTTTGAAGGAGAACTCCACAAAGCATTCAGCAGAACCCCTCTTTCTCAAGTAAGCTTTGAGCTGTGGTGTCATTGGTGATGCCGTCTTGTCAAGTATTCAAATAGCTGGAGGTTGACTATCACGGTAACACGAGTTTACAAATTTTATCCTGCAAATTCATTGCTTACTTGTTCTATTAGAATTACTGTGAAAAGTTTGTCGAATTCCGACATTCGTATAGATTTTTTTTGTGCCCATCGCACAATTTAGGTCCTCTTTCTCGGTTATGATGACCTCAAATTTTCGAAGGTTCAAGTCATCAAATGCTGTCCCGTAATACACCCGGGTTGTGTACTGGTGTTAGAGACCAAGTTTAGCAGCTCTGATGGTAAACACCATCATTCCCGTTGTAATCATTCTAATGACTCTGGCCTATGGGTAGGCCGCAGGGCATTCCTTGGGCCGGAGACCTGTACGCCAAAAAGCAATAAACTAATTTAGCATTCACTCAAAATTGGTTCCGGTGTACCAAGCAGTTATTGGAAACAGCTACTGGTTTTACCCATTTCGAATGATATGAAAAAATGATGATGATGACCTCAATTTACGTTCGCAGGTCTAAGGGTAGGCGACAATTGATTCGTTCAGCGAAAGCGCTGTATGGTCGACGCCGAAACCTTAAGGAAGTTTTATGATTCTTGTTACTCAATTCACATTCGCAGGTCATAAAATGCCCCGTAGGCCACGGTTGATTTGTGTGGCCGAAGAATCAGTATGCTAAATGCCATACAACGAAGCGCACCCTTAAGGAAATCTGATGGTGATTATGACCTCAGCTTACGTTTGCATGCCTATGGGTGAAACACGGTGATTCGATCGGGCGAAGAGCAGGCAGATTTTCACAAACGCGCTCGTAAGCGTCGTGCGAACCGCGAAGTTCATCAGGTGGAAGTGGAACCTACCAATGGTCGAAGGCCTCAGTTGTTCTGGGCATTGCGTGTTTAATTTTCATGCTTCGCGTGTTTCGCCTTTAGGTTTAGGAACGATCGAATCATTTTTTTTTCGTTTTCGTACTCGTGCGAAGCAATATTAACGTATTTTAAGCACTGAAAAACTTCATTCTAAGTTAACATAGTGCGAGTGACTATAGTGCGATAGTAGGACTACAAAAATATGTGGCTATTCTTTGCGACACTTCGTATGCTCCATAAAACGCAGCAACTGCCGAATCAAATAAATTTTAGAGGTCATTTCTCAGGATCAAAAATAGTACACTTCTTTTGTGTAGCGTGGTCCATAGTCCAGAATAAATTCGGAGGGATTGTGGGATTTGTTCAATCACTCCTACAATAGAACCAGACTAAGCTGCAACAAGATCTGAGTGGATATTTCGAAAGGCCTGCTGGAATTTCAGGTATTCATCAAAGTGTGGTCACCCTCTTCAAATATTGGAAATATTCCGGCATTTTGGCTAGTGAACAACACCAGTATATTGAATAGGATAATGGGATGGCTATTACGGGATCAAAAATACGAGAACTCATTTTGTGTGCTACACTTTCTTACGGTGTAAGTCGCCGCACTTCACTTGTTTTGAGCAGAGATGTGAGAGACACGTGTGCCGTGGAACATGAAAACATGTTAGGTTTCGCAAGGTGCAATCCTGTGCAGCGTGTAACATGTCATCTGTGCGAAGTACTGCTGCGGTAATGGTACTGCATTCATAAGAGTTTTGCTGCGATAACGGGACACTTGAAAGGAATGGCCTGTGCCTAGTGAAATGCATGTCGGGTGAAGGATGTAAGGAGCTGCGTTGAGCGAGGAGTGAAAATAATTTGTGAAAGGGGGGAGGGTGGCGATACGGCGGTGAACAGAGAGTGATGATAAACAGGATTGTGGTTTGAACCAGATTGTGCATTGGAACCTTTGAACCATGCTTTCTAACTGGTGCCCACAAAAGTAAGCTTAGGCGTGTCTCGGCTCATAGCCAAAGATGTGAATAAATTATTATTAACTTTTGAAGAATTTTTAACAGTTGTGCATTTAGCGCTATTATCGGTTTTTAACGTATTTGTTGTACGAAAAACTCGACGGCCGCACGCTAGCCTAGAAGCGTGTGAATATTCCGGTGCTGTCCATCATTCCTGAAAACACAGTGAGTTGTCGGAATGTGTGGGTCAATATACGCAAGTTGAAACCTTGCAATAATATGAAGTTTGCCTTACACTCAAGTGTCTATCTCACGTGGAATGAAAGACAAATACGAATAGTTTTACGTCGCAAATTTTTACGCCTGCTTTGTATTGGTAGTATAGCCAGAATGTCATAGATATGACATATTTGCTACATGCATCAGGCACCTAAAGGGAAGTTGGTTAACCAGGCATATTGTTAGGAAAAATATAAAAATTATATAAATGCCAGAGAGGATTACCACACATGGAAAGTTTTTCCTGGCTCAACTTTACAGTTACCACGACTTCAAATCTGCCACTCTGAAAAATTATGTGACACACCGGAACACTATTACAAGTTATCATAAGAGGAAAGGGTCAAAGTTCCCTCCGAGAACATATAGTCGCAATCAATCAACCAAAAGCTGGCTATTTATCTTGCTTCCTACAGAAGAATAGTTAGAGTAGCGCGTGTTGTGGATGTCACATATTGAAACGCGTGCCAGACATGTACAGAAATTGAAAGGTAGATGGCCCTGAAGTTAATTACATTCCAAAGCCTCAAACAAATTTGATTAGAGAAGCCCCTTGATGGAACCGAATTAAATTTGTGTTACAAACAGGCCTTCAGTTAGAGAACGCCTGTATGAGTGGCTTCGCCACACTCGCGCCTTCAAGATTATAAGGTATCGCATAACCTTTTATTCCGAAGGTGTGGTGAGGTCCCATGACTTCCTTCATAACTGTTTGCACCTGCGGCGTGACCATTTTCAAAGAGACTTATAATTAACATTCGTTAAAAATATTGGTTATAAGATGTCACTTTTCTATTTTTTGTATCTTCAGCTTCTGCAATAAACGCTGTTGTGGGAGGTACAATAAGAGGTGGGAAGAATAACAATTTACAGCCTCTTCTTGAACAGAACTTCGGGAAGCGAAAAAGCAGGAGTTAATTAGACGGGAAAAGTGGCCATAAAAGCTGCGTTTAACTGAAGTATTCGTAGTCGATGGGATACGTGATGAGCACAAATTTTCCCCCGATGTGATCACTGGCAGCCTGAACCCAAAAGGAAGGCAGAACTGGCACATACGTATCCATGCGCACTGAGACAATGGCAAGCACACGTGTATTTACAGTGTCACCACAACACTACTAACCTGAAGGCGGGTATGAGAACACAGTGTCGCCTTGAAGCTCGTCTCTCCGCACACAGTTCGACAAACTGTCATGTCTTGGCAGCGTTTGGGTTTGGGCTAGTTGGTATCGGTGATTCATGACATCGTGGAAGATGCATGATAGACGTTTATTCTTTGTAAGATTTATTTTGTGTGCAAATTTCATAATGTGTTGCTTCGTTTCCGTTTTGGTTGTGTATGATAATTTCTTTCATCCTTGTTTATTTTCGCTGTATTTTCAATAACTCTCACGTGGGTGTTGGCGCTTGTGGCCGTCTTCTCTTTTTTTTGCTTGTACATTTTTGGCTGCAACACGAAGTGATGTAGCTTAATTCAAACGATGTGGTACCCTTAGCCACCTGGTTCTCCTGCTAGATGGAACCGCTTGTTTCTGGCTCGTCAACGGTGTAATCCTTGCACGTGTCCATGGCTATGGAAGGCCACTGTCAAAGTCGCAATAAAGCCCACGTCAGATCTACGGCGCAATTCGTACACCAAGGTTGGCACCTCGCTGATTTTCCGTTTGAAAGCAGGATGATACGTGCACAAACCAGACCTTGTTCGCCGTGCTCACTAACGAAGCTGAGGGCGACTTCACACGTGTAACGTGACTAAGAAACCCCGTCACCAAGTCGGTGAGGTCGATTCGCGAACTCAATTTCGCCCACGGAATGCACTGGGAGCCGCCGACCTTTGCGAATATCAGCCAGTTTTCATTTTTTCCAGTTTTACAACTTTTAGGTCTGCGTGCATTGCTACCGCAATAGCCGCCAGGTCCACTGGCTTCATTTCAAAAGCAGTTGCGAGATCTCTTTTTGTGAAAGTATGAGGCGTAATACGGCCGTAAACAGAAGATTGTACAGCCTATTCTGAAAATATCTCGGAGTACCTTTGTTCGAACCATCTAAAAAATTTTCGGGCAGCACTTAGTAAACTGCACTGTCCGCTCCAGAGCTTGGTTCAATGTCTGTGATACGCGGGCGTTAGTGCGTGCTTAACAGTATTTCATTAAAAAATCTTAAACCTTCCTGGCATGAAAGGAAGGCTTTTGTTCTATTAAAAGCTTAGAATGAAGCCATGTAGAGCATAATCAGATCGCACAAGTTGAAGATTGCTTAGGGGGAACTTTTACACTCCTAGTCCCAACACCAAACCAATGAACAGTAATCCATCGCAATAACAAAACCTTACTCATTTTAGCTCTCTAGGGGAAAACACGCTTTATTTCAGAACAAGTGCCACTGCGCTACAGGTACACGTCGTGCAGCGGAAACAACCGCATGGGAATTATTGGGCATGCATAGAGTTTCGGCGACGTCGATGTCCATAGTCCTCAGCCATGCAATTGGTTTTCCTAAGGTTTTCATCCGCGCTTTCTTTTTGGTGTTCTTCATGGGGCAAACGTCTAACAGCAGTGGGAAAAAAAAGGGTATCAAGCTTACAATTTGTCCATACAATGCAGTCCTACTCTCGTGATGGTATATAAAATCGAAACCAGCCACGCTTTAAGCCATTACGGACAGTTTTTTTCAGCCACTCCATGTCAGGGCAACACAACGCTCTACAATTTGCCTACGAAACAACTGAATTTGTGTCACAAGGTAGAAAAACATCCTGACAGAGTTTGTCAATATCCCGGAGCCATAGGCGCGATGGCGTGACGGCTTTCGGCATTGCTGATAGCTCACCATGGCCAGAGTCCTTCAGTGCTTTACTGGTCACGAAACTGCTCCGTATCTCAATGGGAGAGCTTTATATTTTGCGTTTGGCCGCCGCGCGGTGGCGCCACCGTCTCACTGAGGTAACTCTTCGGGCGGCGTTGTGCTGGCTCGAACGGCGGAGACGCGACGAGTTGTGTTTGTTTTGTGCGCGAAAAAAAATGTAACGTGGATCTCGCACTATTGTAATGCGACTTTAGTAGTGCAACGACGATGGGGAACACGCGTTACGTCCCGGGATGTCGTTCCTTGTACAACGATACAACAGAAAATGTTTCCTTGTTTTGTTTACCGAGCAACGGGGAGCTGCGTGAGAAATGGAGGCGCGCCATTCCAAGGCAAGAAACGGGAGATTTCAGGCTTCGATTATAAGTGTCGGGACAGTGTTTGGGAATGCACTGTGTGTGAGAATGAATAAAAAATGCAATGTACCATTTTGAGAGCATCCTGGACCTAGAATTGTACAAGGCTAACTTAAAGCCGGATTTTTGTCACATTAGTTAGGCGGTAGCTGTGCTTCATTGCCTGTTTGGAAACTTGTATTACCTTGCGCTCAGGCTCGCGTGTAAAAAAAGTTTCGGGACGTCCTTGTGCTTCTACTTTTCATGTTTTCTCGATTTATTCCTTAGGGTTCGTTTTGTTTGTTCTGTTACCGCGCGCGGCCGATTCCGGCTTTCTTATCTGGCGTTTCAACCAGACCGCCCTTGCTCTATTTGTCGTACGTCCCGTGGGGCGATATTGTTTGATATGGAAAGGGTGTCACCTTGTCGCTAACTTGATTTTTTTGTTTCTTCGACAATGTTCTCGATCCTATTTCTATGGATCTGTAATTATTAATGTTCCGAGAGTAATGCATCCACAGCAAACGCCACGCAACTCACTTTGTCGACGTTCATCTGTGCACGTCACACTGCGGACTGCTTCTTCGACGTTTTTGTTCCATTCTAGTCTTTTGTAGAGCAGGAGCTCACTTTGAAAAACTTCGTTCAGAAACGCTTTGCGTCGTTAGTGGCTACGTGACACTATTCTGTTTCCTCCGTGTGCTGCACAGCGCACCGCGAAAAAATAACTTTTGTATGCTGGACCTCCCTTTTTTGTCTCCCTTCATAATATTGAAATTGTTTTGTTGCATGCGATAAAATCAGTTTTATTGTTCTTTTTTCGCTTCCTTTTTTGCAAGGATTGCAAAGCGTGGAAGCGGAAAGACACAGGGTGCAACATATATCTCTTCGTGTTTTGATCCTTCGCGTTACTTCAGCGTTTTTAGATGTTCTCAAGTATGTACCCACTCATCGAAACGACAATACTACTGGGCTATCTCTGTTAGCGTTCCGTGCATTTAAGAGCAATCAACGGATTCATTGAGCGTAGTCTGAACGACGCGTACTTGGTTTCTTTCAGTTTTTTATTGTATTATCGATAGGCCCGCAGCAGTCCGTGACTACGGAGCTACCGTATGTGTGGTATTTACAACTTTTGCTTTAGGAAAAGAAGCAATAGAGATGTAAAAATCTGTTAAAACGACGGCACAGCGCTTGTGCCAGAGGACGCAGAAGCCGTTGCCGTTCGCGGCTGAAGTCTACGGTAATTCACTTCGAAAAATAAATCCCCATTGAAGGCAGGTGATATACAGAATGACTGGACTAATTCATCGCTAACCTACTACGAAAAACAAGCACACTTAATCAGCGTGCAGACAACAAAAGCAGCGGGCATTGCACGCCAAGAGCTGGCCAATATGCCGCTCGAGCGGCGGCTGGATGCCCTTCGTGCGGCGGTGGAGCCTGTAGTGGTGCCCGCGGTCCCTATATGAAACGAGCGCCGAGTTCGTGACCAGTAAAGCATTGAAGGACTCTGCCATGGCTGATGCTTTAGCAATATTTTCCGAAAGAGTGAGCCACTGATGTGCTCTCCAAATAACAATGGTACCGTCCTGCGCTTGGCATTAAAATCATCACCATTAGTGGTCCCTAAGAGCCTTGAATGTTTGTCGGTACCCTGGTCACCTGCAGGTCCCTACGTAGCGGGAGATTTCCTTGAAAGTTTGCAGTGTTGGGGAATGCCTGTGTGTGAGTGAAAAAAAACAATGTACCTTGAGAGCATCCTGGACCAAGAATTGTACAAGGCTACTTAAAGCCGGGTCACATTATTTAGGCGGTACCAGAAACTTGTATTACCTACGTAACGGGGACCAGGGTAATTTCTCTACGTAACACAACGCGAAACCGCCCAGGTACAAGAAGCGACAGGCAACGTCTGAGATATTACGGGCCTAATATGAACAGGTAAAGCAAAGCCAAGGCGTGGCATTTTTTTCGTTTTTTTCTCTAAATATCAGGATATTCCAGGAATGGAGTGCTGCGTGGTCTGGAAGTAACCATGGCACCGGATACTGGAGAGGCTAAACTAGATCGATGCAACCCTGCTAGGAAGGCCCTTTCGGACCAAAACAGAACCCCCTCACCAGAGAACGATGCTGGCCATTCTGGTGTAGTAGTTGAGCACCACATCCTATGAATGACCAACACAAATCTGCGCCATCAGTCCCTAACGGCTGTACAGCGTGTGAACATGGCGGAGGTCCTCGCCAGCTATACAGCAGAGGGATGCTACGACAATTTGGGTTTGAACAGGCCGCTTTTGGAACTTGAACTTAGCGACATTCGACGCGCAAACTTCATCTAGCCAAGGAAGCCTAGTTGAACGAATAGAAATGCCTTGGGTCATTATGTGGGATATGATAGGGCTTAGTGAGGCTTAGCAGCACAGAAGGAGGCTTCATGGAGTTGAGTGGCGGGCATATTGTGCGCTTCTGACGTCACCAGGACAAGAAAGAGCACGTGGTGGGGCTTTTCATCCACAGGGAGAAAGTAGGAAACGTGGAGGAATTATTCAGTGTTAACGAAAGGGTACGAGTAGCTGTGATCAAGTGAAACAAGCAATACACGTTAAATATAGTACAAGCCTACGCACCAGATCTAGTTACAATAGTGAGGCCGTAAGAGAGAGAGAGAGAGCGAGAGAGAGAGAGAGAGAGAGAGAGAGAGAGAGAGAGAGAGAGAGGAGAGAGAGAGAGGGAGAACGCCTTTAATGAAAGTTGAAGAGGTCAGCCCCACTAACGGTAGGGCTTGCTACTCCAGATGGGGTGAATAGCAGTGAGGTGACAGCGAAAAATAGAGAGAAAAAGAAAAGGAAAGAAAGAAAGGGGAGTAAGAGGGGAAATGCACACATATACAAATTGTACATGCTCAGAGAGTTCACAGAACCTCTTCTAGCCCTGTTTCCGCAAGAGAAAGTAAGGCAGTGTTTTTGTACCCAGCACTGCTCCTCATGATTCGCCAGGTCCAAGGAAGTGTGGACAGTTCAGAGGACATCCGGCGTCGTAGTCGCACAAGTGCCTTCGATGCTGTTTCCCGCTGACTGGCATATCGCGAGCAGTGGCTTAAAATGTGCCTGATGTTGTCGGTAGTAGAGCACACTGTCCACAATGGCGAATGTACCCAGCCCAGCTTAAACAAGAAGCTTCGGGTGTATGCAACATTAGGTCGCATGCCGGTGTAACACGCCTTCAGTGCGCTTTGGCAGACCCCGTGGATACGGGAAATCGCACTGAGGGTCTATAGCATGAAGAGGCGCATAACTGCTCAGAGGATCCTGCCAAGCGGTAGCTGGAGTTGCCATCCTAGGTTCGATTGCAGCTGCTTTGCTATCCTCGTTGGAAAATTGATTCCAACGGTGAAGTTGAGGTCGTGGGCTTCTCTGGCGACCGCATCGGAGATCTTGTTGCCCGTTATACCAGAATGACCTGGTATCCACTGAAGCAAAATTTTATGTCCTTCGCGCACTGCACTTGAAAATATTTCGTTCATATCGCATACAAGTTGATTGCGACAATCAGGCGGCTTATTTGTAGTTGGAATGCTGGACGGGAATCGGAAAGAATTAACAACCGCCGAAGCGGGTCTTCCGCTTATGTAAAGAAGTGCTGCTCTGACAGCTGCTAGCTCAGTTGCCGTGGAGGATGTTCTGTGGCTTAGCTTTTCTTTATTGGACCGTCGCGCTGAAGGAATCCATACGCCGATTGCCGAAGACGCCGAAGTCACGGATCCATCCGTGTACACTTGAATGTGGTCTGGAGATCAGGGTTTGGATATGCTCCAAGACAAAATATGTCAAGGCAGATGCGGGCATAGACGACTTTTTGCCTATTCCAGGTACATATAGGCACACAGACCATGCCGCGTACAACCACGGTGGAGTAGCAGGCAGCTTGGGTCGGAGGTAATTAGATGGCAGGACGTTCACCACGCGAGATGCAAAAGCGGCCGCCAGTGGATGAGCAAAGCATCGAGAAACATGTCGAAGGCCAATACGGAGCAATTGCTTGTGAACGGGGAGTGGTCGCAGAAAAGCACCTTGCCTCACTTAAGGTTCCTATCGTGGAGGTGCATTTTGAAAGGCCCAGGCATGTTCGCAGTGCTCGAGATTGCAAGCCTTCCAGAACCTTCAAGTTCGTCCAGGACACAGCCTGTAAAGCTGGAAGGCTATATCGCAAGGGGCCTACGAAAAGTGCTTTGTATAGCCGCAAGAGTGCTGACACTGAGCAGCCTCAGTTGCTCCCGGTCGTCATCCGCGAAACGTGAACGAACGAAAGGAGTCGCTTCTTTAGCCGCCTGATATAGGGAGCCGAGGACAACGAACCGGTAATTGTAATGCCTAGAAATTTGTGATTGCAAACATAGGGTATCTGCACGCCATTTATCTCCATTGGGTAGCGAGATACATCGCGCTTGGTGAATGTCATGGCAGCGCACTTCTCAGGAGACAGAAGCAGCCTGCAGCTGCTGAGGGATTTTTCAATGGCAAACAGAGCCTTCTGCACTTTTGCTCGTATGTGTCTGCGGTTCCTGCCCGAAGCCAGATGCAAGATGTCGTACAGCATACACCGAGATGTGAATTCCTTGAGGGTAGTACCTTTGTGATGCGGATGAGGCATATACTGAAACAGTGTCGGGCTCAGAACACCACCTTGTGGGACACCCTGCGTGATTTCTACGAAGACGTCCAGTCAGCTGCGAATAAGTGAAAAACAAAATTAACGATTGTGATGAAGACTTTAGGACAAATTTAAGTGCAAAAAGATAGGAGAAAGGTCAGTTGCAAAGTTTGGCTCATGTACTCGCAACAGGACAGGAGATACACGGGTTAGATTAAGCTGAGGTTAATGAAGACACCCTTCTACAAACGACAGAATAGAAAATGGACAGGCAAAAGTCACGACGGCAAAACAAAAATGAAATTTACTCAATTTGAAGTAAAAACTCAAGTATTGTGCTGTAGGTAGAGGTAATACGCAAGATTTGCGTCACTGATCATAAGATGGCTATGTCAAAAGAGAATAAAAGGAACTGACGAAGCGTACGAAACCCATCATGGAGTCAGTCAAAGCCAGGAGGCAGGAATTTAAAATATTCTTCAAACCAAATTCCCGCTTCTAAGCGGAGAGAAAGAGGATAGTGTGGATTTGCTGAATGACAACTTACCAATGGCAATCACAGAATGAGCAGAAGCTCTTGGTGACGTCGCATGTAGAAAACAAGCTGAACAACTAACTCATAAAATCAAGGAATGTATTAAAAAAATGTGACGAACATGAAATTGCCAAGTACGGCGCACCAAATTGAATTAGCAGGGCCTCCGAAGCTAATGAGCAGAGGTAAAATGAATGCCACCTGTGCGTGCAACGTGGCAGTGAACGAGGGAGCGCTTAGAATACGAGGTAGCTTAAAGGGGCCTTGCAGACAAAACACAAGTTTGGTTCACTCGAAAGATCACCTCGTGAAAATTACACTGACACCACTCTTGACGCACACTTCGCTCAAATAAGCTATATAGTTAGGAAAAAACGAAATGGCCATGTGATCCACGAGCTCATTTCTCCAACAGAACCTAGGTCATTTGCCCAGCTGTGCGATTGGCTGATGCCGGCAAAAGCAAACGCAAATTAGGCAAGGCTAATAAGCATGTGGAACGAACTGTTTGTGCTTACATTTAGTGCATATTCGTTTTAAAGTAGTAAGAATGGTGGGGTAAACAATGAATGTACCGAAAACACACGTAAACATTAATGTAGCGATGCGCACTGTTGTTGGTCCTGGGAGCACGATGTTTGTTTTTTCTGCACAGCAGCCCGCCGCCTTGGAGTTGTATGACACGACACTGGCGTAAGCGATGTTGTCTGACGTGACCGTGTTTGACGAGCATACCGCATGATTCAGGATATGATTACTTTCTATTGTAGCAAAAACAAGCCAGGTGCAAATACGGTCAAAAACAAAGCAACGGTGGACACCAGTCCGCGGCTGACTACTCCAGCGCCATCTGAGAAGATTGACGGTAAGCAAACCTGTAGAGACTAATGGAGCACTGAAGTTTGTTTGAATACCCGCCTTCATTACTTCATGGCAGACGCAACGATAAAACGATTTGGTGGGAGTATTAAAATTTTAACCTAAAGTGCATAATTTCTCAGTGAATACGTCATCATTTTGCTGCCCAAAAGGATGGGGGGCACTATAAAGCAATAAATATTCCGAATAAAACCGTTTTTTTTCTCTGCACGACCCCTTTAAGATCAACAAAGAGAAAGCTGGCTATCGGCACAGACGGAATGTACGTACTCACAGACTAACGGCTAGCTTTACGCACAAAATAGAGGAGATTATCCGAAGTACCACAACAGTGTTAAAACAGAATATATGCTGGCGAAGTCAGACCAGGGGAAACTACCCACTGTGCCATTTAAGCTTATGATAATCCAATCGCAACTAAAGGGGAAGTTGAAAAGCTTCTCAAGGGAAAAAGATGAGAAAACCCTTAAATGTGACAAAGGCATATCTATAGATTTTTAAAGGAACATTGAGGCATTGTAGTGGAAAAGTTTTCGCGCTATTTCTGAATGTGTGCACTCCAAAAGTACCCAAGCCGAAAAAAAAACGCCAACATATTTATCATTCGTAGAGGGGAGATACCAAAGACCTCAAGGAGTGCAAACCCATCGGCCTACTTTGAGTTGTATACAAGCTATTTACCAAAGTAATAGTTACCCACTTATGTAACACTTGAAAATCCCAACAACGTAGAGACCAAGCTCGGTTTAGGGGTGGGTACTCACCAGTGGATCAGATTGGTGTGAGCATTCAAGTAAAAAATTAGTGCCCTTCCACTCTGTGAAGAAGGATGACCTGCAAAGCTGGACGATGTCCACGGAGTGCACAAAAAAAAAACACGTTTACCATTATTGGCGATGGAGCATATTGACTAACCAATTAGCTGCATTGACCTCTGACAGATCTAAGCTTTGTTCTTGCAGATAAACATGGAACTGCCTGCGTCCCTTCAGCGTCATAAGCATCTTACTGTTTGTGTAAGGCCGGGTTCAGACTGTTGCCGCAACCGTCGTAATGACTTAAAGAATGACGTTATTTCACGTCCCAGTCAACCAAACTGCGTGACATGGCATTTTTTTACGTGCGTAAATCACGATACGGGTTTTGCGTCGGTAATCTCAACATAGAAGTTTTTGGGCATCTAGGCCTCCATTGTTTGGGCATCTAAACAACCATCGCAGCGCCTGCGCGCTTGCGAATTGAATTCTTGGGCTATCAAAGTTTCAAGAGACGCTGATATTAGAGTGCACAATTTTCTTCAGATTGAACCAAAGGTTTCTCGGCAGTATCGTCAAAATCATTAAGTGTTAAGTTGTCATTTCGAGATCTGTCTTCGAAATTACCTAGCCGAGAACGCAGCTTGGTGGTTTCCACTACAATACAGTCTGTGACTTCTTAGCATACCTGGTCTCCTTTGTGTTGGAAGAGTACATTTACCCGAGTTTCAATCGTGGCCAGTCGAACGTGAATGTCAGCGAGAGTGCGTTATAACTTGGATTGGCTTGACTTCACTTCATCTAATACTTCCCTGCCAACCAGCCCTCTTAGTCGGGGTTATACGTTGGGACGGAATATTCGTAGATGGTAGTAGCAAGCTTGGCGTGTGGAGTTACTCTAACAATTTTGGGTGGCTGTTCTTTACACATCACGTGCAAAAAACAATTTCAGAAACGATGAATACTTTATTCGCAACCTTCTCGGTCAATAGACGGACGTCGAAATGGGACGAGCTCGCCAGCAATGTTGATGAGAACGAACGCCTTTCAAACAAGCCTTCCTTCTTGTCGCTTCTTTCAACCATTATGTCAATCGCGATGTTGGCAACACAAAAATTACTAGCGCCGGTGAGGACTACACCGTTCCTACAGCCCTTAAATTATGCACGTTCAAAGTATTCCACATCGGAGGAAATACAGCGCTCCATTTTAAAAACTACGGCATCTGCAGGCACGTTTTTATAAAGACAAACAACTGTACTGGTTAGTTCTCTTTGTCAAACAAGTTCAGTGCAGCATACGTAAGGTTTTCTACACCTTATGACAATCCTATCCAACAAGTATTTCTGCTGTCTTGTAACCCTCTTTTACCTATTTCTTTTTACAACTGGTGTTCTTAATCCGAAGCTTTAACACTAAATCTTGTAATGCTGCAAATTCGGCGACATACATCTATGAATAACTGCAGACCAGTTGGTATTAAAAGTTATATAACATGTTATTAAATAGTCCCACAGGACCAGTGATAAAATTAAAACAATTTAGCATTCACTTCAAATTGGTTCAGGGCTACCAAGCACGTTATTGGAAACAGCTACTGGTTCTGGCCATTTCGTATGATATGAAAAAAAAAATGAATTTTTTGGCAAATATTTTGGGTGCCTTCTCCACTGGAGTTACTAGTGCTGCCTCATATATGAATAATAATTGATCAGCGTAGACTTACCTCAGCATTTAATAAACTTTGCCTCACTCTTCTCTTTACACTGTTCGCTTGTCATCTATTTGTTCGGTGCTCTGTAATCCGAAGTTTCACAGTACCACCGTAGTGCCGCTCAATGCGCGTGCCAAGCAAACCGTACATTCACTGAACACTGAGCACGAGGTCGCGGGTTCGATTCCCGCCGCGGCGGCCGCTTTTCTGATGGAGGCGAAAAGCAAAAACGCCCGTGTGTACGAGATTTCGGCGCACGTTAAAGATCCCCAGGTGGTCAAAATTAATCCGGAGCCCTCCACTACGGCGCACCTCATCGCCTTCGTTGCGTCGGCGCGTTAAACCCAACAATCAATCAAACATTCACGGAACACGTAATGCTACTTGCTCACTTGTACATTTGTATTAGCCTGCTCAAATCACTAATATACGCCTCAGTAGACGACATTACACAAGTTTGAAGGAGGATTCCACAAAGAATTCAGCAGAACCCCTCTTCCCCAATGTGAGCATTAAGCCGTGGTGTCATTGGTGATGCCGTCTTGCAAAGTATTCAAAAGGCTGGAGGGTTGAGTCCCACGGTACACAAGTTATACAAATTTTATCTGCAAATCCATTGCTTACTTGGTCTACTAGAGTTACTGTGAAAATTTTGTTGAATTCCGACATCCATATAGACTTTTTTGTGCCGTCGCACAATTTCAGTCCCTTTCTTGGTTATGACGACCTCAAATTTTCGAATGTTCAAGTCATCAAATGCTGTCCCGTAATACACCCGTGTTGTACACTGGTGTTAGATAAGCATCAAATAAGGGACTTAACCATGCGATATGTGTGTACTAAACTCGACACAGTAAAACCCAACCTTAGGAGTTCGGATGGTAAACACCATAATTCCCGTTTGTAATCACCCTAATGACTCTGGTCTATGGGTATGGCGCAGGTCATTCCTTGGACCGGAGACCTGTATGCCAAAAGCCATAAACTAATTTAGCATTCACTCCAAATTGGTTCCGGGCTACCAAGAACGTTATTGGAAACAGCTACTGCTTTTGGCCGTTTTGTATGATATGAAAAAAATGATGATGATGACCTCAATTCATGTTCGCTGCTTCTAAGGGTAGGCCACAATTGATTCCGTTCAGCCAAAGCGCTGTATGTCGACGCCCAGTAAAGCAACCTTAAGGAGGTTTTATGATTCTTGTTACTCAATTCACGTTCGCAGGTGATAAAATGCCCCGTAGGCCACGGTTGATTTGTGTGGCCGAAGAATCAGTATGCTAAATGCCATACAACGAAGCCCACCTTAAGGAAATCTGATGGTGATTATGACCTCAGCTTACGTTTGCATGCCTATGGGTGAAACACGGTGATTCGATCGGGCGAAGAGCAGGCGGATTTTCACACACGCGCTCGTAAGCGTCGTGCGAACCACGAAGTTCATCAGGCGGAAGTGGAACCTACAAATGGTCGAAGGCCTAAGTTGTTCTGGGCATTGCGTGTTTAATTTCATGCTTCGCGTGTTTCGCCTTTGGGTTGAGGAACGAGACGGATCATTTTTTTTTTCATTTTCAAACTCGTGCGAAGCAATATTAACGTATTTTTAAGCACTGAAAAACTTCATTATAAGCTAACATAGTGCGCGTGACTAAGCTGCCACAAAAACTTAATAGATATTTTGAAAGGCCTGCTGGAATTTCAGGTATTCATCGAAGTGTGGTCGCCCTCTTCGAATATTGGAAATATTTCGGCGTTTGGGCTAGTGAACAACAGCAGCATATTCAATAGGAGCATGGGATGGCTATTACTCGACCAAAAATACGAGAACTCATTTTGTGTGCTTACAGTTTCCTTAAGGTGTAAGTTCTGCCCTTCACTTGTTTTGTACAGAGATGTGAGAGACACGTGTGCAGTGACACATGAAACACGTCGGGTTTTGCAAGGTGCAATCCTGTGCAGTGTGTCACCTGTCATCTGTGCGAAGTACTGCTGCCGGTAATGGTACTGCTGGGATAACAGTTTTGCTGCGAAAACGGGGCACTTGAAGGGAATGGCCTGTGCGTAGTGAAATGTATGTTGGGTGGAGGATATAAGGGGGCTACGATGAGCGAAGAATGAAAAATTTTCTGAAAGGGGAAGGGTCGCGACGAACGACGGTGAACAGAGAGTGGTGAAACAGGATTGTGGTTGAAACCAGATTCTGCTTTGAACCCCTTGAACCATGCTTTGAACTGGTCCCAACAAAAGCAAGTTTAGGTGTGTCTCGGCTCATAGCCAAGGATGCGAATAAAGTATTATTAACCTTTTGAAGAAGTTTTAACAGTTATGCATTTAGCGCTGCTATCGTTTTAGCGGATTGGTTGTTTCGAACAACTAGACGGCCGTACGCTATTCTAGAAGGGTGTGAATATTGCGGTGCTGTCCATCCTTCCTGAAAACACAGCGAGTTGTAGGATGTGCGAGTTACTATAGGTAAGTTTAAACCCTTGCAACAATATGAAGTTTGCCTTAACACCTCAAGTCTCGATCTCGCGTGGAATGGAAAGACGAATACAAAAACAGATTTACGTTAAACAATTTTACGCGTGCTTTGTATTGGTTGTATCAGCAGTGTCATAGATATGACATATTTCTATTATGCATCAGGACAATTTAAGGGAAGCTGGTTAACCAGGCATATGGTTAGGAGAAAAATAATACATATAAACGCCAGAGAGGATTACCACAGATGAGAAGTGATTTCCTGGATCAACTTTACAGTTACCATGACTTCAAATCTGCCACTCTGCAAAATTAATGTGACACACCGGAACGCTATTACAATTTATCATAGGAGGAAAGGGGTCGAAGTTCCCTCCGAGAACGTATAGTCGCAATCAATCAACCAAAAGCTGGCTATTTATCTTGCTTCCTACAGGCGAATAATTAGAGTAGCGCGTGTTGTCGATGTCAGATATTGAAACACGTGCCAGACATGTACAGAAATTGAAGGTAGATGGCCCTGAAGTCCATTACATTCCAAAGTCCAAAAAAATCTGATTGGAGAAGCGCCTTGATGGAAGCAAAGTAAAGTTGTGTTACAGACAGGCCTTCAGTTAGACAAGTAACCACTCAAAAATTTTAAAGACGATATTCTGTCTTGGGCTACTTACACCCAGAAATTTTGGTCTGTCTGTATGTCTGTATGTCTTCCCGTCTTCCGCGGTATTTGATTTAGCCACCCGGCCAAAGTAAAATTGATTCTGCGATATAGTCTTATATACTCACAGCCAAATGTAAACGTCTAATCCCGGTTTTTATGTTTATACCTGCCAACTTTGTTGAACAAGAACAAGACATTTACGCAAATATAAGACAAAGCATTAGTACACAAGGGACAGTTACAGTATACCTTTATTAAAAAAATTCGTAGATGCTTGGTTTTTCGATCGCAATGATATTCTACATCTACTGCAGAAAAGCCGCCACCTCCTGGCGGCATACGAGAAATGACGCTGGCAACAGAAACGAAAGGTTACACTAGCTAGGTTCCACGTTCTGCTTGGAACGCACGTGGAACATTGGCAACGTGGTTCTATAAACCTTCAAGTTGGCCGCCTTGATTCATGCACGCCTCCGCCGTACTGCATGCGCTGGCATCGAGGCACCCGGCCTGTAGCAGTGGAATGCGGGAAATTCAAATCTCGTTGAGCAAACCTTTAGTGTGTTTACCTTGGGATGGGCGCGACGGAACAGGAACAACATGAGAGGTGAGCGGGAAAGCAAAGTGAGGCATTTTCCTTTGCAAATGTCTGCAAACACTATCGTCTTTACAGTTACCACGACTTCGAATCTGCCACACTGCAAAATTTACGTGACACACCGGAACACTATTACCATTTATCATTGGAGAAAGGGGTCAAAGTTCCCTCCGAGAGCGTATAGTCGCAATCAATCAACCAAAGGCAGGCTATTTATCTCGCTTCACACAGGACAATAATTAGAGTAGCGCGTGTTGTGAATGTCACATATTGAAACACGTGCCACAGATGTACAGAAACTGAAGGTAGATATTCCTGGAAGTCAATTACATTTCAAAGTCTCAAAAAATTTGATTAGAGAAGACCCCTGATTTAACCAAAATAAATTTGTGTTACAGACAGGTCTTCAGTTAGACAAGTAACCAATCAGAATTGTTTTTTTTTTGCGTTCTATAAGACGGCCAGGAAGCATGTTTTGCCAACAATAGCTTCGTAAAACATGGGAGCCAGACCGGAGGGAAGCGACAAACAACGAACTTAAAGTAATCAAACGACGCTTGAGAGGATACAGAACCCATTCAAACAACAGCTACACTGAAGTGGTGTTGCAAATGCTACTGATATGGCACGGACTTATGTACACACTCCCACCTGCTCACTGGATCTCCTAGACCCCCGTTTAGCGGGTGTGGCGAAAGCCTATCCTTAATACACACTTTCCTTCAATGCAAGGCACTCGACTCAACCAAACGCAAACCCTACCAGGGAGTTTAGACAAAACACTATCCACATATACCCACCTTTGTATGTTTTTTGTTGCCCCATGTTTTCTACGGCGCGAGTTTTTCAATTATGTAGCACAAATCAAGTTTACACCTCATTTCATACCCCACGTAATCACAACCTGAGTTTTTACACCAGCCATCCTCGTTGCCTTTTCTTTCATTTCACGCATATTTTTACTGTAAGGCTTAGCGTTTACTTTCCCACCGCTTTTAAGAAATAAGCTCTTTTTGTGACTTTACACTCATACTCAGCCGTGCGTAAATAAAATACAACCGTCATTGTCGTCGACTCTCAATTCACTTCTGCTAATAATCATAACTCCTCTCTAACTAACAAATCATCAGACGACCATCAGGGCGCGGGTTTATCAACTCTTGTATTTTTAATATTGATATACGACCTGCCAACAAACATACAAACAAACATATCGACTATTTGCAGACGACTGTATCATATACTCTCCCATTCAAGCCATTGAAAACGCAAAACGCTACTAAACTACAGCAAGACCTCAACACAGTTGCGCCATGGTGCCAAGACTCAGGAGTGCCGTTAAACTTAACCCAATGCAAAGCGATGTCATTTTCCGGTAAGCGCATCAGTGTTCATCATACCTACTTAATCAATTCGCTTCCTCTCGATTCGGCTTCGTCGTACAAGTATCTCGTTTGCACATGTACCCAGCTCTTTCTTTTGCGCACCACGTGCCGTCCTTCTGCTCAGACGATCTGCGCACACTTGATTTCCTGGGCCGTAATGTAAAATCTGCATCTCGTGGCATTACAAATGTAGCATACTTAACATATGTACGCCCAAAGCTCGAATACGCATCGTTCATTTGGAATCCACACCACGCATAACTCGCTAACGAACTAGAGTCAGTCCAAAACCGCGCTGCTCGCTTTATAACCTCATAGTTATCCGGAGAAATCAGCGTCACCGCCCTGAAACACTCAATCCAATTGCCACCTGTCGTGTCACGGAGCCTCATGCCACGGCTATGCCTCCTGCAAAGTGTCTTCTTCCGCCCGCAATCAAGACACGGACTTTAAAGCCTTCAAACAGAACTTTTTCCCGCATTTCCCATTGTAACCCCATTGCATGAATCAACGGCTGTACATCCGCAATGAACGACTCCTTTTCCTCATGCAATTACACTTTTGAATCACCTCCCCGACACAACTGTTGCCACACCTGACCGCACATGATTGCGCGTAAAACTGGAATCCCACTTTGATTCCATCCAATAACCCGTGGCTGTAGATATATTCTACCAGCGTATTGTATGTTTACTTTTTGTGCCAAGTGGTTGTGGTCTTCAAGCTCTAATTGCCCGTTCAAGTGTTTTTTGTTTGTTTATTTGTTTGTTTTTGTGGTCATTCTTGACCAAACTACCATATGCGTATTTAGAACTGTAATGTGTAACATTTGTTCACATTGAATTCTACATCCTCTCAGAGTATTTGTTGTCTACCCCCTCCTTTATGTAATGCCCTCGAGCCTTAAAGAATGCACTAAATGAAATGAAAATGAAATGAAATGAGCGCTCGTCCAGTCTACGGTGTTTCTGTGTCCTCGTACTTTGCGCTCTTTTTAATGTTTTGAAACATGCGATCGTGCAAAAATGTAAAATGTATTTTTCTTCTCGAGGGAATATCCCTAAAACAGAAAAACACAGGTTTTTGATACACTCTTATACTAGGAATTCTTGAAGAAAGCACAACAATTATTCAAATACTGATTTCCCTGTGACCCCTCAAGGTATCTCTTATTTTCCAGAAGCCAAAAGCGAATGACATATCAGGTGTGGCTGATTGCACATTGCTTCGCTCTTTTACGTCTATGTTGTTTATTAAAAGCCTTGTTAATACTTGATAATGTGTTATTTATTTATTTTTTAGCTGTGGTATTGCGAGGAAGTTGCATTTGACATAGAGAGGGAGAAGGCTCTTTATTGGAAAAGCAGAGAGGTTTGCCGGCATTTACAGACGCCTACATGCTTCTCTGCTGTGGGTTAAGGATGGAGAAGAAAAAGGCCCAAGGAAGAGCTGGGCAGGAAAGAAAAAGAAAAAAAAAGCTGTCGTGTACTTGGCGCGGTAGCGGACTTTTGTTCTGAGCTTGGGCCACATAATTTAAAATTTTGAAATTAGGCGAATTTCATCCAAATAAGAGAATAAACTCCGTAGAGCTCGGCGCTGCTTTGACGGATGAATCCATGGTCCTAAAATATTTCTGAGAGTAATTGGTCCCTGTTCTAGACGTTCCATGCTTTCAAGGAAGTGGGATCTCGGTTCCATGTAGGCCGCACATTCTAATAACATGTGTTCAATTGTTTCGACGCAACCACAATTGTCGCAGTGCGGATTTGGCGTCGCTCCAAGGCGAAATAGGTAGCTATTTGTCTAGGCACAGTTCAGGCGTAGACGATGGTACAACGTTTCCAGGTTACGAGGAAGCTGTGTCGGGAGTCTTGACTTCAATTCTGGGTCAATAGTGTGCAAAAAGCATCGAGTATTTTGTAAGTTGCTCCATAGACGGTTTCTTTCAGTCACTGCAAAGTGGTGAGCCATGGCAGAAGCTTCTGTTTTCGTGAAATACACCTTGCGGTATTTTCGGTAAAGAAGGCCCTTACGGGCCGCTTCGTCGGCTTTTTGGTTACCTTTGATGCCGCTGTGTCCAGGTATCCACTGCATTTTAATGTTGTGTCCAGCAGACCAGGCAAGATGGTGAAGGTATGATATATCACAGGCTGCGATTTGGTGGGGGGAAAATCTACTTCTCCTACATAGAATTTGCAGAGCTGCCTTGGAGTCCGTGAAGATACTCCATAGGTGCGGCTCATTCTTTGCTTTTAAACCGAGGCAGAAGCATTTTGCATTACGAGTTGCACCTTGTGTAGATGATCACTTATTTGTTCGGCTTCTAAATATCAATACCCTTTCTTGCCAAAGCCTCCATTGGATAAGCAGTGTTTCAAATAAATAAATAAATAAATAAATAAATAAATAAATAAATAATAAATAAATAAATAAATAAATAAATAAATAAATAAATAAATAAATATTCCACTCATCGTGGTGCTACTGGTGCCCCGTAAATCTTGAAAACTGTTATAACTAAACCTCATCTTTATGTCTAAAAGAAATTTAAAAAACAGGTTTCTGGCATGGTGTGATTAATTGAATCACAAAAAGTGATTAAATCGCGTGTTTTTAATACCGTAAAACCACAGAAAAGTTGACAAAGCTTCGCACCCGTGTAAACGACAACACATTTACTATAAGTTTTTGTTAGCCTCGTAGCGGGTCTCTCAGAAATGATTGAATTGAAAGCTACTATGCGTTACCTAGGTAACCGCTTATTTTCTTTGGTAAGATACCAGCCGTACGCAGAGGATGAGCGTGATAATTACAATTCGAAATCTACGAGTGCGTTTGATTCCCAGAGAAAGAAGGTACATGTTTATTAGAGCAACAAACATTGCTTTACCGCCAGGTGTGTGACCTCCTTAGTCCAGGAAAGTCTGGGTCTTGGCGGTCTGTCTCGCCTGGTCTACCAGGAGATGTTGGAGACCCAGGTTGGAGCTGGTCATCGAACCTCCCACTGCTCAGCCGAGGGGTTGGGTATTTGGCGCAAGGGTGGCGTGTGGCGGTATTCCCACACATTCTGGTTGAGAGTCCATGGCTTTAGGGTTAATTTACAATTGCATGTGTATCAATTGGGATGCATGTGTGTTGGTAATGTACCATGCGTGAAATGCCTTCGTATGGAGCTTTTGCTAGCTCTCCTTGTGTTCGCGAGAGATGCTGACATCAAAAAATTGTCTTTCGCTTAGTTTATTTCTCATTGCATACACGGCAAATTTTCCGGCCATCTTCAATTTACCCTGATGCTCGACGCCGACTTTTTCGCGTAATTGGGAAGCTAAGACTTTCCCAAAAAATGTGACGCAGAATAAACGTGATTTGCCACTATACCACAATGCCGCTTTCACAACAATACCGCTTTTGCTATTGTTTAGCTATGCTCATTTCCCCAGGTTTAGTAAATATGTGTGTACCTATGGAGCGGTTGTTTCTTTCTTCAGGTGATTCACGTACAAAAAATGCTCGATCAAACTCCCACAATTCTTGACTGTTCCAAATTCTACAGAAAGTTATAAACATTTGTACGCTTCAGAGGACCTGCGTCCGCCCGCGTTTTTGAAGGGCTTCGTCATCCTGCCGCCTAAAACAATTTTTTTCGCAATCCGCTTCCACCATACGCTTTCCAATAGTTCGTTCTGTATTGTATGTGTTGTGCTGCAACTAATTCCTGCCGCCACGTATCGGGACAGTTGGGACGATGATGTATTCCGCTTCCTGTCCGCATGCTTGCCTATGTTCATTGGCTCCCTTACTTTCTTTGCTCCTTAGTAGCGCGGACGGTCAAGTTACCCTAATGATGGTTAAGGGCGAATGCTATGGCACCTATCAAGGTATGAAACGCTTTAAGGACACGTATTGTAGGCCGGTTTCGCTGTTGTAGATTACAACGAGAATGCCAACGCGAGATGTTTGTTAGAAATTCCACATGCTTTGACACTAAATGCTTTCAATTAAAACACAAACAATTTTATGCCACCATGCTAAACTGTATGCGAAGATGCTGTACCAACATGCTAAAACCGCTAAGATTTTCAGTTATAATATTGCAATGCTTTCCGACTAAAATGATGCGATACTTCAGCGACAGTGATTACGTTTAAAGAAAAAGTTGACAAACTCCGGTGCTTTGTTGCTTCTTGGGTCCCACGGAAATGCCCTGTGGGGGGATTTGTCGCCATATTAGGAATCAACACTAGAAGCGTCAGAATGTATATCGTGAGCATGTGGTCGTTTGGCTAGTGAAGGAGACCCAAAAAAATATTTGGAGTAACGATTTTTCATTATCCGGCCTTCAGACTTGCAACATGAATAGATTGGCATAGGCCTTCAGCAGAATGAGCAGACATTTTGCGCAGTAGTTATTGATCTTCGGACACATCAAGGGTTTTTGTATATACTCCTTGTGGAGAAGAAAATGGAATCGAAGGCGGAAATGCAACACAGCTGTTAACGTGGCATGGACGAGCAAACAAAATCTCAATGTGAGAAAAAAATGAACAACACACAGTTGCGCATTTATTCCACTGTAAATAAGGACTCCTCTCCACATTTGAGGACGGAAGAAGTCAACGTGAATATCTCAAATACGACACAAACACATGCGCTGCCGGCTTGTTTTATAAGTACTACCGCAGGGCAGAAAGGCGCTCACTTTTAGAGTGAAGGCCACACGACTCTGAGCGCCGACGTCGCGTTTCCCGTTCGTCGTGACCACCGGTAGCGGGATTTAGCTCCCTTACGGGTACAACCCCTCACCTTCCCGTACTCACACAACAGCATATACTGGATTGCTTCGAAAACTCTATTGTTTTGAGCGACTGCTAAAAACGGCCCACTGATAGGCCTCAGGGGTCTCGGGACAGACTCCATGGTTTTGGATTAATTGAGGTGGGTTCCAATCCCTGCGTTTCAGAATATTTGGCTGACCCGTAACACTTTTACTGTATATTATGACTTCGGGTCAACGTGGAGCATTGATTTTGTAAATAAAATTGCTTCTGCGACTCGTAGATGGGCTCAAGGGCATGGTGCGCACATCAACTCGTTTATTAACTTTGTGCTTGGCACTGAAAATACCTGGATTTTACCTGTCTCGGAATGCGGCTGATTAGTTTTTGCGGATGCCTGATACGCACACATCACAGTCAGATGTGCTGTAAGCGCTAGTAAAATCCCTTGAGTACGATAACAACGCTCTCTCATTCCGAACCTACAAATTAACAGGATTAAGAAAAACAAGGTAATTCCGAAGAATCGCGAGCTCTCTGGGTGTCACGGATGAACTGTCATAGACCATCAATTAATAATTCATTTTTCATAGTTTGTCATCAAACTATAAAAATAGTTTGTTACCAGTGACACCATCCCGTTGTTGCAGTCTAAAAGTAATAGGTCTGCTAAGGTGCGCATGGAAATTTTTTTTTTCAAGAACGCGAATTAGTATTCCAAAGACGTTTATATGGATTTCTTTCGCAGTATTGTGCATGCGAACGTGAGTTTTCAACCAGCACAACGATGACGCACAAATATTTCTTACCGTCTTTGTGGTCCCCAGTTGCATATGATGCGAAATGATGGCGTAGCTGCATATATAGCAGTAATATTTTTACTTGCAACCTTGTACCAAATATGCAGGCGAAAAAGCACCGGTAACAAATGCATTAGAAAAAGGAATCAAACAGGACGAGCGCTGTTTTTCATTTATTGCTTCAAATGTGGCGTTATATGCGAACTAGGTAAACCAACGGAAACAGATGATAAACGCGTATTTTCTACGAATTTTTCTTACTGCTGTCCTTTGTTATGGAGTTACTTTCAGCCGTTTGCCAACCATGGGTCTTTCTCCCAATAAAAATAGCTGCGAATCTTCTGGCATACAGTGTGTTGACGACATCCAATAATTCAAACAAAGAAATGTGCTTAACATTCTTGCGCCTATATTCCTGTGCCACTGCTCTCGAGTAGGTCACCAGCGGGCAGCTGTACTTGCTGACTGCCGGGAACTTACGCTGTGCTATAGTTTTACATAGTCTTTGAATCTTTGAAATAAGCAAGTCCTTTTTGTGTTCCACCCAAACAACTAGTTCTGCAGCAGCAACATGTTTAAACGCCGCTAATTTTCCGGCAATAAAGACAACATTATCAGTACAGAAAAAAAATGTCGTTTCAGCATAACCAATTATTCACACTAAAAAAAAAACAACGCTGAGACAAACTAGAGCGACAACGCTCTAGTTTGTCACTTTTTCTGTCCTCGTCTCTGCGCTGTTTTTAGTATAAATAATGTTTGCCAAACTAGGCCAACGTCAAGCCACGGTAACGAAATTTGCGCATTTGTTGGCCAATCTACATTTTCAGCCTTTTCTGCACTGCTTTCTGTTGATTTCTGTCAAAACTAGCGTCCTGTGAGTGACTCCACGAGAGAGTGCCTGAGCAGGAGCCATAAATACCCACCGTAGGTTCGTCTCCTGCAAAAATGGTGTTTTGTTGGAAAGAAAAGACGTATAGAATTCAATTAAACCTACCTGCGCGTAACACCTGCCTCCTGCCGACTTTCAGGAGGGCTGTATAGCTTATGATGCATCAGTTAAGGTTTTCTAGTTACATATAAAGTAGCATTTCTCTTTTCACCTCATGAGTTTCTTGGATCTGTAAAGAAAAACACTGGTCATTAGCCGAAATCTCGGTGAATGTACTATCCAGGAACTGTGTCGAAGTATAAGTTTATTTTTAATGATGTCGGCATCGAGGCGCCTGAGCTTATCCACATAAAAATAAAAAGGAGGCGGTAAAACTTTCCTGAGTTCTAATTAAACTTTGGAATGAAAATATCAGAGTGATGAGTTACGAACTTGTCAAACCATACGATTTTCTGAAGGGAACGGGATATCCAACATGTGTGTTTTGCACAAAAAAGAGACGTTCTAATAAAGGCTGTGTGGCGGATGAAGCAAGGAAAGCAGGACCAAGACCTCCGGTTCTCGTGGTGGTCACGGAACACTCAAGCTCGAGCACGCGAGCGCGGCCGATCTTCTTCTTCTGATCGTGCCACGCCCTCTGCCTTTGCTTGTCTCAACCGCCCATTGCACCTTTATTTTCTACACACTACCCGGCCCGCCAAGAAGTCTAAGGGTTGGATTCGAGGAAGTAGAGCCGTTGAATGGGCCAGCTGATTTCTTGACCAGTTGATAGGCGGAGTACACAGGTGCGGGCGATTCCGTCGCGTCCGGGTAGCAACTTGGCCACACGGCCGAGTCTCCAAAACGTTGGGGCGTATCCTTGATCGTGCAGTACAACCACGTCTCCGGCTGCGAGTTGGTGTAACGCATGCGAGGGCGCTTCGTGAGCGGACCCTTAGAAGCAGCAGGTATTCAGTTCGCCATCTTTGCGATAGGCGCTTTGTGACGTTCTGTCCGTGCCTCCAGCGGTGTGTCAACTCGGAGCTTGTGGACGATGGCTCGAATGGCCCGAGCTTCTAGGGGAGGCACGTGCTCGGCTTGCCGAGTTTGAGGTGAGCCGGTGTTATGGGATGAGGTCCGTCGGCATCCGTGGTCAGGTACGTCAAGGGCCGGCTGTTGATAACCGCCTCCACTTCACACAATGTGGTGGCCAGTTCCTGAGCTGTCAGGGAGTTGCGTCTAAGGGTGCGTCTAAGCATTTCTTTTGTCATCCGAATCAGTCGTTCCCACCAACCGCGCCTTCTCTACATTGAATTTCCTAACAATGCGCTGTCCGCTGCAGAAATCTTGGAGTGTGGCGTCGGTGAGGGAGCAAAAGGACTTCGCACAGTGTTTAAAAGCGAGGGCGTTAGCGGAGTATACCGTGGCAGGTATTCCGCGGCGAGCAATGAAGCGCCTGAAGGCGAACAAGAAACTTGACGCTTTCATCCCCGTCGTCAATTCCAGGTGTAGAGCCCGCGTGACGCCGCACGATAATACGGCGACGTATGCTTTGACGTTTTGAAGGGTCGTTGGTACGGAAGTACAGATGACTGCAGAAGTCGACGCCCACAATAGGGAACGGGCTTGTTTCCGTTATGCGGTCACGTGGTAAAGGTGCCGTCGGTGCTGTCTCAAGTGTCAGCCTGCGCCGTCGGCACCGCAAGCACTGGTGGAGGACTTTCTTCACAGTCTGGCGTCCTCGAATGATCCAATAGCGCTGGTGGATCTCCGTGAGCGTGGCTTCTGTTCCAGCGTGCAACAGGCGCTCGTGGGTTGCCGGAATAAGCAGCCGGGTTAAATCGTTCTTTCCGGGCAGAATGATCTGGATGTCGCACTTTGAAAGGAGATTGTAAGCAGTGTAGTCGTCCCCCCACGCGGATAACGCCAGCGGAGTCCAAAAAGGGCTGTAGACGAAGCAGTCCGGAAGTCTCCACACCAAGCTGGCTGTTCGATAGAGCTTCCCGGTCTTGGGGGAATGCTTCCTGCTGTACCTGGAGAATCCAGTGCAGTTCAGCTTCTTGGACTTCGTTAGCAACCAGTGGCCCGGTCATCGACGGCCATTGCGCTAAAGCGCTATTTACGAAGCGTTGAACCCAGGCCGTCACTCTGAGTAGGCGTGAGTAGTGGCTGTAATCTGAAATTTGGCATAGCGCTTCCGGTGGCGAAGACCCCACAGGGCAAGACGACGCCAAGGCTGGTGACGGGTCGACGAAGTCAGCCACTTCCTGGGGCGGGTCCAATGGCCACAGGTTTTCTGGGTGGGCGATCCATGATGGTCCATGCCACCAAAGCTCTGAGGTTCTGAGGACTGTTGCACTTATTCCGGGTGTGATGAGGTCGGCAGGATTGTCCTTGCTGCTGCAATGCCCCCATCTGCATCCCTTGGTCAGGCGCTGGATCTCTTCGACGAGATTCCGGACGAAGGGTGGCCACCGGCTAGGTTCCCCGCATATCCAGTGAAGAGCAATCTGCGCGTCCCACCAGAAGAACGCACTTGTGGCTGATAGGCCAGGAACTCGCAGGTAGTCGTAAAGGCGCGCTGTGTTGAGGCAGGCAAGGAGCTCGAGGCGACGCAATGTCGTCGCCTTGATAGGGGCCACAAGAGCTTTGCTGATGAGCAGATTTGGCTCAAACGGGTCACCTTGCGCGGAGCGTCGGCGGACGTAGACAGCTGTGCCATATGCTCG
Source organism: Haemaphysalis longicornis (assembly GCA_013339765.2). Classification (NCBI taxonomy): domain Eukaryota; kingdom Metazoa; phylum Arthropoda; class Arachnida; order Ixodida; family Ixodidae; genus Haemaphysalis; species Haemaphysalis longicornis. Next base: position 87,847,971 of record CM023457.1, on the reverse strand, counting down.
CGGGCTAGCGTCCGCGAAGAAGTAGATTTCGATGGACTGCGCCGGATAACCTTGGTCGTCTGATACCTTTCGTGGCAAACAAAGGTGTTGCAGCTCGGTTAGTTCAGGGCACCATGCGTTCCAGGCGGTGCGTTGCTCACGTCGTAGAGGACTGTCCCATGGATGCCGCAGCTTCCATAAATCTTGAAATATAACCTTTGCCCGGACCGTGAATGTGCCAAGAAGCCTAGCGGATCGTAGATTCTTGCAAATGTTTGTAGCAGGGTTCGCTTGGTTGTGGGCTTGGTGTTGATAAACGCGGCCACGTTTCCTGTGCTGATGAGCAGCGTGTTGTCAATGCGGTTCCAGCACACCCCCGGAACTTTAATTGTGGTGACGTCGCCACCTTCATCCTCCAATGCGAGCTTATCTCTAATGAACAAGTCCCGCAGGAAAGAGATGTCAGAAGGCCATTTTCGGAGCTCCATTCCGGCTTCGGCCATTACAGCCCTTGCTTCCGAATATATCTGATGAGCTCGGTCGACGTTGTCTATGCCAATGATGAGGTCGTCGACATCGAAAGACTCTCGCAAGATGGCGGCGGTGTCCGGAAACTTTTGTGAGACTCGCAGATGATGGTGCAAATTTTCCGCGAGCAAAAGGGACTCAACCTGGCACCAAAATGAACCCGTGTCATTCGCCACTTCACTACTGGAGGAAAGGGCTTCTTCGGTGTAGGAAGACGCTCGCCCCACAAAAAACGTAGCGCGTCCCTGTCCTGTTCGCAAACAATCATCTGGAAGTAGGCCGCCTTTATATCTGAGACCATGACCACGGGATAGCACCTGAAGTTAAGAATAAGCCTTAGCAGGTCCCCATCCAACTTGGGCCCCTTACAGAGGATGCTGTTCAGCGAAGGTTGCCTCGAAACATGTGACGAGGCATCGAAAACCATCCTAAGCTTGGTTGTGACGGCGTCCCGACGAACCACACCGTAATGCGGCATGTAGCACCTGGTTGTCAAGCGTTGGTCGCCATCGTGCTCGGGAACTCGTTCGGCATGGCCGTCATTGAAATACGTCCGGATTGAGTTGTCGTACTGGGACAGCAGCTCAGGCTGACCACGAAAGCGCCGCATCTGTACACGCAACCGCTGTTCTGGGAGTCTATAGTTGTCAGCGCTGGCGTGCAGCCCTGGCTCCTGGATCATGAGTGGAACCTCGTACCGCGAGCCATTCTTCCTCACGTTACTCTCGAATTGCTCTACGGGCGCGCGGTCCAGCACTGACGCATCAGGTCTTTCTTTGATCCCGATAGCATCCAGTGGCCACAGTGACGATAACTCGTTATCTGCCGCTGCATCATCCAGCGAGGGCTCCATGAGGGCCAGGAATAAAGCACTAGATAATCCCAAAGTACAGCCAGTTTCGTCGGAGTGTGCACCCTGGAGAGTCCAGCCTAACATTGTTTCGACAGCGGTCAGGTGCGGAGTCAGCCGTGAAATGTTCCCCGAGGTAACTTGCCAGTAGAAATCTGACCCAATTAGGATGCTGATATGGTCGTCCATGTAAGCCGACGCGGGCGAAGTGTCAGCGGCGAAAAGACCATGGTCGTGCATTGGTCTAAGCGTGTCATCGGTGATTGGGGGACTCGTCACGACGCAGATACTTGGGACCTACAGGGTGTCGATGGCCACCTGCTTGCCGTTGTTCTGGCTGGCCCCCGTGACTGACACGCGAGGATACGTTTCAGCTGCTGCATGGTGGCTATTGCCGAATGTGACCAGCTTGAGGTTCCCAACGCCTTGCAACGGAGCAGCCCAAGTCGCGCGAAACGTCCGCGAAGCTGGACGTTTTTACACGGGCGCGAAGACACGGGCGCGAAGCTGGCTGCCCGTGTCTAGCAGAACCCTCACCAGAAGCTGACCGTTGGGACCCATCAGCAGGTAGACTGGAGTGGGGCGTGTGGTTTTAGTTGACGCTGTAACCACCGACGATGCCGCGTGGGATGGTTTGGGCTCTGTGGGCGGGCCCCCTTAACCAGTCGAGTGGGCAGACCTGGAAGCGTGCGCGGAACCTGGCTGAGCCACGTTGCGTACAGTGAGGTTTAGATGCTGGCGTGAATAGCGGCTGCAGGACAACGTTCTAGCAGCTGGCAAGCACGTGCAACGTGATTCTGCTTGCCGCACCAGAAGCAATGTCTTCCTGCTTGCAGTCGCCGTCGCTTCTCCTCTGGTGGCACATTCTCGGTGGATCGCGCGATCCCATGGCCTCGCTCGTCACAAAGGAGGCAACAGTCACGACGAGGAGGCGGCGATGACTCCGCATATAGCGCTGCGGCTGACGGTGGAGAAAAATCCTCATGCGGTGTCGGCCGGCTGGATGGGCGTCGAACCTGAGCACCGGTGCTGTCCATGTTCCCTTCTTCCCGAATTTCCACCTGAATGCGGAGAAAATCCAAGATCTCCTGAACTTGCTTGGCATCATCGGTCTCCTCATTCGCGGCTGATTCCTTCATCCGTTGCGGTAAGAGCGATGTCTTGCGGCAATGCCTTCAGCAGGATCCGGTCGATTATGACAGTGTACCGGTCGGGCGCGATGCGTAGTGCCTCCAAAGCGTTTACGCGAAAGCCGATCTCGTCATCCAGGCGCCGCAGCCCCGCGAAGTCCGCAGAGGTCTTCACCGGAGTTATGGCGTGGAGGGCATCGACATGATCCGCCATTAATAGGTCTCTGTGGCCAAAACGGTGTTTAAGGATCTTGATCGCAGCGTCGTATTTATCCTCCGCAAGCCTGATGCCCTCAATCGCGGTCTTACTGGGGCCGGTCATGTACGAGCGGAGGTCTTAAACTTATCGATTTTCGTCAAGTGTCGGTTTGCGTGGATGGTGGCGTCAAATTGTTCTCAGAATCCCTGCCAATCGCGACGGTTCCCAGAGAACGGTGCAATCTGCAGCTTGGGGAGGGCGACGCGGGGAACTGGCATGGCGGGAGGAGCCGTGGATTCGCTCGCCCTTCGATCTTGCATACGTCCACCAGCAGCGGAGCTCGAGGGACCGGAGACGGCAGAAGGCGATGATTGGGTGGTGTGCACGCAGGCCCGAATTTCGGAAATGCTGTGCTCGTAGTTCCATGCTGTGGCGTAGTCCGCCTGAAAGGTCTCGTCCGAGAGTTGAGCCTCGATCTTGGCGTCTAGGGCGCGCAGTTGTCTGCTTCTCACTAAGTAGGGTGACGCAGCTCTGAATTCGGGTGTCGGGGGCAGAGGGATCCTCGAGGAGAGCGTCAAGCGTGGCGATCACCTTCGTAATGGCGGCGCGCAAGGACCCCCGAACTCGGCGTTCGTGCTCCATGAAGGAAGGAACCGGGAGCCGGGGAGGTTTTCGGCACCAGCGTGTGGTGGATCAAGTAAGGGAAGCAGGACCCAGACGTCCTGTTCTCGTGGTGGTCACGGAACACTCAAGCTCGAGCACGCGAGCGCAGCCGATCTTCTTTTTCTGATCGTTCCACGCCCCCTGCCTTCGCTTGTCTCAACCGGCCATTCCGCCTTTATTTTCTACAGGCTGTACACCTAAAAGTTAAAGTTGCTCTGGGCGTTAGGCATCAACCCTAGCTCGGAGCCTAATTGAGATCTAGACATGACGCGATTCAATTTCGTACTGGGCTGTTATTGGAGTCGATTGATTGATTGTAGGGTTTAACGCGCCGACGCAACGAAGGCGATGAGGCGCGCCGTAGTGGAGGGCTCCGGATTAATTTTGACCACCTGGGGATCTTTATCGTGCGCCGAAATCTCGTACACACGGGCGTTTTTGCTTTTCGCCTCCATCAGAAAAGTGGCCGCCGTGGCCGGGAATTGAACCCGCGACCTCGTGCTCAGCAGCGCAACGCCTTAGCTTATTGGAGTCGAGCGAACCTTCCAGGCTCCACAATTGTAAGCACACAGCGTAAGTACAATTTTGTCTTGTTTCGTTCAGTCCGCAAAATATGCTAGGCGGCTTGTGTGGCGGACGTTTTAATCTTCTCAAAGGCAGCCTTATCTTGAAACAGGCTACATAGCTGCGCTAATCGAAACAAAGTCAATGAACCCGTGTCGCATGTGAATTAAAAGTCATAAAGCGAAACAAGTAAATTAAGAGAATGAGTTCATAGGACCAAATAATTTGTGTGTAACTGACGGGCATTCTGTTGAACTTTGATTGCCGGTTCACAAAGTTCTTCTGCCGTGCTATAAAATGAGCCCCACACACAACGCTGTAAGGGGCATTGCTAACGGAAGGAGCGATGCCTTCACTCCCATGGGCAGTTTTTGCGCATTATTTGTTCTTATGCCTCACTGCAAGTTCTTCAGAAGGAAAAGCGGAGCACAGACTTGCCCATGAAGTGGTAAACCCCACAAAAGTGAGTGCTCCCAGTTTTACTCAGGTTTAGAAACTAAAAGACGGCATTTTTCACCTAGTAACCTGTTGTTAGACTGGGGATTTACGAACCCATATATTCCTGAATAATGGAATGCTGAAATGACAACTAGCGTTTCAGACAACAACATGGGTCTGTTCAGAATTATACCGAGGACTTCGCAAATAGAATTCACGAAGCCAAGCGAGTTGTCATCGAGGAGAGCTTTTGAACATGTGAAAAACGGAAAAAGAGATATACACTGTTCAGCAATGAAGCTCCTGTTTGAGGCTAAGAAATGTTCTGGGAATGGCAAAACTGGAAAGCTCAGATACTGCCGGCGAAACATTTCGTACGTATTCTTTATTATGAGCACATTCCTGGAACGGTAGGTGCTCCTTATCTAGTAACTATAACTGCGCTGCCTCAAAAAGTGCAAAAAATCTATAAAGCAAAATAATAGTGTCAGAATAATGCTACGCACTATAACACATTCTCAACTAAGAAGTTCGGACAGAGAAGACAAGACCCAGGACGCTCTGAAACGGAGGCCTTTGCATACAATGCAAACGTCAAGTACAAATACAACCAGTTCAAATTCCCTCCCGCTCATTACAGCCTAACGTCCGAAACCTTCGAGCGGTTCTGCCTAGGCTGCTTAGTTACCTTCCCGGAGAGCATTAAAAATCATTTGTACTCTGTACTGAAAAATTGTCATTGAAATCACACCTCCTCCGCCTAAATTCGACGAGGGTTGAAACGCGAAGCTTTCTTGCCTGCGGAAATTATAATAAAGTGCAAAAGTTCAAGGCGCTGCAATGAAAGCCAGAGCGTTAACGATCGCTGTGAAAACCTCCTGAAAGTCAAAGTCAAAGATTCATAGATCAAAGGGTAAACTTCCTGGTAGTACAAGTGCAAACTTAAGCGAGAGCAAACAAATTCTTCCCGAGAGATCTGATTAACCATCACACCCATCGTTACTGTTATCGTTATATATATATATATATATATATATATATATATATATATATATATATATATATATATATATGTATATATATATGTAGCGAATCAAAATAGATAATGAGGGGCTCGTTGAACTAAGACAGAAATAAGGGTTGGCAGTCAAGAAAACCTCGCAAAGCAAAGGGGGGGGGGGGGTTGTGGCAGGTCATTGCAACATAGGAAGAATTTGGAAAGAAAGAAAATGAAGAAAAAACGCCCTCCCGGTGGGATCAGAACCCACGACCTCCAGAATACGCATGAGGTAGGATGACCGCTTTGCTACCGGCGGTGCTGTTTCCCCTCCGCTTTCTCGGGTATTTATGTTAGGGTATTTTTGTTTCCTGCGCTTGGGGGTGGTAGCCAGCGCAACTCGGACTACTCGGGGTGAAGGGGACCTTCTTTTTAACCCGCGGGCCGTGAGTCGAGTGTCTACGTCATGCCGAGAGTGGTCGACCAGCGTTGAACCCTCTTAGGCTACGTATGGCACTGAGACTGCCAGTACAGAGACCGTCACTATGCATGTAGCGAATCAGAATGGGAAATGAGGGGCTCGTTGAATTAAGACAGAAATAATGTTGGCAGCCAAGAATGCCTCGGAAAGCAAAGGGGAGAATGCGGTAGGTCATTGAAAGAGATGAAGAATTTGGAAAGAAAGAAATAGGAGAACAAATGCCCGCAGGGTGGGATCGGATCCTGCGACCTCCAGAATACTGCAATTAAAGTTATGTGATAATTAGATATAGAGACTGAGCGAAGGCAATGTGGGGATTGCGAGGGCCAACAGAGCTCTTGCGGACACGTCACTTGATGGACTCATTCTTCGTCCATGTCGTCGTCTTCGGGCTTCAAGACATTCTGATAATCCACAGTGTAGGACCGGCTCTATGCCGGTCCTACTCTATTTTTGCTTACACTCTATATTCACATAGCGCTTCATTCAGACGAACAGAAGCGAAGGAAAAAATAACAAGAAAATTTTGTGAACGATGTACACGACTAAGCTGCTGAAACAGTACAAAGAGGTTCTGTAACGATGCCCTCTCTCTCGGAAGGTGTATGAAAACTTTCCGGCCGTGGAAGTAATATTTGATCAAGACCAAGATGGAGACCTCGACTGCGCACTGAATAAACGTATCGACTACGACGTCACGACCAACACAGCAACATACGTTTGGTATCTCAGAGGGGGAAATAGCGGTGAATCGTAAGTGCGTTCGACGCTACTACTCCTACAACAGCTATTTGAAAGTGTGAAGGACTTATTTCATTGACCGAAAATTACAATCGCAAGTTAGTCCGAGAAAAGGTTTCAACGAAAACTAATTTCCAACACAAATTTTTTTTGCAAGACGCAGTTGTGTTAAAAATAGCTTTCATAAAAACCTTTTCTCAATGCCACGGTTTATTGGTTGGCGTTTAGAAATGCGTAGAAAAAGATTTAGGGCTGCAGTCTCCACGAATTATATAATTGAGGTGGCCACTGTTCCATGTAAAAAAATAGAGTTTAACCCGCATTACTCGAACGACGAAGTTCTCATAGTAAAAGAAAAAGCATTTTGTAGCCCGTAGTCACGTCGGAACTTTCTAGGTATAGTCGTAATGCTTGTTTTGCCGAAAAGAATTTAAAATTTTGTGTGATTACTTGTGCAAATTGAAGTCTGTATTCGCTAGGGTAAATTTATGTGGCATTGATTGTCTTAACGACAGCGTGTTTAGTAGAATACGTAATTAAAAAGTGCTGTTTCTCTTTATTTTCAACGCCATTGCGGTGACGTTTGTGGTACAACACAAACGTTTTATGAATTTACTCGAGTGCGCTACTGCGTGGCTTGCCGATCGGACCGCGGACAGTACAAGGCGGCCGACTGGGTTGCCTACACTTCTTCAGAAATCAGTTTCGAAGCCCAACTGAAAACCGAAAGTTATTCGTTCCCTAAGAATATTGCTGTATTGTGTAAGTTTGTAGAGTGTATTTAGTTTATTGAAGCTCCAAAAATTATAAAAGCTTCACGCTTGCGCTAATGTGAAGCGAATTGTATCCGAAAACTAAAGAAGGCAAGAAAAGAGCAACTGGTACACGAAAAGAAAAAATCACAAAAACCGTTAACGTCCTGCATTTGCGTGAATTGTGTAATTGGCTGAGTTATCACATTACATCGTTATATGTGACGTAAGTGAAAATATTTGTTTGAACAAAATTAAAAAAAGAGAAAAAGAACGAAAACGAAAAAAAATACAAGGTTTTAAATGTAAACTTGCAAATTGAACCACATGTATCCCCCGCAAAACCAAGACATTAAAGAATCCCCCAGAACAACGACAGGCAACCGGAAAAAATATGTGCTCAGCATGTGCACGAAATGCGGAATAGGCACAGGTAACGCATTTGATTAGTATTAGCGCAGATAGCGGTAATTGTTCACGGGGAATGTAAACATAACATACATACAAAAAAAAGAAATAACCTAAAGCATAGACGAAAACAACTTAACAAATATCACATGTGTATCTTATAAACTGTCCTAAAAACCAAACACAAAAATAAATAAGATGTGTACCTTTTAAACTGTCCTAAAAACCAAATACAAAAATAAAGCAATTCTTTACAGGATGACGGAGACAGGAATAAACAATTGTGAAAAGCACCAGCCATGCACCGCGCCTTGAATCGGTGCCAATATGCATAATTGGCGAAGTTGAGGCCCTTAATCGCAATATTAGTGCAGCTGTACATTATTGGCGACAAGAAGGAAAGCGAAACTTCATGGAAACAATCAGATTACTTCACTTATTTGTCTATTCCAACCAGACTACTCCGACCAAACTTAACTCACAAACTAAACCTCACAAACTAAAGAAAGAACGTCGCGGTAGTCCTCCTTCCCTTTGACGGAAAGCTTCCTCCGCTTCCAAATGTGTCCAGAAATACCGAAGAATACACGTATCCTTATACAATGGGTTGCATTTTTCTTGACTGTTTTCACACGGGTTTTATTGTTTTCTTTGTTGTTTCACACGAGTGCAGTGTGAAACATTTGTGACCTTTTGTTCTCTGCTCGACGGGCATCGTGTGCTCCTTGTCGTTTTCATGTGGTGATGTGTACATGGCCACTCAGGCAGGTGCGTCAATGTACGGCTGATGGAGCACTATCCTTCACTCAAGATTAATCCTTTTGCACATATCACTCGGCACTGTAAGGCCAACGAGGAAAACAGTCAAGACAAATGCCGCGCCGCCTATGCAGGAGGCCCCGCGTAGAGAGGGGCCAGCAGTTTTAACGGTGCTTCTACTACGGGTACAGTAGCACAAAGCGAAGGGAGAGGGGGAAATTCCCCACTTATCAAGTGATTTCGGCACAGAGATTTCGGAATGGGATGATGGCCCCCGGCGGGAGCGTGCTACAACCACACAAGAGTATGTGAAAAGTTGGCTTCACTGCCATTTGACTCTGTGTAACACGGCACGTGTACGTTCAGTTTATATAAGCTAGTAGGTCTACTACGTTTACTATGTAGATTACTGTGACCACACTTACAGCATTATCACGTACATAAACAAACAGTTGAAGAGCGAATTTGCTGTATAATGACACAGTAGCTTGTCGGAATGCAGGAAATATACCAGGTTAGCTGAATATACATGGATAGGAGTTTAATAAAGAGTATTAAAGGTTCACTAAAGACTGTAATCAAACAGAGAAACTCCAAATGCGCGTTAGGTTTGACGCCCACATCAGACTATTCAACATTTCTACAGTCAATACAGTCTCTACACATTTTCACCTAACCTAGAGACTTCGTAGCTCAAAGTAATACTGCTTTGAAAAAACCTACCATGGAACGTTTTCGCAAAATCCCACCCATAACCTGCATGTTCACCATAGCCATGCTAATACAACTGACGCGTCCCTAAGACTAAAGCGCTATTCTCAAGTCTAGGGCAAATAGGAAATCTTTTTGGGAATGTTAGCACAGTATTAGCTGGTCGTAGAGCAAAGAAGATCTGGACGGAGGGGTCCGAACTGTCAAATGTAGCACCCAGTAGTTTGGTATTGCTGCAGAGCACTTTAGGTGTTTACGCGTGTACGATACAACGTTATCCAAAAAGCACGATGCGTATTTTTAACACGTTAACCTATGCACGGGCGTATTGTACTTGTAACTTGTGGGTTGATTTCTCCCAAGAGAGTTTTACTTATTTGGAGGTGCCTATACAATGTTGTCAGTAACCGAGAAGCACAGCCAACGTGGGATACACGTTATGAGGGTTCTGCTGTAAGGTCGCTCTCGCTCTAGCCTTCGAGTATAGACGACTTGTCAACTCAACTAACTTTCATGCGATAAACATTACCACTTCAAAAGTAATAAGAATCTCATTATAGCCGCTTTCATCGTTAGTAGATCTATTTTATGAAGAATAACCGAGCATGAACATTGTTGAAAATTCTCATGAGCTGACTTTCCACAAGGCAAGAAAAATTGCGTAAGAAGCCTTACCTCGTAAAGCGTGCTCTGTCACCATCTAAATATACCACTTCCGTTTTTTGAAGTGCTAGAATGTTTCTTCCACAGCATATGTGCATTAAAACAATTTCATTACAGGCAAAGGTTTCGCAAACAGTTTGAAACGCTTCATTAAAATTTATATCAGAGGACTTGTGCATTTAGGCTATTGTTTTTTTTTCTAGAAAAGCTCTTTTTTTCACCTTCAAATCACCGCAAACTAAAATGTAATGGCAATAATAAACTCAAAATTTAAGGGAGAACAAACGTACTACGCGTTAACATTTCGTCTTTCGGGACCCTGACAGAAAAGGAAAAGTGCTGCTGGTAAACCTTCCCCTCCTTGAAAAATTTTTTGAACAGCCGAATAAATACTAACCACTCTAGAAAAACTAACGCAACGTATTCTCCAATTTAGGAAAAACATTACTTTCCACATGAAGCCCGGACCTACCCCTGATACAGCAATCTTTACCACTGACGACGGTAAGAATTTTAGTCTGTCTTCAATCCCAAAACCGTACGTACATCCTGTCGAAAAAAATTAACTCCGTTGCGAAGTGCGAAAAGTGTAAATGTTTCAGAATGAACTGGGAAAGTGTGTGTGAAATATTTTTGTGACAAGAAACTTGCACGAGTGGAGAAATATTCGTGTACAAGATCGGGTTGAAAACGTACGACGTGCAAACAGCATTAAATTGAAGCCAAAAATTAACAACATTTTTATTTTTAAATATATCTTTTAGAATATCATCATCAACAGCACACTATGTCCACTGAAGAACGAAGGCCCCTCCCACTGACCTCCAACCGCTTCTGTCCTGAGCTGCTCGAGTCCACAGTTGACCCTCGAATTTCTCTATCATTACTGGCCTTGTCCTTCTTTTATACCCATCTCTCGCTATCCATTCTGTTACTCTTATTGTACACCAATTGTCGGTTCGTCTCATTACAGGGCCGGCCCAAGCCCATTATGTTTTTTATTACAACTAATATATCCTCAACTCTAGTTTGTATTCTGATCCAGGTAGCTTGTTTCCTGTCCCTAAGTGTTAAACGTAACAGTCGTTCCACGGCCCGTTGGGCAGACTTAAGTTTTCTTTCTAGTTCTTTAGTAAGATGCCACGTTTCAGTTCCGTATGTCATCACCGGCAGTATGCAATGGTTGTAGAGTTTTCTTTTGAGGGACAGAGGTAGCTTACTTTTCATTATTTGAGAGTGTTTGCCAGGTGCTCCACAACCCATACCTATGATGTGCCGGATTTCTCTTTCGTGGTTGGGGTCAGCACTAACCATCTGCCCGAGGTATTTACATTCTTTTATATCTTCTAGCGTTTCGATTCCTCAGCTGAAGGGGAGGTTGTTCGCATAACTAGTCCACATATTGTTAGATTTATTCAATATTTCTTTTTAGCTCCACAAGCGGGCTTTCTGATTTTAGGTCCTCAAGCATTGCTTGCACGTTTTCTGCAGTCTCACCCAGCAACACTATCAATTCCGAAAACCTAAAAGGCTCAAGCATCCCCGTCTATCCTTACACCATTGTTTTCGTATTCCAGCTTTCTAAATACCTCATCCAGACACGCTGTGAATAGATAGGGAGAGATGGGTCTCTCGGTCTTACTCCCTTTCGGGTCGGAACTAAAATATTTGCTTGTTGTTCGTTATCCTGCCCGTGCAATCCTTATATATATCTTCTAGAATTCTTATGTATGTTTCCTCTAGTCCTTGGGGTTTTAGTGCTTCTAAAACGGCTGTGGGGAGTACGGAATCAAACGCTTTCTCGCAATGTATTAATGATATTTAAAAGGGGTGTAGTGTACCCTGCAGATTTTTCTAACACTCGATTGATGAGGTTGAGTACCCTTTAATAAACCCTGCCCGCTCTCTCGGTTGTTTGAAATCCAGGCTGTCACCAATGCGGCTAATTTTGGTAAAGAGGTTGTAAACAACGCATGTTTGGGTGATGGGTCTGTGATTCTTGAGGTCCTTGAGAGCTCCCTTCTGGTTTATCGGAATATTGTTGGCGTTTCTCCAGGCGATGGACACTGTTTGAGTCTTCAGGCATTCTGAAACTAGTACAGCAATGTTTTCCAGTACCATATCTCCCCCTTCCTTCAAAAGATATTCGGTTATGTGCCGTCACCGCAGCTTCTCCTATTTTCATGCCTTTAAGAGTCTTTCCAAATTCGTCTTAAGTTACTAATAGGACTTCGTACTTTCAGCTTGCACTCTGGGGGTTTCATTAAGAGGGCTGGTACACTGCCTGGTATAGGATTGTTGTGGTACCTTTATTATCTCCTCAAAATTGTGCGTAATGTTACGCGTCCTGATCTCTGAGTGCGTACACACCCTGTTTTTGCCGACAGCTACTTTCTGTTAGTTGCTCTCAAGCTACCCTTTATTTGCAGCGTTTTCCACGATCACTGCTATGTTATATCCCCGGATGTCATTTTGTGTACTTGAGTTAATCAGTTTTCGACAGCTTGGTTAATTCAAGCCAGATACGCCATATTTGACAGTTTAATGTTCTCACGGTTGCCAGTTGGTTCCTTCGTTTCTTAGTTTTCCAGTTCGTTCCTTACATGTGGCCTCTCCCACCGCTGCTGCTGATCCACTGAGTGCCGATCCTAGGGTGTCAATTACCCTGTCTAACTGACGTCGTTCTGCTCGTTCAGAAGCAAGAATTTGCTTTTAAGAGTTACTTTAAAACACATGCTGTCTGACTCTGACTTACTGTATGCGGGGTTTTCAGTTTTCACGAGTTTCTGTCTTTCTCTTCTGAAATTAGCCTTAGCTGGCATCTATCATCCTATGATCGCTGCTACAAATTTACTTACCACATCTACTTGTTGCACAAAACTTGGGTTGTCACTCAAAGTGAAGTCAATTTGTTTTTGGTTGTACCGCGGGACTTTTCCGTGCTCATTTCCAGTCTTAATTTGCAGATGAATGTGTTCATCAACTTCAGACTATCTCTCTCTGTAAATCCAACAAGTGTATCTTTTCTACTGTTGCGATTGTCTATTCCGTAGTTTCTCACGCACGTTCCTCCTGTTTGATCCTTACCGACCTTTGCGTTAAAGTCTCCCATTACAATCGTGAACTGCGTTGTTGCCTTTTTCATTCCTGATTCGACGTCCTCGTAGAAGCTTTCTATGGCTTCATAATTATAGCTGGTTGCTGGCGTGTAGCCTGTACCCGAAGCGTTTACGGGACTTACCAGGAACAGTTTAATGTCTTCGATCCTTTTAGATGCGGAGCATCTCATGCTCGGGGCTGTGTCCTTTCCTCCCTTGTCCGCCGTCCGCACTCTACTGCGCATGCGCGTCTCTTCGGCCCCGTCAGCGTTTGGGCTGACGTCAGCGCAGTCCACTATAAAAAGAAATAGTTAGGCAGCGCCCGGATTCGATCGCACGGCTCTCTGGCCGCAACAAAAACTACGTGACGCTCTTACCACTGCTCTAGAAACCGAGACGGGAGCATGTGCTACGAACGCGCCTTATGTCCTTCACTCATTCACACTACGTCAAGAAGCTACTGATACAACGAAGGCACGTGAAGCTGAACGTGAACGGAAACGATGAACTGAAAACTAATGGAAACTTCAGTCGACCCCATGGCTGCTTCGCATGCTACTCAGGGTTCGCCAACGGGGAGATGGTGCAACTTTTTGACTCGGACTGCTTTTAAGGTGACTGCGGACCCTGTACATAGGTTTGCTCGCTAGCCCCTCATGTTTTGGTTTTCATCTCGCCGCGCTCCGCGCTAGAAGGGTGCCATGTAGCGGCCACTTCTTCATCGACTGCAAGAAACCACCATCATCATCATGGCCGATGCTTTCATCGTCAGCATCGCGTGGCCTCGGCACACAGGACGATCCACGCGCGATAAAGAACACCTAGGCTTCTACGCTGCTCGGCCGCAATCTACGGGCGCTTTTTCGGTGCACGGGTTTTCTTTGCTACAAACCCATTTCAACTGTTTAAAGGCCTGGCTGGGTGAATTACTGGCTTAATCTGCGATTTTGCGCATGCGGCCTTGCCAAACAGGGCTACTGTGATTGTTATGTTTTTATTTCGGCTTTTGGCTGTAGCGTTATCAAAAATGCGCCTAGCCAGTTGATTTAACTTACAAAATATCCGAAGAGCAATGCAATAACGCGACTATGCTCTTTAAGGGGTCACCTTGTCGCGGAAGTTAGCTAAGTTTGTCGTACTTGCGTGGGACTCAACGCATGCGGTGCCCCCGGGACGAAAAAAAGGAAGCGCTTAAATGTATAAAACTATTGGAAATAGGAGGTTCAAATTTTATAAAAAGGTCCTCTACAACGTCACGAAAGAGAAGTGGGGAAGGATTATCATTTACATGGCTGATTTCATGACGGAAATGTGAAAATTCGCTCTGCTTCGTCTAAACACGTCTGCTATGGCGGGAAGCTCGTTGAATGTGTGATGAATGTATGCTTACATTTCGAGTATTGGCTGTAATTTCATAGAAAATTGCGCCTAGCGAGCTGATTTAACCTGTCTCTCAAGAATAGCTTTCCTTGAAAAAGTTATGACACCGGCAGTACCCATTTCAATAAAATTCAAAATTTCTGAACTTATTTGGTTAACTCCAGCCGACACAGCGGTAGCCACGCTAGTTACACAATTTTTTTCAGAATACCCAGAATGATATTAGAAATACCACCTCCGTAAGCCGTTCCAATTAAAGCTGTTTTTTTTTACTGCTGTCTTAAAGCTGGAGTCGTTGGCACACACTTGCGCATTTCTCGTGGGATGACCCTTGTTCGCACATAGCAAAAAATATGCCTGTTCATGCGTCCTCTCTTGCAGATGACACGACGGAGAAGTTGCCAGATTTATTTACACCGACTACAAAAAATTGTGTCGTCGGAGAAATACCCTTCAACGGATATCTCGGTGCGTCTACCATTCTTCTGATGCACGAAGAAACGTTTTAATGCATCGTCCTTAGATATGTCTTATGAATCTTCGCAAAAATGGCTAAGGATCATATTTCATCTATACATTTTTCTACAATGTTCGGCGCAAGTTTCAAGCAGTGAATTAGCTAAAAAGCGTGTGTATTCTAATGATATGTTTATCACTAACTTAGGGATAAAGCATACAAAAAACGTTCGGCGTTTAGGAGTGCAACTATATTTGTGAAGATGCACGGTTTGTCCGTCCAACCGGAAACCAATGGGCTTTTCAATATATCTTTCTCATTGCTGCTGTATTATTGTGGGGGCCACACAAAGTGCCTGGCCGTTTTTCTTTCTGAGGAGTATTCCTGTTCAGCTTTCGGGCTACCTTTACTGTAGGTAATGAGATGAAATTCTGGGAGCAGCCTCTGACGCGTTTTTGTTATTCTTCACAAGTGGAACAACGTGTGGGAGCGTTAGTTACTTTTTTTGGTGAGCGAAGAGCCATATCAGAATATTTGACATAGGCCTAATGAATACAGGCTTCAAAAAAGAGCGCAGCGAACACGCTGTACTTCGCTCCAAACGAGGGCTATTTGTTGCATACAAAACCAGGCATACCGGTACGTCTGGCTTTTCATTCTGATTCCTATTTTTCTGAAAAAATCTTCCAGCTAAATAAAGACACACTAGTACTCAGAGAAGGAAGGGCTCTTAGGGGTGCCCGTCAATCCCTGCAGAAATACATGCAAACATAGCTTCCGGATGGTATGTGCATTGATAGTTCAGATTTAGAGCGTAGTAGAATGACGTTTTCAAAACGGAGAACGGTTCTGACGAAAGGCATCCGGAATTCGTGCTCTCGTTTGGTAATTATATTGTGCGCAATCGTTTGTTTTGAGTTGCGCTGCACGATAAATACAAGGCCATAAAATCGCATGCGAAATCGGTTTGATTTTTACCAGTGATCACTGATCATATTGCTTCCTATTTGAGAATGCTTGTGAAGGAGCAGTACACTCAAAGCAGAAATGGGCAGTCATTTTAGTACCGGTAGTGTTTTAGTGCCAGGACAGGAGCAGCCACTATGAAGTGAACTTAGTTTGAAAGATTGAAAGCTCATATGTAGGTACATATAAAAGTCCTCCAAGACATGCTTGGAGGGAAAGAATGATGGACATCAGGAGGGTGAGGAGACGAAGAGAAATGCGGTTTATTTTTCGCAAACGTATCGGGTAAGCTAAATGCGTAAATTTCTAAATATTTGTGTTTGTATACAGAAATTCAAAAACGCAAATATCTAGACACGCACACTATTTTAATACCCGAGAGCACTGCCAAGGATGGAGCGCTAATTCATAGTTCCACGCTTTCAGGGAGATTGCAAGCATGACACATTATGTCGGAGCGTTGTCGCCTATTAGTTGTCTGCATTATATTCCAAACAAGGTACTCGCCAATATTTCGGCAGTGACTATGTCGTAACATTTCATGAGGTGTCCCTTTTTGCGGGACCAATCAATGTGTTCTTTGGTGTTTTGTGTTCGAAGAAACGTTCGAAAATAAAGTAAATGTAAAACAAAGATCTTCCGGAGTAATCTAGTGACCTACAGGACTGATTTTTGGTGACAGGATGCTTCCTCTTTCCTCAATTTTTTAGCGGTTTAGAAAAAGGATAATTTTATTTTGTGCGGACAGCAAACAGTAGTGCCATTGTTAGAACCTGTCTTCTCATTATGGGCATCATACTGTTCCCCTTGCACCCGTTTTATTCCTCCACATGTTGGGACACTCTTACAACTCTTCTATTTTCGGCACTCAGGGCATAGGCCATTTTTTCGCAGTCAAGTCTCATAAATTTAATTCCATTTCACGAGCTCCCGCGGCACGCGTTTGATATGATTAGTGAGCAAGCTCTACCTTATCGTTTGCTTTTTGCGCCTTCAAGAGCTGGAGACCACATCCATCCCGAATACGATTTGTACTCGAAATTTAAAAAACTTGGTATTTTCGCCAGTGGAGTTAGAGCTTCATTCAAATATGCGTATACAGTTTCCTTTAAGGTGAACAATTTCTGAAAGTACGCGTCATCCCAGCCGTTTCGTTGTTGGAACCGTATTGTTTATGTATCCATGGGGTTCACGAATCCTTTCAGAAATTTTGAAGTCCCTCGAGCCTTCGGTCATTTTTGCGCCATCTGTGTGCTAAAGGCGAAGATTTTTTGCCCTACCAATTCGTGCGTTAAAACAAAAATCCTTGAATATCCGGTCTTCCACTATTTTTTGCACAATTCTATGGTTGGTGAGCAGATCACGCAACGACGAACCGATTTAAGTTTACGGATCTTAATAGTCGTGTTTGGATGGCTTAAGTTGTTTTAAGAACAGCAGGTATTAAACAATATTTCTAGAACATGATGCAGACTTCTTGCTTCTGTCGCCCCAGTCGCTTAATCCAGAAATTCTATTTCAGCATATAGCCAATACCATAAGACCTGGTTTTCAAAAGATCTCGGAAAACGTCGCTTCGCCAGATTTTTGCTCGGTATTGAAAAATGGGCTAGAATCCGTTCTCTTGCCTGATTTGACAGCCCTTCCTCTCGTCAGCAGTGTGTGAAGTTTTTTTTAACTTTAGCAATCAAATATACAGAAAACAAAAACACACCTTATTAACCACTTTCACGAACGTGCGCACAAGCTATACAATGCCCAAGAATAACCTTCCTCAGCCCATGACAAAATGGAGATACGTGACGTTATTTTTGGCATGCAGTGTAATGAAAACTTATAACGACCAATGCAATAATAAAATCGAGCATGGGTACAACATAAATGCGCGCGCAAGTGTGCGTAATGATGCCTTCGTGTCTGGCATCGGTACTGAAATATTCTAAATATTGACGCGTGTTACGCCGCTACGCACTCCCAATTTGTTCGTGTGTGTATACGTTTTTTTATGCACCACCACGGCTTTATATTTAGGTGACAGGGATAAAACACTGTGTTTTATCACTTCATCGTGTAGCCCTACGCTCCGCAATGGCTCTCCTTCTTATATCGATGAATCATGTACAAACGAGGTGGCATTCAGGATCCTTGGCCAATTAGGCCTGTTAAAACGGGGTTGCTGTGTTTTGGATAACTATCCTTGCACAATTTTGGGACTTGATGTTCAGACGACTACAGTTTAACGATCTGTAAATAGTTCTTGGTTATACAGGAAACTTTCACACATATTATGTGACCGGTGTAATTTTGTGGAATTTTCTTTTCCAGAATGCATGTTGTGGGTTCCCGCTGAGGTGAAAAATCGTGTCCCACAAAAGTGCATAGACATGTTCGAAGACAACTGCGACGAAAAGATTTCGGCATACAGCGTAGACTTGTGCAACGAAGAGAAAGTCGTGTGAAACCTCCAATAAAGTGCTAGAGGGTATAAGAAGCAGAAAAAAGACTTGTCAGAATAAGCTACAGAAACATTTTTGTTCCCACGGGCAATCACGCTGAAATTCCTGTTAGTTCGAGACAGTTTTTTTATGACCAGTATTTATAGTTGAATAAAGGTTCCTACCTCTTCGTACCAAGTACCTACCAAGGTAGGTACTTACCGGGGTAAGGTTCCTGCCAAGTGCCTTTAAGTAGTGGTGTGTGTGCGTAGACTTGATTTCTTAACTTTTAGTGCCGACGTGCAGCCTGTGGCCTCCATAAACGCGATGAACAAAACGACTATTTTGTGGATATATTTTTCAGCATTACTAGTACAATTTTTTTGGGAAAAGCCTTTTAGATTTGGATACTATCATTTATGTTTGGCGAGTAAGCGTTAAGGAAGAATACCTGAGTAAGATCAGATTTGCTGATGACGTTGCCTTGTTAAGTAACTCGGGGGAGGAATTGCAAAGCTTGCTCACCGCACTGGACAAACAGAGTAGAACCGTGGGCCGGAACATTATTATGCAGAAAACTAAAGTAATGATAAATAACCTCGCGAATGCACAGTGGTTTGTGATAGGTGGCGAGACGTGGAAGTAGTAAGCGAATATGTATACTTAGGACAAGTTGTGACGCCGGATCCCAACCATGAGGCAGAGATAATTCGAACGATAAGAATGGGGTACAATGCATTCGGCATGCATTCTCAGATAATGAATGGCAGCCCACCATTGTCCCTTAAGAAGAAAGTGTATGACAGCTGCATCTTACCGGTATCACCTACGGGGCAGAAAGTTGGAGGCTCACTAAGAGGGTTCAACTTAAATTGAGGACGACTTAGCGCCCAATGGAACGGAGGATCACAGGTGTAATATTAGGGACAAGAAGAGAGCGGAGTGGGTCAGGGAACAAACGCGTGTTAAGGACATATTAGTAGAAATTAAGAAGAAGAAATGGACGTGGGCAGGGCATGTAATGCGAAGGCAAGATAACTGTCGGTCATTGGGGGTAACAGAGTGGATCCCTAGAGAAGGCAAGCGTTGCAGGGGGCGGCAGAAAATTAGATGGGCAGATGAGATCAAGAAGTTTGCGGCGATAAATTGGTCGCAGTTAGCAGAGGACCGGGGTAATTGGGGAATAATGGGATAGGCCTTTGCCCTGCAGTGGGCGTAGATAGCTTGGTGATGATGATGATGATTTATGTTTGGAACAACGCAGGGGTTGCGCCCAAATTTTGCGCCAAGTGTCCCTACAAGGAAGAAAATAGGCAAAAAAGATATATTCTCAGGTAATACAAACAAAGTACCGCGACATCACTAGACTGAATTACATAATCTTCAAGGAACAGCCTCTAAGTAATGCAGTGACTTGAGGTACTCACCAGGCGACGAGCTGCGTGCAACTGCATCTGCTATTTTTAAGTGCTTTTACAAAACCACCAGGCTGTAGCACCAGCGCGGAGCGATCCTTCAGGCGTAGCAATAAATATCTTGCACCTAACCTTCGCGTTTACACGTCGATCCCTAAATACAGAACACTAAGATTCAGATTGAACTTTCGCGCCAGCGCATAATGAAGCTGTGATGTAGATAATATTGTGGCCTTCCCATCCAATCAAAAAGAAAACGGCATGGACTCGTTCCTGCCTGCTTATTTATCCTTCTCCCCGTAGTAGGGGTTGCGTAAGAAGCAGTTTAACATATTTGTAGGAGTCAGTACGCGATCGCAGGATGTGCAAACATTTGGGAATGAATACCGAGCGATGAACCTGGCAACGTTTAACGCGCGAACCTTATCTAGCGAAGCAAGTCTCGAGGTGTTGTTCGAGGAATTAAAGGGCATTAAATGGGATGTAATAGGGCTTAGCGAGGTTAGGAGGGCAGGTGAAGCCTTTACGGTGCTGAAAAATGGACACGTCCTATGTTACCGTGGTCTAGAGGACAGAAGAGAACTGGGAGTGGGATTTCTAGTCAATAAAAGCATAGCTGGCAACATAGACGAATACTATAGCATTAACGAAAGGGCAGCAGGTCTTGTAATTAGGCTAAATAAGAGGTACAAGCTCAAGGTGGTGCAGGGCTACGCGCCCACATCCAGCCACGACGACCAAGTAGTGGAACGCTTCTATGAAGATGTGGAATCGGCAATGGCTAAAGTAAAAACACAGTATACCGTAGTTATGGGGGACTTCAATGCTAAAGTAGGCAAGAATCAGGCTGGAGACAAGGCAGTTGGGAACTATGGTCTGGGCTGTAGAAATAGCAGGGGGGACCTACTAGTTGAGTTTGCAGAACGGAATAACCTACGCATAATGAATACCTTCTTCTGTAAACGGGAGAGTCGGAAGTGGACCTGGAGGAGCCCGAATGGGGAGCACAAAAATGAAATAGACTTCATATTATGCGATAACCCTGGCGTCGTGCAGGATGTGGAAGTGCTCGGAAGGGTAAGGTGTAGTGACCACCGTATGGTAAGATCTCGAATTAGGCTAGATTTGAGGAGGGACCGCAACAAGCTAGTACGAAAGAAGCCGATAAATGAGCTAACAGTAAGACGTAAAGTAGAAGAATTCAGGATCGCGCTGCAGAACCGATATTCCGCTCTTAACGAGGAAGCCGAGTTTACGACGCAGGAAGCCAGCGACAACCTTACACGCATTATTACGGAGTGTGCAGTAGAAGTCGGGGGCACTATAGCTAGACAGGATACTGGTAAACTTTCACAGGAGACGAAAGATCTAATCAGGAAACGGCAAACCATGAGAATCTCCACCGCAGCTGACAGAATAGAACTAGCGGAGCTGTCCAAGCTAATCAATAAGCGTAAGAAAGCTGACATACGGAAGTATAATATGGAGAGGATCGAATACGCTGTTAAGAACGCAGGTAGCCTGAAAGCAGTGAAGAGACGTCTTGGGGTGGGGAAAAATCAGATGTATGCACTTAAGGATAAGCAAGGCAATGTCATCACAAATAGGGATAAAATAGTCACAGTGGCCGAGGAGTTCTATAGGGATCTCTACAGTAGCCAGGACATACAGGATAATGCCGAACGAGACAGTAGTTCACAGGAGATAGACATCCCACCAGTAACGACCGAAGAAGTAAGGAAGGCTTTGAAAGAAATGAAAGGGGGCAAAGCACCTGGTGAGGATCAGATAACAGCAGACCTCTTGAAGGATGGCGGAGAAATTGTCCTTGAAAAACTGGCAAACCTGTATACGCAATGCCTAATGACCGCAATGGTACCGGAATCTTGGAACAACGCGAATATCATCCTAATTAATAAGAAAGGCGACATGAAGGACTTGAAAAATTACCGGCCGATCAGCTTACTGTCAGTCGTCTACAAGGTATTTACCAAGGTAATCGCTAACCGAATTTCTGCAACCTTAGATTTCAGTCAACCCAAAGAACAAGCAGGGTTCCGTAAAGGTTATTCAACAATGGACCATATTCACACGATCAATCAGGTGATAGAGAAGTGCGCTGAGTATACTGAACCCCTATATATAGCCTTCATAGATTATGAGAAAGCATTTGACTCGGTCGAAACCCTAGCAGTCATTCAGGCATTACGGAACCAGGGGGTAGATGAGCATTATGTAACAATACTAGAGGATATCTACAATGGGTCTACAGCTACGATCATCCTCCATAGGGAGAGCAGTAAAATACCTATAAGAAAGGGTGTCAGACAAGGAGACACAATCTCTCCAATGCTATTCACAGCATGTTTACAAGAAGTATTCAAAACGTTGGATTGGGAACAGGTGGGTGTAAGGGTTAATGGAGAATGCCTCAGTAACCTCAGATTTGCTGATGACGTTGCCTTGCTAAGTAACTCGGGGGACGAATTGCAAAGCATGCTTTCCGCACTGGGCGAACAGAGTAGAACCGTGGGACTGAAAATTAATATGCAGAAAACTAAAGTAATGATCAATAACCTCGGGACAGCACAGCGGTTTGACATAGGTGGCGAGGCAGTGGAAGTGGTAAGCGAATATATCTACTTAGGCCAAGTTGTGACCCCAGATCCAAAACATGAGGCAGAGATAATTAGAAGGATCAGAATGGGGTGGGGTGCATATGGCAGACATTCTCAGATAATGAATAGCAGCCTACCATTGTCGCTGACGAAGAAAGTGTATGACAGCTGCATCTTACCGGTACTCACCTACGGGGCAGAAACTTGGAGGCTCACTAAGAGGGTTCAGCTTAAATTGAGAACAACTCAGCGGGCAATGGAGCGGAAAATGATAGGTGTAACATTAAGGGACAGGAAGAGAGCGGAGTGGGTCAGGGAGCAAACTGGTGTTAAAGACATATTAGTAGAAATTAAGAAGAAATGGACGTGGGCAGGACATGTAATGCGAAGGCAAGATAACCGCTGGTCATTAAGGGTAACAGAGTGGATCCCTAGAGAAGGCAAGCGTTGCAGGGGGCGGCAGAAAGTTAGATGGGCAGATGAGATAAAGAAGTTTGCGGGGATAAATTGGTCACAGTTGGCACAGGACCGAGGCAATTGGAGAATAATGGGAGAGGCCTTTGCCCTGCAGTGGGCGTAGATAGGCTGGTGATGATGATGATGATGATGACCGAGCGATGGAGTTCTTTCGAACCCCTTTTAATGCACTATAGCACCCATGTGGGCGAGTCTGCCGTAGATAAATATATCCGCTCCTCTTCTAATCGACGGTCGATTATTCGAGTGGGTAGATCAGCAAAACATAAACAATTCAACCCTTTTTTCAACCTTCTCCTCTTGGTTACACGTTAAACCCGCACGCCACTTGGCAAGATAAAATGGGCTCTGCTCCACAAGACTCTTCTAGCAATTTTCAATACGATTAATTTACAATTTATATTAGGAGACGTGTACGCACTTCCTTGGGCCCAGATAGATTGGCTAGTAAACAGTACGGAGCCTTGTATTTTGTCAACCTAAGAGACGCAGTAGCTCCTCAAATTCCCCAAATGAGCGGGCCAATTTATCAAATACGCCACAATTCACATTGCTGGGGATCCTAACCGCCAAAATGCGAGCAGAACCAGGGTGTCTTCCTCTTACAGTGATTTTGTGGGAACCGCAGTGTTATAGCCAAGGGAAGATCCTGTCCTGGTGGAGGAGGTTTGAAACGTAGGGTTAGTCATCTCCGAAAGAACACAAAACTAAGACAACCAAAGATTAGTCCTCTATGATTTTGGACAGCAGGATCTGATTCAGTTTGAGTCGAGAAATTTTTCTCTAAACCACTTTTCGCATATAACGAAGTCTTAGAGCCAGTGGTGAAATAGCGACATCCTGCACTACAAAGTGTGAATAACCGTAAAATAAATACCGATAAATAACATAATAAAATTTGTAGGCATATTTACAGGATGGCGGGAGCATTGCATATTGCAACCCTTCCTGTTTGCGATACTTGGCCGCGTGTGAGAGTTTAAAAACCGAAAACAAGACATTTTCTGCGCACCCTAGCCAATTTCGCAATGCCCCTTTTGGTTTTTAATCTCACTGGTCGCGCTCACTCACTTTTTTCCGTCGATAGTGAATTGAATACGGGCATTTATTACATACTTCTTCGGTGCAGAACAAACGGGATTCGCCTCGGTGGCTCATGGCTATGACGTTGTGAGGCTGAGTATTACACCGGACACCGGAACCGGTGAGGGTGACGCCCGTAAGCGCAAAAAACCAGTGGTATTACCACATGTTCAGAGTGGCGCACAACATGAAGGATGTAGCCAACAGACACGGAGTGCCGATAGTGTTTTCAGCCTCTCGCAAGTTGGCTGGCTTGTGCGCCAATATCCTGAAATCATCAAACAAACCCACAGCATGCCTTAAGAAGTATGCTACACAGCTTGTGCAATGCGCTAGTAGGGTTGTATACTGTATACCGCTCAGATGCGGGATGGTATATGTGGGCAGACTGGCCGTTGTGTCAATGACCGTTTGAGAGAACACCAGCTGTCAATTAAATACAAAACAAGGTCTATTATTCCACTCCATTGTTTCGTCTGTGAATTCAAGTCATGTCAGCCGCTACTGAATGAAAGTAAAGTGCTGAGCAGAAGTCGGGAACGAGTCGGCCGCGATTTGATAGAAGCCTTTATCCATAAAAATAATGAAAATTGTATAGGCGAACCTTCTGATATGTTGTACCAACGCCGCCTGTATTAACATTGCCTGACGCGTCGGGCGCTTTTCAATGGGAATGGTAGGGCATGGCCTCCGCGATCGGCTGCCGGCGGCGCGCCGCCGGCAGCCGATCGCGGAGGCCGTGGGTAGGGACGCTTAGTTCAGGCGCTGATCCGCTATGTGGCGCGTGCCGGCGGACATTTCGCCTTACGTCACTGCTCGCGAGTCGCGAACGCTGCACCTACTTCTACGACGTGTGTCTGTCAGCTTACCTGTTGGGCTTCAAGGGCCGTTTCACTTACATCTTAGCCGCGACGGGGCGCTAGTTCTGTGGCGCACTGGGGATCTCGTTCAACATGTCGCTCGCTTCATACTTGCTGCATTTTTCCAAAGATAAAGACGGAGGCGGACTGAAATAGTGTAAGAACATACTGATTGTCGGGTAGACATATAGCTAACAGAAAAACGATATTTTCTGATGGGGCAGCCATTATTTTGCTGATATTTTTCTTTCTGGAGTATTTAGAGAAGAAAAAATTGCGTGCACGTTTTTTGTTCAGGTGCTCACTTCTACGATTACTTTCCAATGATATCACGTGCTTGTAAACTTCAGAAAATTATAGGAAACAAAAGGATAAGCAGCTGGGATCTTCCTTCAAAAAAATACCTAATCAAATCAAAAAATCAAATCAAATAAAAAAAATACCTAAATGCGGAGGGGATAGAGGAGGGATGCCCCACTCAGAAAATTTCAGGGCCTGTGATCCAAATAGATAAGCGCGCAAAGCCGGCATCAGCCTACGGCAGCGCAAGGGATTTTCCATCGTGACACAGGAAGTTTTATCAGTGACAGACCAAGACAGACAGGCATGGTGAAAAACAAGAATGCGTAGGAGCGGCGCCTCGGGAACGCTAAGGAAACTTTCCACTATTTTGCAGAGTTTCCGAGAAGCGGCGCTGGCTGGCGGACACCAAAGCACGCTGGAAGGCTACGGAGCGGGGAAGGGTAGGAGAGAGCAACAGGAGAGTGGCTGTTTGGCCATTTTTCACTCACGCGTTAGGCAATGTTTTTACAGGCGGCGTTGGTTGTACGGAGGTGAGTTTGAATTTTTGAACCGGATTGTGCAGTGATAAGCAACGAAGATAGGAAAAAAAAACTGGCTGCTTTGTGCGCATGTGCAGAACATGGTATATATAGTCATGTTCGTTTTTTTGATAAGCCAGTTGTGATACTGCGCCTGTTCTGTCCCTTCCTTAGTTTCTTTTCTTTTAAGCGCAGTTTTTCTATGTTTAAAATGCAGTAGCAACTAGCCCAACAACACGCCGTACTGAGCAAGTTTTTCCTAGCCGGAAGAGTAAGCAGAGGGTTTTCAGCCGGGTCGGGATTGCAGCGTCACCTCCGGGAGCTGCATTGCCTAATTTTCCGAAGGAGGTCGAGAGTAGTCAGACGTTAGGGGAAGGCGCCGAGGCTGTGGTGATCGGGACTGGTTGCGTTGGAGTCATGGCGAACGGTGGAATCTGATGGTGGGACTATTAGAGTTGGTTATGTTCAGCTCAGCACGGGAAGAGCAGCGCTTCTGCCGGTCATTGGAGTAGGCGAAGTGCGGTAGAGGACTATATTCTGCGTAGATGTTGCGGAAGACCGACACCTTGCGGCTGCGACAGTACCACGAAAGTTGATCAACTCCGAAGGAATTGAAACTTTTGGCTTAATCGTCCGGGGTACGCCACTGAGCGGCGTTACTGTCTGGGTAGTGTGGAGGAGGATGTTCGTTGTGGGGACCGATCGACCTCAACCCTTGTTAGAAGGGAGAGCTAATCACGCACACAGGGTGAATGCCCATGTTGACTATTTTGTCGCAGACAACGGCTTGGGTGACGCAAGCGGTGTGGAGATAGGTCCCATCGGGCTTGTATGGCACCGCAGTAGTAGGGGCCATAGCCTGCAGTTCTCGGTGCACGATGTTTGCTATATTCGCTGACGACAGAACCGGATCATTGTGTGGAAATCTCGTAAAGTTGTGGGCTGTACGTTGTCCTTTGGCCTCCACGAATTGCTGACATTCCTAATGATAGACGTCAGAGTGACACAGTCTTTGCGTATAATAAGGTAGAATGCCTTGTCCGCAGTGCCCTTCAGTATGTGGCCCACTTTGTCGGACTGCGGATGGTACTGCCAGCATTCCAGCAAAAATCCAGTAAGTCCTGGATATATGCGACGTAAGAATCGGTCGTCGTCTGGGCGGCGGATGCCAGATCCTTGCGGGACGCAAGCTGGCGGCCACGTGGCTACCGAACAGGTCTCGCAGCTTCGTGTTGACTACTTCCCATCTAATCAACTCCGTTTCGTGCGTCTGAAACCACTTGCGTGCAGGACTTCTCTCTTTCAGGTAAAATATCACATTTTAGAGCATGATGGTGGCAACCCATCTGTTGGGAGCGCTAACCCACTCAAGGAGAACGAGCCAGCCATCCACATCAGTGGCGTCCGTCTCGGTGAGCATGCCAGGCTCCTTCGGGGATCAGGCATGATCACGAGGGGTGTCGTCGACGCGTTCCCTTCATCAGCAGGCATTGCTGTGCAAGAAAGGGAGCGTCCACTCCGAAGCTCTGTGGTGGGCGGAGCACGCCCGGGCGAGCTGTACGGAATGATGTCTAGATACCAACTCCACAACTCCACCACGAATGCTACAAGGTGACGCCGACACCTCGTGCGGCGATGTAGATGTATTTACAAGATGGCAAACCGATGAGAGCTATTTTATCGCAGCAAACGGCTCGACTAACCGAGCGCCAAGCGTTTTCTTCCTCATCGTTCACGAGTAATCAGCCATCGTGTTTTAAACTTCCTTGTCCTCGTCGCCTGCGATGCCACCTGCAGAAGGGTATGCTACAATATGCAATTAATGCACCTAAGTGTTCCTGGCACACAACGCTGTACTAAACACATTCGGGGAGCAAATCACCAGGACATCAGAAATGAGAATGTTTTCCACATTAGAATTATGCGACAAAAAAGTGAAAAATGCGTTCTTGTCCATAAAAAGCGTCCGCTTTTAAGCATGGTTCCCAAATTTGAAGGGTTAACTACTGCGCGGTGAAACGTGGTGTGTGATCTTATCTCATAAAATTACCCCGAACGCCCAATTTTATGTTTTTGCGTCACCAAAACGTGGAATGGAGTACAGACCGTTTAAAAAATATTTATTAGGGCAAGTTCAGCATTATACATAAAACCGCCAGGGCAGGGAAGAATTGGTCCCTTTTTCTGCACTCGCCGCTAATTTGCTGTATAGTACAAGCACGTAATGCAAATTTCGGCAGTGCTATGCCGGATACCCTGCAGACGTGACAATAGGCAGGTAGGGTGTGTAGGCGACCTTCCAAGAGCGGAAGCTAAGAAGATAACTAAACTGAACGCAACAACCAACAGGGGCTTTACGGCGGTATTATTTTTTGAATATTGTTTGTTAATTCAGCAGATAAAGATAAATTGTTGTAACTTGTCCCCTACTAATGGTATACCTTTCCAAA
Organism: Haemaphysalis longicornis; assembly: GCA_013339765.2. Classification (NCBI taxonomy): domain Eukaryota; kingdom Metazoa; phylum Arthropoda; class Arachnida; order Ixodida; family Ixodidae; genus Haemaphysalis; species Haemaphysalis longicornis. Next base: position 87,820,048 of record CM023457.1, on the reverse strand, counting down.
CGCCAACAAGAAGCTCTATGCAACATAAGAGCCCTCCGGTTGGCGTGCAACTTATTCGTGCGACTATTCGGTTTCTTTGAGGACGCTCTCCGGATCAGTCTTCTGCAGGTAGGCCTCTCTGAGTTGCCTCCGGTTGTGTTTCGCGGTATCAGTTTGCGGGATGGCAGCTACAAACTCAACACCGCCGTGGAGCTGCTTGGGAGTGGACACGAGGCCTGCGGGGCAGAAATGCACGAAATGTGAACTAGAAAAACCTCGCAGTGTACTTTGGCTCTTCTTTCTTCAAAATTCGTCTCGGCACTGCCACAATCAGTACCCCAATTTTCACTTGAAGGAGGTACGTTAATGGTTACATTTGCATAAATGCCTTTTGGAAAATTTCCTTACCACAAAGTTGATCCCCAAAAAGGTGCACTCATCCGCACATGGACAATAAACAATAATTTCCAAACCGCTTATTGACATGTTCGGTATTAACTGCTTTTTCATATTTTGTTTTGAATCAGCAAAGTGTTTGTCCAACTTATTTTTAAAGCATGTTATGCGTTCTTGTTACCGATTTCATAGAGGCAAATCCGTGTTTTGATTTATGCGGCGGGAATAATATTCTAGTTTTAGTATTTCTCAGAACATAAAAAGTCGTGCAAAGACAGGTAATTATACACCTGAAACAACAACGATGATAAAAGTTCACAGAAATGCAAGGCCCTGAGGCCTAGAGCACTTATAGCAACCTTAAATATTGCCGCGAACCATATACGGATTTGCGTTGCTTAAACCGCACAATGCCTCTTGCGACAGACACACCGCGGTCGAGAAACAACCTTTGGTCACTCTGCACGATAGCGTCGGCATCAGGAGCAGCACCTTCACAGTTGACGGTGATCATCAAGCTTGCGCGGGGTGGGAGGGTGACATGATCATCGGCGGTCCTTACAGCTGCACGGTGTTCGGGGTTCGGTTCCGGCGTCATAGAGTGATCAGAAGAAAACGTTATCGACTTGGTCTGCTGATCAATTATTGCGCCGTTGTCTGTCAAAAAGTCCATTCCGAGAATTACGCCGCGGGAGCAGTTGGGCAAAACGACGAACACTGCAGGGTACGTCGTGCCGTCTATGGTGATGCGTGATGTGCACGTTCCACTTGGCGTCACGAGGTGGCCTCCTGCTGTGCGTATGTGCGGACCGTCCCATCTGGTCATAACTTTCTTAAGCTTAGACGCAAATGGTCCGCTCATTACGGAATAGCCGGCTCCTGTGTCTACGAGGGCGACTACATCAAAGCCGTCGATGGACACCTTGACGTCGGATGCCGCCTCCCTCGAGTTCCGAGTGCGTCGGGCGTCGCATCTCGGCTTGTGCGTGTTGACGGTCGGGCACTGTGCGTCGTCGTTGTCATCTTCTCAGCGGACGTCTCGGTCAGGTCGGGTGCGCTTCGCGCCGTATAGCTGTCGTCATGTTCGGGAGTCTCGTCAGGGTTAGGTCGGGTTGTCGGGATGAGGGCATGTCGTGAATCATGGTCTTCAGCGAGTCGCTGCGTCGTTGGAGGCTTTTTATTTTCCGCCGTTGTGCAACTTTACCCCCCGAAGTTGCTGCTTTTAGTTTCCCCCGCCTGGGCTTGGGGACCTTCCACGTGAGAAGTCAGCAGTGCTGCGGCGGTTCGGTGACTGATACGGGTAGGGCGACGGTGAACGGTTGAAGCGGGCTGGTCCTCGGTTGGTGTTGGAGAGGTATTCTTCGATCTCAGCAGGGCGCTGGCCGTATCGGGGGCGTGGGGCGTCGACGGAGAATCCTCGCAAACCGAGCCTCTTGTAGGGACAGAGACGGTAGATGTGGTCGGCCTCTCCGCAGTGGTAGCACAGCGGGCGATTATCAGGCGTTCGCCACACATTGGTCTTCCTTGAAGTCTGGTATTGGTCTACAGGGCGTCGGGCGGGCGGCATTGGACGGCGGTATGACTCGGCCTTTTGACGACAGGTTGGAGCAGGGCGGGGTTGACTAAGAACTGCGGAGTAGGTCATTGCTTGGGGCTGCCGGGGTGCTTCTGAAGGCGTAGAAGTCCCCAGCGCCTGTTGAACCTCTTCTCGGATGAGGTCAGTCAGGGAAGCCACTTGAGGTTGCGGCGTCGTGGGAAAAACTTCTGAAGCTCCTCCTTGACCACTGCTCGGATGGTCTCGCGCAATGTATCGGAGCTTACAGTTGCGGCACCGATTGTCTCCGAGAACACTGCGTTGACAGGGCGGTCGTACTGCCTCATTCGAATTTCTAGCGGCTTCTCCATCGCGGCCGCCTAAGATGCGAATTCCGCCACTGTCCTCGGAGGGTTACGGACTAGACAAGCAAAAAGCTCTTGCTTCACTCCTTACATTAGAAGCCTGAGCTTCTTTTCTTCGGTCATTTCAGGGTCGGCACGCCGAAAAAGTCGCTTCATCTCCTCAACGAAAATTACGACACCTTCGTTGGTGTGCTGCGTTCGAGTTTCAAGCAAAAGCGCAGCTCGCTCTTTTCTGACCACGGTAGTGAAGGTCTTAAAGAACTCCCTTTTGAATTGGGACCAGTCGGTCAAAGAGCTGTCATTGTTCTCGAACCAAGTTCGAGCAGCATCTTCTAAGTAAAAGAAGACATGCCGGAATGTTTCTTCGTCGTCCCACCTGTTGAAGATGCGCACGCGCTCCAGCTTCTCCAACCATTCTTCGCGGTCTTCAGCGGGGGCTCCCCGGAACGATGGCGGTTCTCGGGGCTGCCGCAGGGTCATTGGCGACGTTGTTTCTTGCACCATGGTGTTGGATGCAGCGCTCCTTCTCTTGGGCCCTTCTGGCACAAGACCGAACTCGGGTAGCAATCCTTGCAGTCGGCGGCTTTCTCTGGTTGGACTGGCTTGGCGGCTTCCGGATGTCGTAGAGAGCCTAAAGGCTTAGTAACCAGCAACTCCACCAGATGTCACGAAGCCAAGGACGACGCAGTTGTCTTGAAGGAGAAACAAGTTTATTGGAGCGCACTTGTGCTCCCCTAACAACTTAGCAGCGGTCAACAAAGTGACTTGCGTCGGCGAGCGTCACAGAATCGAATGCCGCGGCGTCTGCTGTGCAGGCTTTTATCTTTTGGCGCGAGAGTTTCTGGAACCGTCGATTCACATCCAGAACATTGTAGATCACAGTAGATTATTCTAGGCTAGCGGCTTTAGGGGAAACACTCTGCTTATCTGAATGAGCTAGCCCGTGCGGCATAAAAATAAAGAATGGAACACGCGCTTCGCATGGGACACAGATAACAGATACGGGCGCGGCCGGGCATTAAAAACAAATAAATAAACAAATCCGTATATGGTTCACGGCAATATGTAGGCGGATCCCCTAAATATATAATAGGAATAAAGCACCCAAATGTACATTTTGTGTGTAACTTTTCACAACCGGTGTTTTGTGTTTATCACGTAAAAGCTCTTACAAAGATAAGCGAACACCTGCACAACGTATTACGTTTGGAAAGCCAAGGAAACGAGCCGAAGTTTCAGGGTACCTAATGTCGATCACTCAACAATATGGCATCGCCGAATGCAAATCGGGACAGTGTTCTTGAGCACATCAGGCTTTTTATATTTCCACGTCGATGGACCACGGGTTTGATACATACAGTTCCACCAACTGGTATTAATGAGGAAGATTTGGCAGAGACAGAAAGGGCTAAAAATTTAGAGCGTTCGAAGGAGGCAAAGCAATTTAGACGGCAAGCAAGCGAGTGGGTAATTTAGAGCTTAAGCGGTTTCGCCGCCACCAATCTTGCAGCGTCAAGAAGCGTTTGTGAAATTCAACGCTGTGCAACTGAACGCCTACGTAAAATCTCTTTTTTTTTGGAAATAAATTTTGTGGAGCATGCATGAGCATCTCAGTGCCCTGTGAACGTGTCATCCTAATTACACAACCATCGCGCTTTCAGGGGCCCAATAGGCAGGAATAAAGGATAATTTTGTGAATGACTTGATTTTAAAACAGGCAGTCAAAACAACTTTCCTTCCATTCTTTCAACTCTGTTGATCTAACAGGTTATACTGTGCATTGCTTTTCATCACCGGACAAATGTTTTTGAAGTAAATACGGACATTTGCGGGTGTATTTTATCATGCTTTTGTTGCGCATCACATAGAGACATCCCCTTATTCCTTTGAGATAATGAGAGATACTTTGGGCGCTAAATTCTTCGTGCGTTGGCTATTTAAACCCAGAGATTTCATCGACACTGAACAAACAAACTGAAGGCTTTGTTAAAAGTTCTACAGAATCAAATGTAGGTGATGACTTGATCCCGTCTACGGTATTCGCAATGCAAAGCCAACATACCGTGGCAAACTTCATTAATATTTCATGGTCGATTGAGGATATTAGTCTGCACGGATTGCTATCCCACGGCGAAGATTAAGGCCCAAACTCACTGTGGAAATAATGCGACCCGCATAAAGGCGACTGCTTACTTTCCATATACTCCATCAGTTGTCTCTTCTTGGACTCCACCTGGGCTTCTGTAGTCAGCGGAACTCCTTCTTTGAGGACAACGAATGCTCTCGCTGCTTCGCCATACTCAGCGTGCGGGATTCCAACGACGGCGGCTTGCAGGACGTCTGGATGCTGCTGAAGAATCTCTTCGACTTCCGCAGGCACCACTTGGTTGTCCATGCATTTGATGAGGTCCTTTATTCTTTCCCGAACATAGAGCTCACCACGTGCGCTGTAGTACCCCAGGTCGCCTAGAAAAAACGTGCGTTGCTGGCGTTTTAACATCTAGTCTCTCTAAAAGCGTAGCCACGCCCATCACGGGCGCAAAACTGGCTCCCATAACTTTTTGTCAACTGTCTGCTCTCATAAAAGCTTGTTAGCTACTTTAAGCATGCGTAAAAGTAAAAACACTGCAAAAACGCTGCAGTCTTTCCAACAGCCTGTATGTGTTCTCCAAGAATTGAAGTGGCGGAGGGATATATTACTGTTTGTTGGAAATATTTACGGGTCGCAGTCAAAGCGGGTTGTACAAAATGGCTTGTCGCCCCACCTTTCTTGAAACGGTGATAGCAGAAAAGGATACATTTCTGTAAAGCAAAACCAATGGTGATAAAAGCAACTCGCCCTATAGCTTCTCGGCGAGGGGATCAAATGTTTCTCTCGAAGAGCAACCAAAAATTATTTGTGAATACTTGAGTTTAGCCACAACAATTGCATGCACTGCTATATCAGTGAGCTACACTATTTGCTCAATTGGAAGCGGTTTCTGCGTTTTTCAGACAAACATTTTTCGGTCCTATTTTCTTGAAGACCAGCCTCAAGTATTTGTGTTTTTGTTGCTTTACGAAAAAGAGCACCCACTCAAATGGCTACCATTCCATTGCAAATTAGGCCTATGAAATTGGATTGGGCCGGTAAATACAGGTAAACGATTGACACCCTAGAGACACTTTGTCCAATGGATTCGTGACAAAGTGAAGGTTACCATACAAGGTGAAGCAGAACCTGATGGAGAGAATGAGTTCCAAGATTTGGAGCCAAAAGACAAGAAGCTGTAATGTGATAGGGGGACAATCAAAAGACTACGGCTAATCCACTAGAGCTATGCCGCGCAACGAAGGCAATGCTGGTTGAACGTTATCATCATGACCACGACGAAGGCAGAAAAGGAGGAATACAGTAGGGATTAAGGCGGCCCAGCGCACTCGTTGTTGGGGAGCAAGTCGTCAGGTTATGTGGCATGTGGACCGGACGGCCAGAACCACAGTGTCTTGCGCATGCCGGCCGGACAACCAGGCACCATATCTGCATCATATACGACGGCCCGAGGGATGACCATCGTGCCACCACTCTTTACTGCGCTGCTTGACCTGCTACGTTGATGTCCCCATCGCGTCTTGAACGGCCTGTCGTCCGCTTTTTCAACAACAGCTGGACATATACTTCGTAACACTGTACGCTTCTACTTACATTTTGGATCCCGCTTGGATTGCCTGCACCTGAAACATCTCTCCTAATACTTTCCGCTACCTGAACCTTTGTTACGCCCACTTGTGCCGCTTTGTTTATTGTTACTTGAATAGCTGGATTGTATCTATAAATATATTTCCACGCATAATTTCATACCCCTCTTGCCTTCATTGACCGGTGCGTTTCAGTGCCTCGCCTTGAGTCCCCGAAACTTCATAACATCCCAGAAGCAAAGCTCGCGCAGAAAGGTCCAAAGTAGATACACTCATTGTGCTGGTTCACAGACGGCTTCTTGGTGATACGTTGATAAGCGATTCTTCTTCACCTCTCGAGCCGTATGAGAAATCCAGGGATAGATATCAAAGTCTGTTAAGTCTGTGTCGTGGCTGTGATACACTGCCCGTTGGGTCGCCTCATCGCAGGCATCATTTAAATTGAGACAACGAGTTGAGGAAGCGGAAGCACTTCCCTTGTGATTATGGTGATGCAATAAGTGAATGGCCGCAAATATAATCAGTACGTAAATTTTGAAACAAGGTTCAGGTTTTTAATTTTTAGTATGTAGACAAAATATATTCAACAAACGCTAGAATTGAGTTTAAAAAGTACACAACGTGCAAAAACAAGAGGTATCATTGAACACAACCTGAATAACACGTAAAATTCCTAATACACGTTCTCATGGTACTTTATATTCTTGCTAAAAATTCAAAAGTAAGGGTATGGAGCTTTTTACTTCCTATTGATTGCAGGGCAACGCTGATACTTATATATGCGGCTTTCTTTTGTTTCGCTTTAAATCAGCCTGGTGGCTTTCTTCTGCCTTTGATGAGGTGAGCGTCAAGCGATACAACCGTCGGTATGTAGGCCTTTTTAAAAGTAATTTTTGGAGGTCTCGTCACCACCATTGCAAATACATCGGTTTTTTCTTCGCGAGGTCTCGCAAAGGAAGAAGGCCCTGCATTTTCAAGGTGGTTGAATGCAGTTTCTTTTGTTTTATTACGTTTCCACCCCATTCTCTCCCGGTGGTACTCGTCCATTGACACACCGATGTTACCAACCAAGCAAATCGGAATGTTTTTTCCCTAAACTATTTTTATGCACTAATATTCATCAGCTATGCCAGTAACCTCCTTCTGAAATGTTTCCCTTTATTCCTGCATGAGGGTACTGAGTCATGCACTAGTGGTGTTACACGCGGCCATCATCCGTGCCACGTCACCGTAATTCGTGCATTCAGCGGCATTGTACTGCACAATACTGTAATTCAAGGCGGCATTGTACTGCAGAATACTGTAGACTCTTAATCTTAAGGATCTTAAGGTCCTTAAGAACTCTTAAGGACCATATTCCCGCAGCAGTGTAGTGCGGGAATGCAATAAATGTCTGTCAGAAACGTGATAAATCATGACAGGTCTGACTATCGTCCCGCTGACAATCACAGTTCTACGGAAAATTGACCACAAAAACATTCCCACACCGTGATCTACCCGAATTTTTTGCGACAACAGGAAACAAAAACTAATGGCGAACGGGAAAGAAATTTGCGCTGGCCATGACGCGTATACACTTGCGTCGGCAGTAGGAAGAGTTCCATTAGGATTTGTGCTTGGGCGTGAAATAAATCATTGTGTCTGTGAGAGAAAACATGGCGGAAGTATTTTCGTTCACCATTTATTATCGCGAGAACCTTCCCAGGAAGCTTGCAGCGAAAAGCTTCGAGAAACTTTCCGCCGTATCGTAAACTGGGCTTGAGCTTACCAGGGACACCCCCTTTAACGAATACGAACGAATGACAAGACAGCACGAGTGAAAGTTGTCAAGGGGGACGTGTTTAAACAAAACTGCGGGAAGTTTCAATATTCGCGAGAAAACCTCGCATTTTAGTTCTAATTTTTTTGCACTCCTCTTTTATAATGTTCTAGAGCACCTTTATACTAAATTTGAATCTTCTAGAGCAAAAAAGTTTATAGATATATACGTTCCGTCCCTTTGCCGTGGGCGTGGCCGCGTCGAGCTAGGTGTCAAGGCAAGTAAAACAAACCTAGCTAACTTTTACGAAAGGGTGGGCTCTTAAACGCCATACTCGGGTTATTGCGGGGCTGTTCCGATTGTTTGGCTAGGTAAACAGGTCGCATGGCGCATGTTTGGCACATGTACAGCCAAAAGCACAAAATAAAACCAATAACAGTTGCCGCGGCCCTAAACAGCGAAGGCGCCCTTGCAAAACCGCGGCATAAGCAAGTACTGTACCCTGCGTGGCCTTAAGCAGTTTAAAAGGCCAAAAAACACTTCCGCTGCATCGAACAGGCACTTGGAAACTAGGAAAGGCCGAATAATAACAGCGCTCGTTGAAACAAAATATAAAGAAACCGCAATAACCGCAAGGATTACCGCCCGAGCTGGCGGAATCATATTTAACAAATTTACCGCAAAAAAGGGATCAAATATTGTTGTAAAAGCTAAACAAGTCCTTCCACAACATCGGACACTAAGTTACGAAAGGGAAGAGCTCTAAATATGTTCAGCGCTACGTTTCAACAACTCGACAACCCATGGGCTCACTGAAAAGTACAACCACCAGCTGTTACTTCATGAGGAAGGACTACCTAGATATGTAATCTGTTTTGCCTAGAAAATGCAGCCGCAGATTCTTTGCACCACTGTAGTGGCCCCATGTATCCGAACTTTAGAGAGCACATGGTTGCCTAACTATTGCGCAGCCCTGCTGAAAGGTCACTGTTGTTGGAGGAGGGCACGATAAACGATTTCCCGCGTTAGAATAGAATTGAAAAGTATAGGAAGGACGATAATACACCTTGAGCGACTTTTTTGACCAGCTGAGCTTCAAACAAACCATTTTTCGTAGGGGTGCACTTGAGCATAGCAGTAGCTTATTTTTCCAACGGCAGACGTAGTGCATCTCTCAACAGGTTGCGAGCGATTCAGCTTATTCCTTGAGAATCCCGCGTATAAAATAAAACACCGACAAACGCTGTATCAATTTCACTGCAGGAATGCGGGGCAAGGTCATCCGCAGGAACTTTTCTCGCTTGCTGTCGCTTTTTCGCTTGGTTCTCTGTGCCCAACCCATGAAGGTATGGAGTGCTCCCTGCTCCGGAAGTAACCATCATCCCGGATTCTTACGAGGCTCTACTAGAAAGGATCAGCCGTGCTAGGAAGGTTTTTTGGCACAGAAGCCTCACACTCTCACTACAGAAGAATCGGTTGAGCTTGGTGTAGTAGATATCTGCCACTTCACATGGCTGACCAACTCAACTCTCTTCCCTCAGAGCCTACTAGCTGTCGAGAACCTGTAAACTGTGGTGGTCAGGACAGCGATACAGGAGAGGGTGCCAATAATCTCTGGGTCCAGACAGGCCGCCTTCCGAAATTGACCATGGCAACGTTCAGCGCAAGCACCCTCTCTATTGACAGAAGCTGAGCTGTAGTACTAGGAACGCTCTCGGACATTAGGTGGGATATTATAGGGTTAAGCGAAGTCAGAAGCACAGAAGGCTTCATGGAGCTTTCTAGAGGGCATATTTTGTGCCACAGTGGACTCCAAGAGAAGAAAAAAACACGGGGTGGGGATTTTTATTTCGTAGAGAAATACAACGAAGCGTGGAAGAGTTTTTCAGCTTTAGTGAGAGTGTCGCTGCTGTGTGATCAAGCTAAACAAGCGATACAGGTTAAAGATAGTGCAGGCCTATGTGCCATCAAGCGACTATGAAGATGAAGCCCTAGACAGTTTTTCCGAGGACGTGGAATGAGCAATGGAGAGAGCAACAACACAGTTCACACTGTGATTTCCAGCCTTAACGCAAAGGTCGGTAAAAAGCAAATGGGAGAAAGGTCAGTGGGAAATTTAGAATAGACAATCGCAACAGTCGAGGATACACTGGTTGGACTTGATTGATTGATTATAGGGTTTAACGCGCCAACGCAACGCAGGCGTTGTGGCGCCCCGTAGTGGAGGGCTCCGGATTAATTTTGACCACCTGATGGTCTTTAACGTGCGCCGAAGTTTCATACACACGGGCGTTTTTGCTTTTCGCCTTCACCAGAAAAGCGGCCACCGCGGCGGGGAATTGAACCCTCGTCTTCGTGCTCAGCAGCCCAACACCTTAGCCACTGAGCCACTGCTGCGGGTCACTGGTTGGACTTGCAGAGAGAGGTAACATGAGGTTGATGAGCACATTCTTTTACAAACGAACTAATAGGAAACAGACATTTGTGCTTATAACATGGCAGTGATCGAAAAAATGCTGCAAATAGAGGGAAGCTTGAAAGCAACTAAGAAAAGGGCAGCCATCGGCCAAACACGATTTCCGCACTCAGAGATGAGCAGGGTAACATTACGTGCAACTTGAACGAGCTACTAAAGGTAGCAGAAAAATTCTATACCAGTTTTTTGCCAGCAGCGTTGGACAAAGGGGGAACTACTGACAGTAGAAGCTCAATTTTCGATGTCCTTCTAGTAACTAAAGAGGAAGTAGGAAAGGCTCCCAAAGACATGAAAACAGCAAACACTGCAGGTGACGAAGGCATGTCCGTTCACATTTTAATGGAGCGAGGGGATATGGTGCTAAAAACGCGTACTGCACTATTTTCGGAATGCTTAAAAAATTCAAAAAGTGGCCGCAGCCTGAAGAAATTCCAACATGATTCTTGTTCATAAGAAGGAAGATATCAAGAACCTCAATAATTACAGACCCATCAACCTACTCCCAGTTGTTTAGAAGCTGTTTAGCAATGCTATAGTTCGGAGCTTAGGTGACACCCTGGATTATCAATAACCGAGAGAGCAGGCTCACGTTAGGTAAGGGTACTCAACCGTGGATAATATCTATGTTGTCAAGCAAGTGATAGAAGAATGTGCCAAGTACACTAGACTCTTTTACATGGCATTTATAGATTATGACAAACCGTTTGATTTCGTACTGACCGCAGCTGTGCTAGAAGCACTAAAGACAAGGGAATGGAGGAGACCTACACAAGATTCTAGAAGACGTATATAAGTAATTCGTGGGAAGGATAAACCTGCACAAGCAAAGCGATAAATTCCCGATACGAAAAAAATTATGACAGGGAGGTACCATCTCGCCAAAACTATTCAGAGCTTGTCTCGAACAGGAAGGGGTTCAAAATCTTTAGTGACAAAAACATACGATGAAGGATGGAGGCGGTATATTTTAGTCATTTGAGGTTTGCGGACGATATAGTCTTCCTGGTCGAGACTGCAGAACACTTGCAAACAGCGCTCGAGGAAATACAATAACAAAGATAGGCTGTTTGGTTGCAAAAAATATACTTAAATATAAGTAATTATAAACAGGCCTTCGCCAAGCGCCCTCATTCAGCTTAGGAAACACAACGCTAGAACAAGTGCAAGAATACGCCTACCTTGGACAGAAGCAGCACTGTTTCAGTGGTAATTGTAGCCACGGGGAAAAAATACCTACCTGCAGGTACCTACAGGTACCTACAGGTACGTACCTGCAGGTACCTACGTACCTACAGGTACGTGCCTGCCGTACCTGTAGGGCAGGTACGGGCTGAGGTGTACTGGAAAATCACTCCTGAATAACGAAAAAGTAGGGTACCACCTGTTTTTGAAAAGAATCGTAGGCAGTGAATGGGTGCTGCCGGCGATCACGCAAGGAGTGAGAAGTTGGCGCCTTACTTTAAAACTAAAAAGGAACGTTAGCCCTGCTCAACGATTTATGGAATAAAGAATGACAGGGGTAGCGCTCATGGATACGAAACTAGCTACCTAGATAGGAAAACAAGCTATAGTAGGAGATAAGATTGTTTAAATAAACAAAAAGGAATGAACTTTGGCTTGCCAAGTAGTCAGACGAACCGACCACGGGTGAACAATTACACTAACACAGTCGATACCATTTGATAGGTCTATATGAAGGGGACGGCCTCTAATCCGATGGAGGGATGATATTCGAATTTGGGCTTCAACTGTGCGCTCCAGCAGCGGAGGTCAGGAGTGGTTGGATGTCAATACGAGAGGCCTTTTTTCTGCAGTGGACCTGAGCAGGCTGACGATGATGATGATGATGGTCGTGATATTGATGGTCTTCTCACTTTAATACTTTCTTTGGGGGTCAAACAAATTCACAAGTTCCAAGCTAAGGTTCTTTGCCTTCTTCACGCTCCGCAAACCCGCCAGATGTTCCACGGGTTAAATGGCAGTCCTTGGGTGGCATCACGCGAAACGACCACCACCTGCCTTATGGCAGCGACAGAATGTGTGCGTGCTCACAGGAGACTGTACACAATTCATCTGGACCCGCTCAACGACACCGCCTCGTATTTTTGACCCCGACCATGTTCTATTATTTGTTACAGTTTCGCCATCTGCACGTCTTGGGTGCTGAACCATCACCTTTCCGGAGCCTGAGTTCACTGATAACGCTTGCAGCAAAATACCTCGATCCTTAATACAACCAAAACCAACTGTATGGTTTTTAAACCAAACAATAAACGATATTGCACGGACATTTGCGCAAAATATGGAGGTATTTCACTTGAACAGGCTACGCAGTTAGAATTTGTAGCCGTAAGGTTTTCTGAAGTTCTATATTATACTGTTCACGTTAACAAGCTTAAAACTGCTTCATCCGGCGTAATTGCGTGTATTTATAAAATACAGAACCTGGTACCTACCTGGCTGAAACGGGTACTATATAACTCTTTTTTTTTATTCCAAATGAAGTTAGGGAATGTTGGTTTGGGGTGCTACTACGGTCTCTAACTATAAATTATCCTGCAAATGAAAATGCTACGTAGAGTTGAGAATTGTAAAGGGGACCTACGCAATTTAAGCATCTTGAAATTAAACCCAGCCTATATTTTAGACCTATGCAATGAATACACAACAATAAGACTCACAAAATGCCAACTGGAAATGCAAGTACATATGCACATAATCATACAAAAAGGAATATATCACCAATACGGAAAACCTACGTTGGACAAACCACACAGTATCAAACCAATAAACTGCTAAAACATTTGATGTGAACGTAAGGTTTGACCAATCTTTGCCAAGGACATTTCTGTCCATTAAGACCCCTCCTGGATAATGTGATCACACGCTCCAACTACTATGCAATAATTACAAAATCTGCAACTTTCTATACTTATGTTGCATGCGCCAATTTGATGAGTGGGTCATGTTCTCTAAGGAATAAAATGTTGCCTCTGAATACGGTATTTCTTTATTGATTTCCGGATTCGTGTACAATCTGTACTATATGTGGATTGTATTTTCCTATTATGGCCTTATTTTTGTGATGTTAGCTTTCATGTACAGAACCTCAAAGCTGAACTATTCATTATGTTCTGAATGTACGTATTAAATGTTGTAAAGACACCGCGGCTCCATGAAGCGTTTATTGCCTTTAACCTCGGTGTCCTCTTAGGCACCCTCTGAGAAAAATATATAGAAGAAGTTAAAATTACTCCAATGCACTTGCACCTACAACGTTATACGTGATTGAGCTTCTGTTCACAACAGGAACATTCTTTTAAATACTTTTGAAGTAATAAAAACACTTATTATGTCCTTTCATCAATTTACAATATAAACATACTTTACCAACAGGTTTCTACCACCTATATAATCTTCAGCACTCTATTTCTGATTCTTTTTAGATGAAATGATGTCACTAGATTTGGTTCTTTATTAATTTTTGGACAACATTTTAGTCATAACCATAATATCTCGCACTGTACCTATATCTGCAATAACTGAAGATTGCCTATATTAGGTAAAATGTGAACTGATGTGAAGAGAGACTGCTGAAAAGGGCGCCTGGGAAACCCATGCTCACCAGTCTTGAGGAATCCGTCCTCATCGAAGATGGCCGCTGTTTCCTCCGGCATGTCGAGGTAGCCCTTGAAGCACATAGGTCCTTTGACACGAATCTCCCCGCATTCTCCAGGACCAAGCTTACGTCCCGTTTTGATATCGACCACCTTTTAAAAAATAAAAAAGAAGAAGCTTGCTCCGTGGTAAGAAGGTTTATATTTGGCTTGGCATTTAAGGCACCGTTGTTCTGCGTCAAAATCATTAGTTCCAACCTTATTCCTAATTTAGGCTTACGTCTTATAGTATACATCATTAAGTTTGCAAGAGGCAGTGCAAAAAATTTGTCAAAAAGATGACTTGCGAAATCTTCATGCCCTTCCTAAATAACGACACATCAGCATGACTGCAGCAAGCAACAAAAGATGTACACAAGTACAGTACTTGCCAAAAAGGAAGAGAGTTTTACCAGCAGAGTCACTTAAGCTCTTGGTTGCCTCCCCCCAATGAATAGAAAAATTGTTAAGAAAATGCCGCGAGCACGTCAGCGTGCGTATTGGGATGTTTCTTGTAAGATGTCACGTACGCACGTGGTAGTTAGCCAGGAATTTGGCGTAGGAAGCGGTAATGTGGCATCTACACAAATCTGTAAAATAGAAATCTAAGAATTTGAATTACTAAGAGCACAATGACAAGAGACTATTGGTTGCGCCATCAATAGACAGAATCGCGCGCAATATCTGTTGTCTGCTCCTGAAGTGACATGCAACACTCATAACTAGGAGACTTCGCTACTTGGCACCGCCGCCAAAGGGATCTTTCTGTTTGAATGGCCAGCGACTTGGCATGCTTAGTTGTGTGTTCTTCTTCTCCTCCCTTCGGGTTTTTCGTGCAGCTTCACTTTTAAAGGAGCCTCTTCACGAGAAAACATCTCTTTCTTGTGACCTTTGGTGGCGGCAGAACTCTCTTCCATGCTGTGCAGCGCAAACAGGCGAAATGGGCGACCAAAGAATATCAGAACGTCCGAAGAAGAGGCGGCTTGTCAGGAAGCGTGCCACGCTGCAAGGCGAGAGTGCAATTGTGACGACAAGGCGACGACCCCGAACGGGTGTATGCAAGTGTGTGTTTGAGCGAAAGGCGTCTCCGACAAAGCGAACCCGCCTACTGATTCATGCACAACTTTCGGCACCAGGTCCTTCGATACCTGGGAGGCGTGAACGGCAGCTTTCAGTAAGAATTCCTGGACATCGAGTTCGGGCACAGCTCCCGTGTTTGCGACCGCCTTTGGTTTGACGTAAACCTATCTGCCATGGGCTCCGTGCGCAACGGAAATAAGTAGGAGGTGGCCTTGCAAATTTTTACGCGGATCTTTTCAACACGTTGAAAATCACGAAGACATGAATGTGTGCGAGACGGCCGGGACTCACTGCTGAAAGCAGTCTGCCCTAGTTCAGTGCCACAAGCGGCTTCGTGTATCCTCCCAAGCCCGCTTCTCTGCCACGCGTAAGCGACATCGAAGAGTAGATGGTCTCGTCCCGCATCCCGTTGATAAACATCCTGTTTATGACGGCATACGCGGCCAAGTGATCAACATGTCCATCGACGTCCAGAGCGGTGTAGAGCCTTCCTCGCAGCGTACCCGACGACGCGGCCATCGAGGTTCACCTCAAACAATACATCCTGAATCCTGGTCAGGCCTGTCCGCAAGGCCGCAGTTGTCCGGAAGAGCTCCCGCAGTGACTTATAATGTGCTCGTCGAGTTTCCCTTAGTGGGACAAAAACAGCTCTGCTGTGCAATCAGGCTTGCACCGTTGTGCAAGATGGCTTAGATTTTTTTTTATATCAAGTACTGTTTTACCAAGTGTCCAGCTGGAATGATAAAATTGCCTATAAAGATAAACTCAAAGGTTTTGCCTTGAGAGGTTTCTTGAAAGAAATAGGCTGTAATGAGTGCATCAACATAAAAGTAAAACACGCCGCAAATAGTTCTTTTATCGGTCTCCCGGCATGATAGGCGCGGTGGTGGATGTTCGGGGAATTCAAAGAAAAGCCCGGCACAGGCAAAGTTGTAATAACAAAGGAGATACACACTTTGATACCAAAAGAAAGACGTATGGCCCTACTAAATTATTAAAAAATTAGGCGCGCTCACCCCAGGCCATTTACAGATGGAACTGTTGACGTAACGCGAATCTATTTTGGTATTTTTTCAGCTACCATAATATAGCGGATTGTTAAAAAAAATTGAAAAATTAAAAAGAAAAAAAAAAAAACCGGCACATGTGCTACATCGGCGTGCGAGGTTAATGATCAAGTTTAGAAAACCTACGTGACGGACTAGTATGATGTCTTGCCCGCGTTGTTCCTTCTTTCCCCTGCATATGGCATATGTGTACGATGATATGGGTCCCTCTTTCGAATGCAATTTTTCTGGTCTGTGCTTTCTTCAATGCGGGCCTAAATCATATTTTCCCGGATACCCCCCTGGGAGGGCACCTTTCAACTCAGCCTGGATTTGTTTGGGGATCTGAAAAGTGGTGTGACAGTTCTTGTGAATTATTTCGATTTACAGGAGCGTTTTTTCAATATCCAGAACTTGCGTAATGGTATAGTGACAGTATCGTACATCGAGGGTGCTAGTTTCACTGTTCTGATAATTTTTGGTTAATATCGTTGCACACCCAGTTCAAACAAATTACCCCTCCAAAATGCACACGTACACACACACACACGCAAACGCACGCATGGAAACACACACACACACACACACCCAAACACACGCACGTACACACATTCACACGCACGCGCACATGTACTCACGTGCGCAGGCACGCACACACACGCACACACTCGCGCACGCACGCACACGCACACACGCACGCACACACACACATACACACATACACAGAAACGACCCAAGAATGATTAAGAAACAAGTATGACATGTTGCCTTCACGCGTTGAAGAAGTAATGGCTACTCAGACGCGTTTCGAATTCGACGGAACAGTGGCTCACTAACAACAGCTGCGACGTGAGAAGTGTAGAAGTGGACTGATAATAATTCGATGTTGTTGACTGAACGGACCCGGTTATAAAGAGGCGATTACGAATAAATCCCTTCTTACGTAACGATGAGCTGTATGGACTGCAGTAATTTCCCTATTATAATTCGCCTCATGAGGTTTAGTTAACGTCGTCGGCGGTTTAAACGAGATGGTGGAGAAGCTAAATGCTGCCCCAGTTTAGGAAGGAATGGCAGTTTTACGGGATGAGGCACTCAAGGCTGACGCCCTAGACTTACTCTTTAGGTTCAGCGTAAACGGCCTACAATGATATTCGTGCATGATTGTTCGTTCGACTTCAGTACTTCGATGAGAATTCTATCCTACCATTATTTGGTTATCAGTAAAAATATATTTATTCTGGTTACCAGTATGGTAACCAGTAATTTGGTTACCAAGGCAAACCATACTCCAGTTAGCACCTACCTTCATTTCCACGCAAGCCGCCGGCTTGCCAGAAGACAGCATATCCCACTGGGTACCTCGTGTGTAGGCCACAGCTCCGCCACTTTCAGTTGTTCCGTAAGCTGCGAGGTCATGAACTTTTGTGAATAGGGTGGAAAGTGCCTACTTGAGAAGGTGTAATCGAAGTAAATAAATGCGGCTCATTGCGTGGTGGACGTATATTGATTTTACATTTCCGGTATTCATTGTGTACACTTCACTCTGACGGCTACTCAAGGGTTGGGTCGATAAAGGAAATACCATGCCCCTTGTTGTCATAACATATAACCCCGAAATAGAAGAGGATACTCCACACAAATACCTTACAAGCCAAATAAACCATACATAGCAAATTAATTTCTGAGGGTTGACCTGTATTGCCAGGAGAACGGCTTGATGGGCGTCGTGGTTACGGCCTGAAAAGATAACGAATAGCACAATAAAAGCGACACATGTCCAAAAAGTCGACCCGACCAAAGTGTACCTGTCCGTGTGCTGTTTCACGTGTGTGTTTTTTTTTTCGCGTGTCGTGCCTCTTTCTTCGTGGTTCTGGTTTGCGTTACAGGAAAAGGGAGCAAGATGGGAAGTGACAGGATAAAGTGGAGAGAGTCAGACAGAGAGAGAGAGAGAGAGAAACGTATAAAGAGAGCGGTCAGTCCTAGAAAGCCGTCAGTCCGGGTACATCAGTCAATCACTGCATTCTTGGCTACAGCCGCTGCGTGAGGCCGGTCCTCTCCAGGTAATGGAGCAGATGAGCGAAGACTTCCCGTTTGGATGCCCAGGCCCCTTCGTGAACAGAAGGCCCTTCATGCCGGCGGTGGGAAGGCCTCGACGCTGGAGCGCTCGGTGGAGCTCTGCTCTTCGGCCCAGCCGGGAGGGCAGAAGCAGAGTAGGTGCTCGAGCGTCTCTGGTTCCGGACAGTCCACCCATGTAGGGGAGCCTTTGAGCCCGTGTTGGTGCAGGCACTCCGCCACAGTGCAGCAGTCGAGCCGCATGCCGAGAAGCAGGCAGCGGGCGCACCTGCTGATGCGTGCGGGCAGCGGCTGTGGCGCCAGGCCACTCACCACCCGAGGGCCGGGGTGCATCGTCTGCACCATGCGGGAAAGGATGGTGCGGGCGTCATCGAAGGAGGTCACGTCTTGGGAAACTTAGGTGCCCTCACTGTGGGTCTCCCTGGCTCGGGCGTCGGTGTCTTTGTGCCCCGCATGCCACTGTGGCCCAGCAGCCAGTGGAGCCGCAGGTCGCAGCCGCGGGAGGCCAGTGCGCAGCTTGGCGGCAAGGGAGCGCCCCGGTTAGCCGCTGCTTTTGGTGGCTGGTCGGCCGCGTGCAGACGCAGCAGGGCAGTCCTGGAGTCCGTGAAGATGACCGCCCCGGGGGGGTTCTGGGGCCCCCTCTCGAGGAGGAGGTCCACGGCCACGTGCAGCGTTTCAGCTCCCCCCGTGTGGAGGAAGTGGGGAAGGGCAATTGGCAGCTTTGGCTGGCTCCCAGCTCAGGCACCACGCACGCAGCCACTCCCTCGCACGTGCTGTGCCTGATGGAGCCGTACGGGAAGAGATGCAGGTAGCTGCTCAGCTCAGCATGCAGCAGGGTGGCCGCCTCGTGGTGGATGTCCTGGGGCGGTGTGGTCCGTTTGTTGCGGACCCGGCGGAGGGTCCTGGCAATCTGCAGGGCTTCCCCGGTGTCTTGTGGCGCCAGCTCTAGGCGGAGTTGGTTAGGCATCTCTATGCCCTCCTCGAAGATTGTGAGCAGTGCTCCCAAGGGCGAATTGGGCCGGCTACGGAACCTCTGCAGGAGTGCAGCCCCGTCGCGTGCTGTCAGCAGGCGCTGGATGTGCCGCAGCCCCATCTTCAATGCCCGCATCTCGATGGTGAGGTAGCCGCCTCGGTGTAAATTCCGGCCACGGGGGATGTGGGAAAGAAGCCCAGGTAAAGGTGGATGGCGCGGCGCTGGTCGATGCCCAGCTCCTGCCAGCGTTGAGTTCCCAGGTAGGCGAGTGGAAGTGCCTACAGCACAGATGCGGAGGCCATGCCATGGAACACGCGCTCCGTGGTGTGAGCAGCCATTGCCTCGAACCAGAACCTGCGGCGCCCCTTGGAGCAACCGTGCGTTGCGTTCCCGGAGGGCCTTGGCAGCTGGCAAGCACGTGAGCCGGCAGTCAATGAGCACCCCGAGGTACTTCACAGTCAGCCGCCAAGGAAGAGGCCGTCCCATGAGTGTGATGGGCGGTGTTGCCCGTCGAGCCCAGTACCCTCTCAGAGCCTCCTGAAGGCACGCTTTGACTGTGTGGCAGTCTTTGGTGGGGCCATGGGTCAAGTGCGCCACGTCGTAAGCCTACACCGCCCCCTCCACTGGGTGTCGCAAGCCTGGAGGGATGCAGTCCGGGAGAGGATTGAGCACCAAGTTGAAATGAAACGGTCTCAGCACGCTCCCCGGGGGCACTCCGGAGCGGACGTCTCGAGGACTGCTGGTCGCCCGGTGGACCTTCACCCGCAGTGTCCGGGCACACAGTAACACCCGGATGTAGCCTCCGCTGCTCCCGACAATGCCCATGCCATACAATGCATTGAGAAACAAACACTTTTCACAATAAATGTCCAAGAAGGTTTTTAGGTGCGCTACAAAAATAGCGAAGTTTGAAGTGAGATTGTAAGCGACGTAGAGGTCGCACTTCTCATTAGAAATATAGTTTTGTATTGTTTTCAGATATCGAAATGATTGGCAGTTTTCTGAGTGACTGTGATATTTATACTCTAAAAAGTGTTTATCCTGCTCTGTTCTTTTACACTCTAATAAATATGGATTAATGAAACTCTGATATTTCATTTATAACCAGAGTTCAATTCGGATGACATCGATCTAAGTTATTGTGCCCCTGAATGAAATGCTTTCTGATGTGATCAATAAATGAGAAGCTTTAGATAATACATAGTACCCGCCTTGGTGGCTCAGTGGCCAAGACGTTGCGCCGCTGAGCGCGAGGTCGAGGTTTCGATTCCCGCCGCGGCGGCCGCTTTTTTCATGGGGGTGAAAAGCAAAAAATGCCCGTGCGTACGAGATTTCGGCGCACGTTAGGGATCCCATGGGGTCAAAATTCATCCGGAGCCAGTCACTACGGAGCGCCTCATCGCCTGACGGGTTAATCAATCAATCAATCAATCAATCAATCAATCAATCAATCAATCAATCAATCAATCAATCAATCAATCAATCAATCAATCAATCAATCAATCAAGAATACATAGTGATGGCTTATGCGCTTTAAAGGTTTCCCTACACACACTGTTTTACGACATAATTATCGGAATTTATAAGGACTTCTGACGACCATGATAATACTTGTGAAAGCCTTGTCCTAAAAATTTCAGTCCGGACGAAAGGCTGTGTACTTTCTCAAGGGTTTCGGGAACGCATCCCAGGCGGTCGGCTGTCACTCACGTAATTTTTTTACCTAGCCGACCCAAGTAGAAGTCCGCGAGCGTTGAATTAGGGCCGTACGGTGGCTGTGGTAGACTAGACTAACATAACATTTTATGCTGCCTGGTTACAAACCATACACACGCTGCAAACAAAACCTCACCTTCTTTACTGCTGAGCTGTAAAACTTCGGGATCTTTTTTTCAGTTTAGCCATCTCCATTAACAAAGCTTTGTGGGGGTGAAAGCATTTATAGTTTGGGGCTTAGCAGTTTCTGAAGAAATGAACACTTGCAAACATTCCCCTGCTCCCCTGCTGTCTAAGAAAACTGGACACACTTCTAGTGGAGCGAGTGTCTTCAAGAGATTTTTGGGATACAATTCATAAATGTGTAATGCAAAGCCTACCAATTTAAAAGCTTTCATGTTAGTGTCACCACGTCATGGCAGCAGTTAGAATGTTGATTAGAAAAATGTTTCATTTTCCGCTAATACTTGTTCAGCGGCTACTGACAGAATTACGCCAATAATTTTTATATTGATGCTTCAATACACGGCAAAATTTACGCAGTTATTGTTACAACGTAGCTTTGTTACATAAACGAACAAAACATTTCAGAATCATCAGCATCATCATCATTATCACCAGCCTAATTTCAACATATCAGAATATAAAGAATCGTCCACTCCATTGGAAATATTTTTCGCACAAACACCCCACAGGCTCTTTGTACGCAAATCGTATCCCTAATATGCACTTACTGTGCATGATGTTACAGTTGGGGAACATGCGAGCGAGGGCCTTCATCACCGGCTCAGGAATTGAACTCGTTCCACTGAGCATTGAACGGACGCTGCTGACGTCATGTGAAGCCACTATGTTCTGGCGAAGAAGCTGCTGAATGTGTGTGGGGTAAAATCCAACACTAGTTACCTGCAAAAGATACCATACAGTCGTTCAAAGAAAATTGCATTTGTCAATAATTCTTTGTGTGAAAATAGGGCTGACTCGAAATTTTTTATCACCCAAGGCGCGGTAAAGAGATTTATGGTCACCTGAAATGCACGACAGGCATTCATATTTTGTGTTTAGAACTTATGTTCTCTAGACAAGGCGTCAAGGTTAGAGCGTGAAAGCTCCCCAGTGTAAAATGATCACCCGACATCGAGAGAAACTTTACTACACAATTCTTTCTAGCGAATATCTTCATCCCCGTCTCATCTACGCCGTCGAGTGAATAACCCTTCAAATCAGAAGCACACTCCTTTTTCCGTTCGCGGTAGAGTTGTGAAAAATGTCTAATCGAGCGTGATCATTTAATCCGGTTTCTAACTTTAGGCACATTAGAACAACACAGGTTGATTATTTTTCACTGTATCAAGACGTAGCCGGTAGTTATGACTTCTCAATAAATAGGTCTGCAAAAATGCTTAGAATGGCAGCTTTAGAAACTCACACCTACTCTTGAGGTTTTCTAAACTGCAATTATGGTGGTACCAAAATACAAGCAAACAGCCCCTGCGCTGGGAACTGCACAGCGACAATGCTTATATTTCTATAATCGCGATTGTATAATCGCAAAGCGAAGGAATAAAATCTGGTTGTTGCCTCACCTTGTACTTGGGTATCTGTGCAAGCACCGTTGCCAAATCGAACGTGGCCAGCAAGACAACACGAGCGTGTTGGGTCAGCATTACGAAGAATATGTAGTTTGGCGCGTAATGAAGCAACGGCAAGTACAAGAGCAACACGTCATCCTTTCTGAAGCTCTTGTTCTTGTAGCTGGAAAAATTTCACGCAAGAGAATTATGACCGCAGACAGCGGTAATTCCAGAGCAAAAATTCGCCATAGGAGCGGTGAGGTCAGTCGTCAAGCAACTGGGACACTGGGAATCATTAGTAATATTCTATTCCCGCGTACGTAATTGTTAGCGAGCTCTGGCGCGACGGAAACGCACAGAAAAAGAGAGGAATGGCGCAGCTCCTCCCAGAATTTAAAGGTATAAAATCTTTTTTTAGTTACAAAACCTATGGGTAACTTGGATACAAAAATTTTTCAGCAAATTAAATAAAGGAATTCTTTTGAATCTCTGTGGCTCAAGCTAAGGTTGTAAAGTTCAGGGCTAAAGACTCTACCTCTGGGTCTCAAAGTGCACACCGCGGGCTCCTTTATTCAGTTGCTCATGTCAACTGCGGGAGTGTTTACAGGTAACCAATTGATCAGAGTAGATTATACAGGAGTGTTTGGTTAATACACACATGCGAGAGGATTGTAGTCAACCGTAAATTATCAGAAAGAGTAATCGTATTTCTTTCTCGACTTCCAGTGTTTATATAGTTTAGCGTATTGACATTTAACGTCAAAATCCAGCTTGCTATCCAGAAGGCTAGTTTTGCAGGTCCGGAGTAGTGGAGAGAGCGTTAAGATCCTGCGGTGTTGGACAGCCTAGGAGCGAAACTATGCACTGGAAAATTGTAACACTGCGATGGTAACTCGGATAAATGCCGCTGACCTACACTGTTAGGAATTCGTTTGGCGACAAATGTTATACAAAGGGTCTGCCGATGCCATCACAATGTCTAGGGTTTACATAAACTATTCACCTCTGCGATTTCTAGTGACGCATTTTATGTGGCTCAACATACCAGAAACAGTAGATATCGGTGGCATTCTGAGCGGGAGCATGTTCAGGAATCGCAGGAAGAAATCAATTACAATTGAAAATTTGATAGCCTGGCGATGCCATTGAACTACTTTCTTTTGCCTTCCAACAGTTTTTTTTTTTGCGTGGAGTTGCATGGTGAGCGTGACAAAATACACCTTAAAACCGCGCATAATGGATACGTAGCTTGGGATGGCCAACTGTTCAGCAGCACTCATGATTTGTTCAAGGGTATTGCTAGTGGGCAAGGGCACACTTTCAAGCTTATTAAAAGGCGGGAAAGTACGTGAACAATACCAGTTGCCACCTCGTTGCTCTGCTATGCCTACGCCAGGGGTGAAATCGCAAGTCTAAGTGTTCTCAGCAATGACGATGGTGCGGATAGTTTGTAAAGACCGCTTAATCGCATACGATTGCCTAAATTACCGTCGATCAGGTGCTGGAACTTAATAGCTAGAACGCCTTGAGGACGATATCAAAATTTTGATAATACGACATTTTTTTACGACATAATACGACATTTTATAATACGACAGCACGCCAAGTGTCCAGATTATCTGGCCTGGTTCCAGATGCACGATTTAAGAGACAATTTTTGGGCCACAGGTTCGGTCCCTCAAGGTGTTGAAAAGCCTCGTCGGCCAAGGCAACATGGAAGGCAGAATACGAGGAATAGCGCGTATTCAGTCGGTTGCAGGCTAATGCTTCCACCTCGAACCTACAAAGGCGCCCTTGCAGTTGCCCCGTCGTAGTGTCCGATGTCGGGGTCATGGTTCCACCAACGACAATTTATTGGTCGCACCAACACGAAAAAAGGTGGGGCTGCAGAGTTTACGAAGCAACGGTGTCCGAAGCGGTGTCCGAAGCAACGCCTGGATCTTGCAGCTCTAGCGATTGCGGGAACCCTCGGGTCCAGTCTACCCGCTCTCTCTGCAGGTATTGTTGGCTCGACGAGTGGACGACAAAGGCCGGGATGTCCGCCCCTTGCTGGTGGGTGCTGGACCGCGGCTTGCCACGTGATTCGGGAAAGCATGCATCCCAGTCAGCGCACTGTGTAGCGACGAGATTTGTCGCTGAAGTGCCTTAACAACGCCCGTTTGTGTTTCGGAGGCCGCGGCATCCTGCCTTCGTACACGCTCGTTCTCCGGCCGCAGCTGGACTCCTGGGTCGGTGAGGAAAGAGATCTCCTCTAGTGCGCTGCCAAGGAGCTTACGCAGGAAAAATGGCTCCTCTTCAAGATCAACCGGCTGGGTAGCCGTCGCGTCCGCAGGAGAGGACCAGGGAGGTGATAGTGCAGCCAAAGAACGCTCACTGTAGTCGTTTGTAGGCATAACTTTGACAATCGAGGAGCTGCAATCACACCTGTTTCAGATGAACCGACGGCTCCTAGACTTCAACTGCAGCATCTCCTCATCAGGCCATGTTATGCACGTAATGTGAGCGCGGGGTTTGCATTGACATCAGTGAAAGAAACCTTGGTACAACGTGAATGTCGGAGCACTGCAGAGTTCATTCGTCCTTTCGTGGCGCCATCTTGCTCGGCCAAGATATACCTGCAAGGTTGTATTCTCTGACCAAATTCAGTGCATTTATGGCAACTTTTGTGAGCACAACCGGTTTTATACATAGTGACCTGAGCAAGCTGTAAGCCACCGCGAGGAAGCTTCTGCAAGAAACGTGGCGCCAGTTATGGTGATGACCCGGAAAGCCTTGCAGAGCTTGCCATCGATTAGTGTTTCCTTCGCTAAATAACATTCGGTTTTTGTGCATGAATGACGGCGTTTCTAAGAGACGTGAATCTGTTGAAGCTGACTTATACAAGTTTAAGCCTTCCTGGGTTCTTTTGCGCGTGCCCAGATGAGCTTCACTTTAAGCTTCTCGACGTAAAGCAAACACAATATAGTTTAGGAATGTTTACAAGAACGGAAATGCTCGAAAATAAAGATCGCCAGTTTAGCACGCAGGTATGGTAGCAGTGTTGGTTACTTGCGCATGTACAAGTTTGTATAGCTGAGAAGCGGGACTAAACTGAACGAAATATTCTGGCTGCTGTCGGGTAATATACGTGCTGCATTGACGGGAGCGAAGCGAAAGTGGTGAGGTTTGTAATTAAATTTAGCACCATGTTACGGTGTGGGCGAGTCTACAAGCAATTTTTAGGCACTATGGCTCCGAATGTCGCTGGTTTTTATAAGCATGTCGCTACCTATAAAGACAGTCGTGGTGATGAGGAACCTAAGTTACGCGCAGGGTGAAACGTTTGATTGTAGGAAACAGGTCATTGAGAGGCAGCGGCACAACTTCACATCATATCATCACTAGTAAATAAGGCGATATTTATTGCATTTATTGGATGGTTTCTAGCATAGTTGACAATTGTCTAGCTGCAGGCGGCGACTGTTTTGTTCAGAGATAATTTAAGTCAGTGAAGCTTTAGCTGGTAAAATCTATCAGTGTGCTCTCAGTACCTTCCGTGCGAAGTGTCTGAAAGCTTCAAAACAACTTTCAAAATCAACAGTATGTGCATTCTGTCGAAAAATAACTTTGTAGTGATATACCTAACTCATAACCACACACCAAAACATGAAACATTTCCCGCACATGAAGCACTGCCTGTGTGATTTGAATGGCGGTGTAGAATAAACTCCGGCTACAATATAAAACACCTCCGTAGAAGAAATAGTTTCATGCATGAAGTGTGCTAAATTCGTGTGCTTGATAGCCGCGTTTGAGCATGCATGCCAAGAAAGGTTTGTAAAAGTGAAGAAAACTCTCACCTCAAGGTAACTACAGCGGCGATGAAGTTACGGTGGGTTATGAGGCCGGCTTTTGGTAGCCCGGTGGAACCACTGGTCTGTGCGATCATTAACACGTCGTTGGGGTCAATACCAGATGGCCGCTGGAATTCGCTTCGAGGGGAATCCTTCAGCTTAGAGAACTTCACCATGCCATCATAGTATCCAGCAACCACAAGAGTCTGCACCGAAAAATTTTAACAAAATATGAATTGTTTATTGTGGTATGGCCATCCGTTATCTGTTGCGCAAGTTGTAGCAGCGCACTGAAAAAATTTTAGTTAGCACAGTTTGTAGTTGAGATCTTTATGCTGCCCTTGCGTGCATGTATTACAATGGTAATGTCTCTATTTAGAAAAAAACGTCTTCAAAGAGGAGCTTGAGCTGGTTCAAAGAAGATTAAAATTATTAACCAAGTACCTATTCAACCAGAGGTACTTGAAAAGATGCAGCCATTATAATAGGCTTATAAAACAATCAGTACTTAGAACTTTTATAATAGGCTGAGTGCCATTGTCAAGATAACTTTAGGTGGGACCACAATTAGTCCTACATAGACAGGTGCCCTACGCAAAATTACCCGCGGACACACAAACATTGATTAAGATAACTTACTGATAAGGAACAGTTTGATCAATAAATGTGTTTACCTGTACGTTATGGGATTCTTTCGAAGCTTGCATCGCTTTTTCCGCGCAGTACATGTCACAGAAGAGCATCTTAGGCTTTGTCATATTCAACACCCGTTCAATCTCCTCTGCGAATGAAACGTTTCCGAAATTACCACAAAGAACTCATTTACGCACTGGTTGAAGCTATTAAACCCCGCATGATGGAGCACCTATTTATCTGCAGCTTTTCACATAGGTTCCTGAAAGTAGATAGGTAATTTCCTGCTCTTAAGAAATTACTTTTTAAGCTTTGAATAATTTGGTATTCAGTAATTCAAGCTAATGCGCTAAGAGGGTAATTAAGGCTATGTTGAGACTACCGATGGAAAAGCCATATCCTGATCTAGGGACGATCTATGGACATAAAAAACGGCGTGTTACGCAGTTCGGTTGGCTGAGGCATGAAATGACGTTATTCTTTAAATGTATTACGAGAGTTGCGACAACAGTCTGAACACGGCCTCAGGAATGCTGAATGAGTGTGAAGCAATACCACGTACAGTCCCCAAAAAATGCTACTCTAAAAACAATCACGATACTCAAACTTCAAATATCACTCATCGTGGTGAGCTAGCTCGGATTACTCCTCTGCAAATGCAGTTTGCTCCGTCGCTCAAAATACAGCGTAAACTTTGCATTTTCTTTCCATATCTCCGAAACATTTTATGGTTCTATGCTGTACGATGGGTATCAAAGCACCTCAAGAAAAAAAGAGAGGCACCAGAAATGACTCGGGGAGAATGAAACTTCTCGCCTTGTTTCGCACCTAAGAAGCAGAATGTGAGGCAAAATGAAAACGGCCGCATCGAGCTGCCACCTGCACGTCTGCGCACCATGTATGGCGGCACGCAGATACGGTTTTCAGTGAAGAGGCCAACAAGAAGAGTACTTTTATTAAAGGAGTAGTTGTGGGTTTTCTTAGAGAGAGGCCTACCGGAGTGGCAGTTTCGCTTCTGATAGCATAAACCAACCCATTGGGTATGTGCGTAGTATGTTTTGGCCCGCTGTAACCTCGGCCACCCGCAGTTTAGTTGAAATGACTCCCGCACCGAGCACCGGGCGTATGGGTAGGGTTTCAGACTGCGGGGAGGAGACTCGCCTATCGAAACTGCTTGTGCAAGATCGTGCTCATCATCAGAACCTTATCTCGTTCTGACCCCAAATCACTCGTTATTTCACATTCACACCCCTTGAAAAATAATCCCGCAGTTCAGCAGAGGCGATGATGCCAACACTCTTGGCTAAGTGTATGCGCACATGTGTCAGTAGGCCATGCCTATCAAAGCGTTGGCACTGCCTGGACCCTCATGTTCGACGAGGCTAGTCAAGTGCACTGCCTCCTGCATACCATGTAGTTGTGCCTGTGTTTTGGGCATGCGACCACAGTAAAAACCCTCCGAAATCCCCTGTTTTATTGCAGTCATTCTAAGCTAGCTGGTATTAAGGTTCCTGGCGCATACTACACATGCTGAGTGTAAATTCAAGCCTTTGACTCTGGCGTACAGACAGCGATGTAGTCCGCACCTATGCCATTTACCAGCCTGCGGTTTTGGCACTAGTGTCAAGATGCTAACAAGGGTTGTGATAACTAGATCCATTTTTGTAACATGCCGCGATGTTGAAGAACGCGAGCGCATTCTGTGAGATTCTAATATACTTTACTCTCGGGGCCGTTCACGCACCTCATTTGAGAACCGTGAAGGAACCCGCTCACATCGGATGCTTTTGTAGGACACTCCAAGAGAAGCTTGCCAACTACGAACCGCTGAGTTCATGCCAGGTTTTCTCGTAGCGAACATTCCGAAATTAAATTTTGTTATGTCAGCAAGGAGCATGGTGCTTGCCTTTTTGTGTGCTAAGCCTCAAATTAGGAGGGTCAAAAAGCTGCGACATGTTCTCTAATGGGTAACAAAGACTGTGCTCATGCATTGTTTTTAACTGCTTAATTTCGGTTTAAAATTAATTGTAATACATGCACAAACCGTCATTGAGCACGCCCGGACATCAAGCTGCAGACCTCAGTTCAAACCACGAAAACAGGCTGAGTTAACGGATGCGTTATTTTTAAATATATTCGGACGGGCGGTACCATTTCTTGTGATACAACACAAACCTTGGAAGGAGACGCCTTCCGTGGGAGTTATTGTCATGCTTTGTCCACACCTTGTTATAGCAACACTCGAAATATTGACAACCAGTCGCATACACGAAAGCTCTGATTTGTCAGATGCAGGCCTTTGTAACTGTTACACCTACTCCGCCTTTCTTGAATACCTTTCACTGAATACAGCTGATGGTTCGTCCCTCCAACAAATCTCACCCCGCTCGCTCCCAACCCGACATATTTTGTGTTTTCTTGCAGTTTGAGATGCGTTCAACGATGTGCAATATTGACGTTTGGCAGACAGCGTATTTTGTGCAATCGTATTTACCCTTCTACCGCGTCTGTAAAACCGTGGCGATACCCGCCATCCTGTTGGCTAATAAGGGGCGGGAAATTTTCTCTGCATTGCGTAGGGGTCATCTACCACTGTACATCGGCGTTGGTGGTTACCCCCTTCCAAGCTTGTAAAAGTGCCCACTTAGCGCTGTTGTAAAAACAACCTGCCAGCCAGTCTCCAAGATCAGTGCGGGTAAATTAGAGGGGCAAGTTTGAGAGCCAATGAGGCTTACAGTCTGAAAACTAAACGCCTTCTTCTGCCACAAGGACTTTGGCAAACACCTTCGCTAACGGAAGCATCCACAGTATCCCAAGAGGTAAATTCTGAGGTTCTTTTGACGGAGAGTTGAAAGACACTTCATGATGGGCAGGTGAAAGACAGCTCAGTTGCCACCGGCACAGAACCCTCTGTGGTTTAGCGCCAGCATGTTGAAAGCCTCCTTAGCCTGCCGGACTCGTGAGCAGCATGAAATAGTCCGAGTAGCAGGACATGGAGAAAGATCACCTGAAGAATCAACTTGGACTTTTTTGCGCCATTTAGGCCATTCCCCCAGCGGTTCAGGGGCTTCATCAAAGGAATGGAAAACTGCGCGATCAGCTGTGATCAACTGCCACAAGGCTTTGCAAATTTCCCAATGCGCAATACAGCATTGCAAATTACCCACAGCTGACGCTCGCACCTGAAAACTTTTTTCGTCACTAATCGCCTCACCTCGTCGCCACTATTAGCCGTGACTCCAAAGTCACTGATGATGTCGTTATTGATAAAAGGGCGACCGCTGCCAACAAAACAATGGCAAGATTTGAAATTTTGTGAATTTTATGACATGAGCGAGTAGGGCAAAATCAGCCAAGATCCATATTATTTTAACCTCCCACGCCGCGATGTGATATAAAATACCGTTACGGTGTAATCTACAAACAAACGTCCTGGACAAGGCAGCCCTTGAAACAGATACTCGACGACGACATCGTCTAGCCGCCTACCAGCCTTTTCCGTCTGGCCACAGCCTGGTCCTAGAATGGCGGCACCTTGGAAATTGAGCCCAGTATCGGGAGCTGAATGTGGTAGCCAGAACAGGCGAACATTTCACTCCACCCAAACAGGAGTTTGTGAGCGACTTCTGCATGCTTCATAAGTTTCGTACACCGCGTGAAAACGTTTACAGGAAAGTTGAACTTCATAAGTGCGACAAAAAACGGCATAGCATATTACGAAAGACTAAGCACAGGTCACTGAGAGTCAAAGCAAAAATAAAGTGTTTCGTTTCATTTACAAATATCAATTATCGTTTGTCTTGGTCACGTAGCTGAGTCATATCGTTTTAATTTCTCAAGTTGGGAATATCCAGGAGTTTCCTGATGGCGTCACAACGCGGATGAACTTTGTTCGAGCCCACCCGCCGCCAAGCCTGCTCATTATAGGTACCCTAATCAGTTCATTGCTTATCTGAGCTTCTATGAGTACATTGGCATGATTCCGAGCATATAATACAACTATTTTTTTAGCGATGGATCGATTTATGTGCAATGGACGTAGTATTTCCGTCGTACATAGTAAAGTAACGATTTTGCAATAGATATGGCCCTTCTACATTGGTCCATACTTGCGGCCGCTTTACAAGCCGCGCGTATAAAATTGACGTTGTCTAGACTAGACACCGTGCCCTATGAACGAACAACAATAAAGTGTAGGCCGCTTTCAAAATTTTCCTTTTAAGCAGTCATTGATAAGGGTCGATAGGAACCAAATAAAATGTTTTATCTGTCGTCTAGGGGCCCACGTGTCACGCTGCGCGCCAGCTGTCACTGATCTTGTGTTTTTGTTTAAAACTAATATGAATGTCTTCTTTTATTTCTAAGCGTAATTAGCTGTCTGTATAGCTTCATACGTAGATCATGTGATTGGGTTCCAACTATAATTCTCCGATTTCACTCGTGTATTCAAAATAGTTTCGATGAAATTTTTGACCTATTGAAACAAAACAACCCGTACTTCAATTCTTGGTGTTACGCCAGAGAGGTGAGCACTTACTTTGTTTCAGCGTGGCCTTGACGCAAGCAATCTTCGCCCCAGCGAACATAGCTCCGACCATGGCAACCACAAGATCGATGCTGTTGACCGCGGCAAATGCCACCGTGTCCCCAGCTTGAAGCCCAAGTTTTTGGAATCCTCCAGCCACGCGTTCCCAAAGGTCCAATAGCTGGGCATAGGTGTAGCTTTGTCCTGTAGCACCGTCCGTCTATTGGCAGTAGAAGATGTCGAGAACCGTTGTGAAGGACAAGGAATTACTCAATGGGTACCACCGTGCCACGTTGTTATTTCTTGCTCCATCATGGCAAACCACGTAAAAAGTTTATGACTGATACAAAAGAAACTCATCAATTGTGACGACCCTATTCAGACACTTGAGCACCCACTATGATATAAAGAAGCAACAACAGCGGGTTGGCCTAGCAGGCCCGGCGTCTCGCGGGTGACACTTTCTCTGATTGGTGAAGCGAGGGAATAAAGGAAACATCATTGCTTGAATTAAACCGTTTTTAAGCACCGGTCACTTCCAGTAGGATGACGTAGCCTTCTACTAGTAGTCATATTACCGTATTTTTATCTACTTCACTATAAAATACGCCTTTTAATAAAATATTGCCACACTACAATGTAGTGACAAAGCAAAAGCAACGTCTGAAAAAATGTCTGTTTTTGTTGAACAGGAGGCAACGTTTTGCATGCCGTCTATCACTGTGTCTTTTGATGCTGGAGACGTCAACATTTCGAAAGAGCACACTCCTCACCAACGTCGTTTACAGAAGAGTTACGGCTTTACACACAATACCGTTAGGAAAGTAGAAGAGTCACTATTCCAAAGGCATTCCACAAACTTTTTTAACGCACACGGGCTACAGTACATTTCGACAAAGTCGCGTTCTGGGCAAGGACTGCCGCATTTTAGTTTAAAATATTTCGGTGATGTGCACACTATTTATTCGCCTGCATCCTGTGGAATGCAAGAATGATGAATAACAGACGTTTCTTTAGCGTCCACGTCAAGGTTAAACGGTCTCTTCCTGTTAAAAATATGCACTAAATTCTAGTATGCTATTTACCCGGAAATATGGTAGAAAAGATAATAAGAAATTTTTTGAAGAAAACAGCCAAACGGTCACCTCGTCTTGTAATCTGCCATCCCAAACTGGACGGAGCACGATAGTATTTCCGCAATGCGGCACGTTCAAAACCTTGGTCACCTAGCTTGCTATACAATGGTGCTCTTCTCCCCGAGCATCCTTCTGTATGTGGCTTTGATGTGGGCCTCCACCATCCGGACGTACATTTCGGGACAAAATAAAAAGCCTTGAGCAGCGCACGGGCTATGCGACAGCGTCGGAATTAGTGAGAGGTGTATCCGGTACGTCCAACAAGCGTGCACATTTTACACAAATTAGCCGTGCCAAATCCCAGAAACTAGTATACAAGCGTACACAAATTAGCTCTACTTGTTGTGTTTGTGCAGCTACCGCAAAATATTGGCACATGTGGGCTTCGCCACTCATCACAGGAAACCCTTTGTTTAAAGCACTCGTGCCGTGGGGAAACAGGGTCTATTACATGTGCCTTGTATGTTTCAAAAAGTAGAAGCGAGTGCCGCTGGAGGGAACCCCAAGACTCACATCGGCGGCGGTAACTTTATGAGAGAACCAAGAAGAAACAATTAATTTGGATATACGGAAACGCTTGTAATTTTAGTTTCTATCTTTTTCCTACGGCTTAATAGTGCTAATTGTGGACTTAAACTGAAAAGGAAGATACAAGAACAGCCCGATCCGCAAGACGATTCATCGTCCTGTCTGTGTGTTGTTTCTGTTCTGTTTAAGTATCAAGTCAGCATGATTCAGCGGTATGTACATCCAACTTTCGGTTTCATATTAGATTTCAATTGCATATCAGGAACAGCTAGTGTGTCTACTATGATAAACATTGCTTCTTCCTAATCTGTCGTTTCGCCGCAAGATCCTCCAATTCTGTTTGTTCACATTTGTTTTTCACACGCATCTTTACGATTTTCTTTTGCCGGCACCATCTTACACATCACGCCGAATTGATCATCGGCTCACAGTTGCTCCGTTCCCTTGCCAAACAAGCGCATTTTATCACTCATTTTTATCGCGCATGGTGAATGACTGCTGTCACCTTCCCTAACCTTTAGTAAGAATATAAAATACCAAGTAATTCAAAGCCGCCTTAGTTGCGTCTTTGTCTGATTTTTCGTACACCAGTCGTCCGGAAGTGTTGATATTGTGTAATACCTTATAAATTTTCCTGATTCTTTTTGGACGTTGTCTGATGTTCGCATGCCATGCTGTGTTTTTTCAGTGTACATTTCATTCCCACTCCCCTGTGTAACGTCCCGGGTGACCTTGAGGGTACTCGAAACTAAGCTATCTATCTATAAATTATAATAAAAATATAAAATATAAATAAACTATCTAAACTATCTATCTTAACCTCTTAGATCTTTTCATTCCAAATCGTTTGGGGCATGTGTGTTACTTGTCTCTTTGTATTCAAGCTACAATGATAAAGGCTCCATTTTTTGGCAGCGATGTTTCAAGAGGGTACATGAGAGTACTCAGTAAAGTGAACGGGCCGCACCCGTTCGAAAATTGCTTCATCGTCTGGTAGGGAACTGCCCCGGCGCGCTAGAACCATCACACAATGACAACCGCACGGTGAATCTAAAAATCTTGGGTGTCGGAAAAACATCCAGGAACTCAATGGTACTCTTGATATCCGGCATGACCTGTTTATGCAGCAATAAAGACGTCTCGCAGCTATTAATCCCCCGTGGTCAATTACTATGAAAACACTGATGCATTCTCTTGTGCATGCTCTGTAGGTGGGTGACTCTAATGTGGCAGTTGGCATCCCGCCTTTGGTCACCTACTGTTCTTGAGAATGTTGCAAACAGCGTTGCGTCAGCATAGTGCAGCCCTTCATGACTTCTGCACATTCAGATTACGCGTCGTGTTGGGGCAATGCTACGGTTTGTGCCCACCGTGGTGGTGACGATAACAGACGAGTGTGTGGGTGGGTTCAAGGTTTCACCTTACACAACTCGAGGTGGTTGCGAACGATTCTGGTTGTGGACGTCGTATCAAGTATTGCAAGTGCACTTTAGTCTTCCCAAGCTTGCGAATATCTAGTATAACGGCTGACTCTCGTCTATTTAGGCTTCGATGGTTCTCATAGGAGTCACCACAGTCGGTTTCGACCACACCCCTAGAAAAACGCTTTGGGTGCATGAACAGTATTTTTTGTTCAGTAATTAGTTTATTATCATTTACTGGTCTCGTACACAGAATGCAATTGCTTGGGCATTGTGAAACCTTATACTTGCAATATTGCTGCAAAAGTTTACGCCGTTAGAAACGATTTCTTTCAACGATGCATATTGGGTAAAAGTGCGGAGAATGGCAGCTAGTCCAGTGCATGGTTTGGCTCCCGTCGCCACACTCAGGGCGCGTCGCCGCTATAAACTTCTTAAGCATAAATCATGCGGTGCGGTGGTAGAGCACGGTCCCAAACGACGAGATTACACACCTTTGTGAAATGAGCATTACCACCGGTTAGTTGAGCGTCATATCTAGTCTAAGACATGGTCTCGCAGATGTTAATGAGTGCGGGTTGTTGTTTCGATCGTTAACGCTGTGGCTTCGGATGGCTCAACTGCTCAGAAAGAGTTGGTACAACTGGGAACATTCTGTTTTTTTTGGGCTGCAAATACAACAAAGAAGAGGAAGTGCTCGTCCTTCAACTTTCTCTTTTCTGTGTTTGTTTGGCGCCTGAATATACGAAGAATGCTCTGATTTATGTGTCTTTTTGGTGAAGCGCTGTCCCCAAGTCCTTTCTATTGCCTTCTTGTGTATTAAAATGTGATCAAGTATTAACCCACAATTCAGCTGTTGAACAAGGAGCAATATAGGCATATACATGCCAAACCTCGGTGTTAAAAATACACAGTCTTTTCTCCTTCTAAGAGGAGACGCCTGCAAACACAACATCAAAGTTTGCTTTAGTCAAATGATTGAAAGTTTATAATACCGTTAACGCTTCTTTTGAAGCCAACGATGCCTTATAAACTTAGAAATTTCCAACAAAAAATTGAAATTTTCTACTGTGATATGCTGTTTCACGACCTCGCCTCAGCACTAATTCAACAGCGGAAGTTACCTAACATTGTGAATTGATATGCTGACTCAAGAAGGCATTTAACTGCAGCAGAGAGCATAACAAATTTTCTCGTTATTTGAACAGTTGTAATTTTTAGCGCGGGCATAGTCATTGGTTTACGGCGCCTAAAAAGGTACCCTTCTCAAATCTCTTGAGCTTGAATTGGACAATGTAATCCTGATACAGCGTTTATTAGGCTCCAAGCACGAATGACTCGTGTTGGAATACCAGCATACGAGGCTGGACCGGAAAACAACGAGCCCAAAACTTCTGAAGCGCCCATCCGCTGTCAGGGACCCGTCTGCCTCGTCAGTGCTAACGAACGCGGACTGTCAAGTTTGAGCACGCTTGCAGGTTCGTCGATGTCAACAGCGTGGACTTGGTCTCCTCTGATATGTGCGTGTAGCAATGTTGCCGCTGGCTGCCCTTCGGAATCTTTTATGGCTACTCAGGCACACCAGCTGAACGAGGGCTGCCCTCATCTGAGAGAGCGACAATATAAATCCACCATAACACGCCAGTCGGTGACAATCGGCGTTCCAAAGTTGCACAGGGGTGCCTCTTGGCAACAACTTTTGTTCTCTATTTACTTCTCATTAGAGTGCAGGTGTCGCACTCTGCTTCGTTTCTTAGTCATTTACGCAGGAGTCAAAGGGCTATGGCTCTACGAACATACGTCCGTTAGTAGTAGAACAGTGTGGATAATGCGCTAGTTGGTGTGTGTCATCTGTGGCCTCTTATAGCGCGAAAAAGAACAAAACAACAAGCAGACGTAACAGGCGCAAGAGGAAGGGTCTCTTTAGTAGTAGGCTAGTGTAGTGCCAGAAATTTGTATGCACGTTGGCGCAGTTTTCTAGCTCGTGTGGTTGTGATTCCGTATTTTGGCATGCTGCGGAACTACGGGAACATCTACATTTTTGTTGGAACTCCTGTCATTTGCCGCGCCATTCCTACCAATATCAAAGCGACCTCCTGTATTCAGGGGGCACATCGTTCATTCTCTAAACGTATAATCGAAATTTATGCCAATTTACGATCAATCGCAATTTACAATCGAACACTTCTGCCAGACTCCCCGTTTTCGCTTCATGGGCTAAAGTCTTGTCTGAACACTTGTAAGCTTCAGCTCCAGGTGCAGGCAACATAACAGATATTATGATAGAACACGTACACGCAGATACACTTGAAACACTCCTACGTCATACAATAACATATGACTTTCGGGGTACATTCCAAGGTCTTGGGAGGAGGCTATCATTGTAGCATTCCTGATAAAGGAAAATGATTCCTCTCCCGCCAGCTATCGACTCATTGCCCTGACCAGCTGTCTGTGTAAGCTTTTCGAGAAGATAATAAACCAAAGGCTCATGTACTTTCTTGAGTACAATATTCTTCTTCATAGCGGCCAGGCAGAATTCAGAGCGGGGCGATCCACGAAAAACCAACTAGCACTGGAATCGTATATACAGGATGCCTTCGTGCATAAACAGTTTTGCCTTACGGTGTGTTTCGACATCGAGATAGCCTACGAGACCGCTTGGCGTTACGGCATACTTAGTGACCTGAAGCCAATCGGTGTTTCTGGCAAGATGTTAAACACCCATGCTAGTTTACTTGTCCGAGACAAGGTTTCGCGTTAGAGTCGTTAGTGCACTCTTAAGGGTTCACGTGCAAGAAAACGGCGCGCCAGAAGGTGGAGCATTAAGCTGCACTCTTTTCAAAGTTAAGATAAACTTTCTTAGAAAGGCATTGCCACGTACAATTTCTTATTCAATGTATGTAGACGATGTTTAGACATCTTGTAAATCATGTAATATGTCAATATGTGAATGACAGGTCCAGCTTGGTGTCAAAAGGTGCCGGTTGGGCAGAAAAGCATGGGTTTGAACTAAATATAGGAAAGAGCTCTTGCGTTGCTGTTCTTCAGGAAGCGTGGTATCCATTCGTACCTTAAATTACTCTCAAAGGCGTTTCAATTCCCGTGAAATAGCAGCGCAAGTTCCTAGGTGTTGCGTTTGATGACAAACTCGCATTCATTCCTCAAATCAAGCAACTTAAGCAGACATGTCTGAAAACATGAAAACAATAAATATTCTTATGATCCTGTGGTTGTGTCTACGGTTGTGCCTTGTATAGGTAAGGAGAAAAACAGGATTAAGAATGCTCGACCCAGCGCTACACTTGGGGCTTCGCCTAGCGTCAGGTGCTTTCCACACTAGCCCAGTCCAAAATCTATATGCTGAATGAAACAGGTGGTGCCTTGAGGACCAGTAGACGTACGTGGACTTGCTTTATGCTTTTAAAATTTGTTCAATAAATGACCATCCTTTTTAAACCTGTGTTTAATTATATGTCCACATCCCCGCTATTTGTAAGTCCCCTGTCCGTTCCTCTGCCCTTTTTCGCAGAGTGAGAGAAGAAGCTTCGGATTTTAATTTGTCCTTTTTAGATGTGTACAGATCACCTTTCTCGATATTTTACCGCCTTTGCAAGTTCGCTGTGTGTCTTGTGATCTATCTTTTAAAATTTGATAAAATTAGGCTACCAAGAAACTGCAATATCGCTGTACTTTCTGTTGCTGCAGTATGAATACCCATGTGCAGAATTTTACAGTGATGCTTCTAAAACCTTCCACTATGGTGAATTGTGTTGCCCTTGGCCGGAACTTTAACGCGTGCGGAACGATGAGCGTACACACCACCATTTTCTCAGCAAAAAGCATATGACATTTTTACTCATTGTACAATAAGTTCATAAATACCAAATTAACAAGTCAATCATCTATACAGATTCTCTAAGTGTAGTTCGTGCACTTCCATCTCACAAGCTCACAAAATGCCACGTAGTTCATCTAGTTTTTAACGCCATCATATCTTGTATGCACAACAACATGATCTGGTCCTATGCTGGGTACCGGGACACTCTTAGATTGCTGGCAACCCATTGGCCGGAGAGAGGGCCGCTACTGCTGCACTCAGTAACACAGTATACATAATGACGCTACCCTACCCTTACCTCAAGCCACACATCGGACAACACGTGCGTAAAACATGGCAAACACAATGGAGTTAACAGACTGACGACTAATTAAACGTAATAAAACTACACTTGGGGCCATACACCACTGATATACGCAGCATATACGCCTAAGTCGCCTTTACTAGGCTACGAAGGGAGCGCACACATGCAATGCACTCGTATCTGCTCACGTGATCTTCAAGACCCCAGCGTAGCTGGTGCGAATAGGCCCTATCCGTAGTTCACATCTTAATTATATCCAAGGCACTCGACACCACGCGTAACACAATGTATTCTCAACACAACTAGACACACACAACACAACTAGACACACAACATATTCTCCAAAACACAATATCATTTTTGTAAGATGAACTAATGTTCTCCATCAAACCCGTTTTTAAATTTCTCACCGACGACAAATTTTAACTCATTTCATATCATGCATCTTTACTAGCTGTCCCTAAACGCTAGTCATATTCTTCGCTTTTTCTTTCACTTTACGTTATTTTTACTGTTGGGTTTGAAGTATAGGCATATAACTTTGAAAAAATAAATATCGTTTTGCGCTTTTTGCCCTCAGTCGGCCTTGTGCCATAAGAATCCGAATATTCATCATCAGATACAGTACCTGCAAGTGCAGTCGGTATCCCACCGGGATAACTGGTGTGCCAGCCGGCGTTTTACAAGCTTTATTATTCTTAATACGATGTTTTCCTCGACGCGAATTTCAAATACAGCCACATGGGAAAGAAATAAGCACCACTGCATGGCCTCCGCACTTCACAATAGACGTGTAATACTTAGGTAAGAATATCGTGCACGATGAAAATATGGCTTCACAATACAAAAAGCTTTAAGCTACTAAATGAAATGTTTTCTAATACTTGCAAGCCTTTATTTAACAATAAATGGTGAAATGAGTAATGTATTTGCAGGCTTACTAAAGTTCGGAATCCTGAATCACAGAATGCTTTAGGGGTTCATGATTCAGGGGCGCGTTGATTGATGCGAAAAGGAAGAACGTGGTGTGTACGAGATTCCGGCGCCCTTTAAAGATTCCCGGGTAGTAAAATTAATTCGAAGCCCTCCAATACGGCGCGCCTCATCGCCAGCGTTGCGTCGGCGCGTTAAACCCTATAATCAATCAAAATCAATCACCGGCGCGTTTTCTGTCAATTGTAAGCATGCCAAAAACTTAGCCATTTAGAAATTACTGCCACCAATTGCATGTAAATAGACTCAAAATACTACCCACTCACAGGAACATATTGCTAGAGGCTGTAATTTTAAATTCAGGCATTCGCTACATAACACTTGATACACGCAATGACAGATTTAAGCAAATGAATAAAAGAATGCCAGGTTTTCAGAAGTCCTGTACACTTTCCAGCGCACATGGTCACTTGGCGGGGTGTAGATTGAGACCCAGTAGGCCTAAATGGAAATTTGAACATTGTAAAATACCTACAAAATAGATTTCTAATTCTTGCAAGTGTGCGCAAAGATTATAACGACGGAGAAAACGCGTCATAAACTCTAACAACTTTTGCCATAATGCGGACACGGTACATTTGTAAAAGATGGTCTTTTGACCGAAGCGCTTTTACATAATTTTTTGTCGCTCGCGGCATATCTGCAGGAAATGGGAAATAAAACGTTGTCTAGCGTAAGTAACAACGAAAAGTTTCTGGAAGGTTATTTTAGGTTCAGAGAGGGAAAGGTTACATTGAAAACGCAAGTTTCTGTATTTCGTAAAAACCTGTGAAAATTCCATCACCATAGGATTGCTGTTGCTCATGGAATACTCACAAGAGCCGTGTCTCCAGAGTTCTTTTCACAGGCCTCCCTGAAGAACGTGGCAAAGTCGACGTCAGGTATCTCCAGGTCCATGACCGCAGATTTTAAAATCCCATCTTCGATAACAGCATCCGGTCCATTGCATTCCTCCATTGCCTCCTTTACCTGAGTTTCATTTACCTGAGTTTCATTCACAGCCACAATCCAACGCTAAGAAATTTCCTAAAGCGCATGTAACAAGGCACGTATTGTTGAAGTAATAAAATTTGAACACCACAATACTTGGCAAGTTATTTGTGGTATTGAAGGCAGTGTTTTGATATCATAGACAAAATCTATTTTGATATCATCGACACAGTGTTCTTCAATAAAACAATTTTTGCAGCAAAACACCCAAGCCTTCGCAATCATGCTCCTTTCCGACAACCGTTCAAGAAAGTACCTTTGGTTCAAAATAATATTTTTCACAGCTGTAAACTGAGACATTTTTAGTTGGAAAAGTTGGCCCAACAATAAGAAAAAGCTGTACGCTCGTATCATAACGCAGTTTAAATGCCGGTGATGGTGCGGCACGCTTTGTCCTTGGACAAAAACGATAGCAAATCCACTCTTCGACAGATTGAATACGTTTCTTGCAATTTCTCACGAAAATACCGCTCAGAATATCTGTAGCGTGATTGTTACACAAGTGTGTTCATCCAAACGATAGCGTGTCTGCTGTGAAGTTCAAACTTTAAGCATCCTTAAAACATGTTTACCATATTGTGATTTCGTCCATGGGTATACAGAAAGCTGCTTTTGGGATTCGTGAAGCTGGAAGTGTTTTCATAGCGTTGCGTTAAATATAGTGCAAAACGTGATCTTAGCACGTATATACCACTCCATGCTATAGATAAATGGTGTTCGGGGGGGGGGGGGTGTAGCCCTTCCGCTCAGGCCAGAGGGCTTGTTTCTCGAGCGGTAACGTAAATCCCAGTTAAGGCAGGACTTAAAGATCCTGAACGCCGTTTCAAAACTATTTGGTTAGAAAAATTGTTTACATGCTATAACGCCCATTGTGCCGCCCATCGTGCCGACGAACAAATCGTTTCGCCCGGTTCGTCGCGTTATTTAATAAAGTCGAGTCTTTTCCTAATTTTTCATTGAAAACTAAGCGCGAACTAATACACGGAAAAGAAAGAGAACGACAGCAAAGGGCTGGTGTCGCCTCCGTTTCTTGTCCATGTTTCAGTTTGCGCTTAGTTTTAAATGGTGGATGTTTAGCTACTAGCTCGTGCCTTTTTATTTCCCAAACGAAGATGCAGAAGCAGAGCTCCACCCGATAAGAAAAAGCGGCCTTTTTTAGGTCTCTGGAAACAACATTATTCGTAGTCAAACAAACTTTCCGATGCTGCAGCAAGCTTAAAAAAATGAAGTTGTCAACTAAGTATTTGGAGTGGCCCATATTACTCCGCTTTTACGATGAAAGCTACAGATACACAAACACAATCTGGTGCAGCAGGGTCAGAAACCACGCAGGATAGACATGATGATCACTTTTCGGGCAAAGTGTATGCCAGTGCACAAATGTGTTAGGCAAATTGAAATATCGCCCATTCTAGAACGTTTGATCAAACTCGAGAAGAATTTACGAAGAATATGGAATGGAAAGAATGCCTATGGTTTTTCTTTCTACCGGTATACCACGTACAGCCTCCTCGAAGCAAAAACTTGCGGTATCAGCACTGAATAGCGTCCTCAGCAGTAATATTAAGAAGCCGCATAAAAAAATTCTGCAGAAATCACAGAGAATTCTCTACTAATGCTTATCATTCTTACGCCGCTAGTCTTGACTGTGAGTTTTTTCCAGCCAAATGTCTTGTTTTTCTAAATCCTCTCCGACCAGTTATTTTCATTTACGCTAATATAAAATTAGAAGTGGAACTTTCGCGAAATCTGACTTATTGTAGAAATGCAGGGCGTTACACGGTTCGCCATTTCCGTTATTATTTTACATTTTTCCTACTTTTTTTAGTGTTTCAAAATGTCGTTAGACCAATTATATTCATTTGCGCTACTATAACGAGTACAGGTGGAACTTTGGCAAAATCTGCATTATTGTGTAAATTCCATGTACATTTTGCCAGGTTACGTATTTTTTTAGATTTTTCTTATGTTTCCGTTTTTCAGAATTGCGTCCAACCGATTATCCTTATTTACGTTATAATAGGGATTACAATTGGCACTTTCGCGAAATCTGCAAGTTCACTCGTCTTAAAAGAGATGACAATTAAGTCTGTTCTCTCTCTCTCTCTTTCTGCATTATTGTGTAAATGCAGGGGTCACACGGTTCGCCCTTTTCCGTAATTTTGCTATATATTTTATTAGTTTTTATTTTTTCAGAATTTTTTTTGAGCAATTATCTCTGCCTCCCCGGAAGTGCAGATATTTTCACAGTGTTACCATTACCCAATTTCACATGCTGTTAATGAAAACAGTAGTGTCATTTTTGGACGAGTAAAAGGGAGCCTTGACAAGAGATCTGTATCGGGTAACCACGGTGTCTTACGAGGTATGGTAGAAGAATGCGGCGCTCTAGGTTCGTCGTCTTCAATAAATGCCACCCAGTGTATTTGAAGTGCATTATTGTGTAAATGCAGGCTGCGTGCC
This sequence comes from Haemaphysalis longicornis, assembly GCA_013339765.2. Classification (NCBI taxonomy): domain Eukaryota; kingdom Metazoa; phylum Arthropoda; class Arachnida; order Ixodida; family Ixodidae; genus Haemaphysalis; species Haemaphysalis longicornis. The sequence goes on along the minus strand of CM023457.1, from coordinate 87,777,073 downwards.
CACACGGTTCTATGGAAGAGTGTAGCCCTTTTTACTGTCACAATGTCTTGTATGCTCGAACTCGGGTTTATATTTTATATTATTTTACTTTTTTTCGCCTATGTGAATTTTGCCAGGCGCTTTGCCTAGCAGGCCTGTGACTTTTAGTTTTCTATTCCATTTACGCTATTATAACGACTACAGGAGGAACTTTCGCGAAGCCTGCATTATTGTGGCCAAGCTGCCAAGCTAAGCATACAGACTTAGGAAGACTGGATAATATTGGCCGAAAAATTCCACCCTTCCCCGCGTGCCTTGAGCGCACGTTCGTCAAGCCCCGGATACCCACCTAGGGAGATTGGCCAACATTGGCTGCAAAAAAACTCCAGCGTTTGCCGTGTCGTGGCAACACTTGCTCGAAACGAGAAAGACACGTCATTGCGTAAGCCCCTCATTCGTTCGTCCTCGTGTCGTCGTGCGCATGCGCTCTGTACCGTAGAAGAGCAGCGACTTGAATGTCGAAGGCTGGTGTATTTCGTTCATGACTTCACATTGGCCCGACCGCGGAGATTTCGCACGGCCGAGAAAGAGCCCACGCTTCGAGAGGCTCGGCGTGCAAAGCATCCGCTAGAGACGATAACTCGGGCTTGCAGTGTCGCGTACGAAAACGCCGAACAAAACTACGAGCTCACGCTGTCCTTGTTCAGGATAAGGCCATTGAATTCCATGCCCGCCCACGTCAACCACGACACCAGAACGATAAGAAAACTCAAGTTTGTGTCTTTCAATGATCACCTACAACAGCTTCGCCATTGAAGTCTTGCGCGTGACTGCAAGCTTCCCTGAATTGTTTTTTGAGTAGTAGCAGTAAGAAAATAGGCTGAAGGTTTTTATAAACGGCATGACAGAGTCATATGTAAAAAGGCGATTGAAACGAACGCTTTGTGGCAATTCCCACAAGGTTAATGCTCCTACCAAAGATCATGCGCACGTGAAGGCATCGGCGAGTGCTGCAAGATATTGGGAACTCGAGGAACAACGGCGAAATGGCAGTGCACAAGTCTTTACTGCAATGGAATAGGATGACATATATGAATTTCCTATCAGCTGTTATTGCAAAAGTGACCTGGCTTCCTAAAGACATCTACATGAGCCTGCACATCCTATTCTCTGGTTTACATCACGCGGTTTGCCACTTCATCAAGGGCAACAGTTATAGCAGATATTTTTGATCGAAGCCGGCATCCAGCCTGGCCCATCCACTCTCGCAGCATGTTGTACCAGGGACCAGTGCCATGTGAAGAAAGCCCAGGTGAAACTTCTCCACGTGAAACGGAGGGCAGCAGCAAAAGCCAAAAGAGACCTAGGTGGCACCTAACGACGGCGCTCGCTAGGAACCTGGGGGATGGTATCGCCCCAGGGCGGGGTTATCTTCTCTGTAGAAGGATAAAAAATATTATCCTTTTTATTTAAACGTGATTTTTTTGCACTTTCTTATTTGGCAAACAGTTGTAACTTCAAAATGAACATACCGTCTTCAGTAAAACTTTGGACGCTCATTCATTTCTTGCTACCCCATGCAATGAAGTAGAAATCTTAAAAAGAAATCACGCACCCCTCCGTCTAACGACGGTGATAATAGAAAGACAAGTTTTCTAGGGATGGATTCTGTGGATGGCCGATCCCACACTTCCAGTATGTCCTACTTTGGACGGTATGCGCCCTTTTTTCTGGAATATCCACAGCACCTCTCGGGTGTGCGTTCCGTAGGCCCAATGTTTGGGTTTGGGGTGTACGGCGCGTATCTGCTGCTTGGCTTTCAGCGAGCATTTTTACCTGGTGCCGGTTTCAGGTGCAAATTAGGACTGACGTTCTAAACGTCAGCATAGAAAGTTAGGCCAAACGTCTTGTGGCTCAAATCACACGGCCCGCAGTACAACGCCATTCTCCTCGTGACGGTCTTTTTTGGTTGTCGTCTGAGTTTTCCAAACCAGCTTGTACCATGTCAAAATGGAGCAGTCGTAAAATAAATTAAAAAAAATGAAGCATTCGGATAGACGCTGGCTTCGAAGGACCGAGGTTCGATTCAGGGCACGGAAAGCGTTTTTTTTTTTTTTGCTCCCCCACGATTATTTATCTTCATATTCAGAGAAAGTTGGCTTTCCTGAAGAGCGTATTGGCTCGAAACGGCATCAGTGACGGCACTAAAGCTTCGCTTTTGAACATCAATTGTACCTTTTGATGTTCTCGTGTTTTATTTCAAGCAATGCTGACAAAACAGCACATGTTTTCTTTGGTATTTTTACTATAACTTCATTCCAAAACTTCGGATGGCAAAGATCCAAGTTAGTTGAACAGTGTCATTAGTTGTCTACCTCTGTGCCAAAAGTTTACAATCCAGGCATTCCTTTCGTTGGTTATGAACGCTAGCGTGACAGCCAAGTTCGGGCAAGTTTTTGTCAGTAAGGAATTCCAATGATTTATTTTACGTTTTTTTACGAGAGATGGAGGATCTTGCTGACCAGCCCCACCCTGAAGGATCAGCTACGGATGGTCACCAGATGCCAGGTGGCGAGAGCAGCATATGGATTCCCGCGAATTAAGAGGAAACCACCTCCGTCTATTGCGGAGTTCGCAACGAACGCCTCTGAAATAAAGTTTGTTCCTCCTTCTTCGAACATTATATAGAACGGTCCTCTATAAGGTCAATGTGAAATAAAAACTGCGGCAAAAATTTTCAAAGCTTTTGAAATACGTTGCGACGTACCTTCAATCATCTTCGGTTTCTCCTTTGACTTTTCGCGTTAACCTTAACGGAAGTTGAATGTATACCATTTGTCAAAGCCCACACATTCTTCGTGCAGCTGTTCAGTGAAAATTGATGAACGTTAATTTCACCTGGCTCGATAATTTGAAACACGTCCTTTTGAATACACCTACTATTGATATATTTGCAAACTGCAATTAAAATTGGATGGCTTTTTTACATTACGTTTTCGGACATTACGTATAAAATATATCACAATAAATAAGACGGCACGTGTAAGAAGACCGTTTTATAGATGATATCATATAACAGATCGCAAAGGCTTTCCCGTAGGGGTAACGAAGACGCTTAGCAGGTGTAACAAGTTTAAATACCAATCGAGAATTCAAATCAGACGTATTTTTAAGGATAATATCTGGACTTGAATACGGTGTCTTTGCTATACTTACTTTTCTCTGACCAGTACATTCGCATATCGCAAAGAGTTATGCATGACGCTACCTACCCGCTCCATTGCTTCTCCACGCTTAATGCCCTGGGGCTTGAAGCTAGAATGAGGCGAAAACTTTTTAGAGTTTGTGCCTCTAATGACGTGTGCAGCTGCTCCCTAGCGGGGGTGGAAAGAAACATAAACAGTGTTTCTGTCCGCAATTTGCACTCGCCTGTTGACTGAGCTAGCCGGAATGATGTCAGGTATGCGAAGATCCTGCTGTTCATTTTTTATCTTGTTTTATCCCTACCCACTGTAACACGTGGCGTCGCTCTGGGTCAAATGTGTGACGAGCGTAGGCGGTATTCGTCTGCCCCTCTGCTCTCTTTACTATGTTCGCTTGCCGCCCATTTCCGACAAGTGTCCACGATTTACGGCGAAGCCCTTACCTGCTGGATGATAAAGTTATTTTAGTGGCATTCATGTGCGACCGATAAATCGTACAGCGGTACATATCCACTAAGCAGTGCATTCCCCTAGTGGAGTAATAGCCAACACTTGGATGCGAGGCCCAACAGCATACTTTGAGGCCTTGCCTTCGGAGCCGTCCGCAAAAGTTAGCACTGGCTGCATCTGCTTGGCCTATGTTTCTTAATACTATTTGCGGGAGGCTTCTGCCACAAACGCAGAGATCGTCCCTAAACAAACCACCGAGGGAGAAGCGGGTGCCAGACCTCGCCAGCTCTTTCGCTAGAAGACAGCTGCAGCTGATCGAACGAGTTAAGTCGCTAGATTGCTGCAGTGCGGCCTTGGACTGTGGTGTCCAATCACGGAATTTTTCCTTTTATTGCAGTTGAACTCACTCAGTCAGACACCAAAATAGTTCTTGTGCAATATACTAGCACACTATCTACTTAGATTCCTTGAAGCGATCACTCTATTTCGATCGCCATTAGCTTCGTTTTCTCTTTATACGGCAACCCAAGTCTCTGCTGTTCTGTCTAGTTTTACAGTATTATTGGGAATCCCACTAGCATCAATCTTTTGTGAGCGATTGCGCTACAATTAGAGTTGTCCTCTCAAGTCTAGGGGGTAGTTTTTGAAAACTGGGTGTACCTGTGTGACTGGCAAAACAGGGGTCCTTTATTTATTTATTTATTTATTTATTTATTTATTTATTTATTTAATTATTTATTTATTTTTGTTTTTTTAATACCTATTTATTTATTTATTTATTTATTTGCAGACACCGCTGTTTCTGTACATGAGATAGCCACACGGGTACGTCGGATCACAAACAGCAAAGAAACCAAACCATAAAAAAAACAATGCGTTGGAACACATTTCAACATGTGATTTGGCAATTCTTTCACAACCATTTATTTGGACTTTCCCGAAGTAAACCATCTAGGTTACTCAATTGTCAACAATTCTTGGGAAGAAAGAATACCTAAAGCAATTTATAAATTGCTGGAAGGGAACACTGTTGATTGCGAGATGTTTTTGCATTGCACAAGTTTTTGCAATGCACATGTTTTTGCGTATTTTTGCAATGCACATGTTTTTGCATTGCTTATAATTGTTTCTCTGCATGCCAGCTTCTTGTCTGGGGGGCATAGAAACGAATCCAGGACTCACAGTAGAGGAAATGTTTCAAGAAATCTTGAAAGGCCAAAGCGCAATACAGACCGATATCGCTGATATCAAAAATCACCTCGAGGCAACCGAAAAAGCTATAAACAGTTTTGACTCGCGTCTTGGTCAGTTAGAAGAAAAAGTGGAAGAACTGTAAAACCGAGATGTGGACAGAGGGGGTTTCAATTTAGCCATTAATAACATGCACAAGGCACTGAGTTCTCCTCAAAGGAAACTTGCTTATTTAGAGGATCGTAGCAGGCGGTCTAACCTTGTAGTATTTGGCATTCATGAAGTGCCCAATGAATCGGATGAGGTACTGCGTGACAAGTTTATCAAAGAGCTTTTCGAGGAAAAAATGGGTGTCAACTGTTCTTCTGTCGCTAGGATTCACAGCATCGCAAAAGCCCCCAAATGCCCAGTAATTTTGTACTTTCAAGATTACACTGAAAAGCAGGCGCTCTTCAAAAACGTTAAAAAGTTAAAGGGGTGGAAAATCTTCCTGCAGAATGACTACTGCAAAGACATGCACTACGGAAAAGAAAGCTACTAATGGCAAGCTCAAAAAGTGATAAAGATGCGGGAAGAAAGGTGACGCCCGTCCATGATTAGATCAGTATTGACGGCCAACCTTTTTTGTTTGGGATGATGCTACCAACAGCCGCAAGGCAACCTGTATGAGCGAAAAAGTAGCCCTATCGACTCTTCAACAAATTCGTTCTTGACGCAAAAAAAAACGATCTCTCCTCGAAGCCTACCAGCGCCCCGCTTCACAGCTAGCGATTAAAGAACCGCGAACTTCGGCTACTTAGCTTCAATGCCAGAAGCATTGTTAATAAAATAGAACAGTTAGAGAACACCTTGTTGCCCATATGACCCCGCGTTGACATAATACAGAAACTTGGTTACATAGTTTGAATAATGATGACGAAATCGTGCCGCCTGGGTACCAATTATTCCGACGAGATTAAGGATCTCGAGGCGGCGGAGTAGCGGTTGTAGTAAAAAATGGAATTGATATAACGGCAGGGGATGAAATCGATAACCACAAAAGTTTAATTTTAATGGTTTCATTTTCCGGGCACACGTTTTTTCTCTGTGCAGTGTATCGCCCACTGGACGCTGACGATTCTTTTGTGCTTAAATTTTATGACCGAATGATTAAATTAAAGAGTAAAAATTGCATAGTTACTGGTGATTTCAGCCTACCTGCTATTGACTTGGAGCGTAAGCAATACGGTTTATCTACTTCTTCTGATTCATTACTGGACATAATGTTTACCCTTAACCTTGAACAAATTGTAAAAACAACACTCGGGAAAATTCAATCCTAGACCTATTGCTAGTTTCCGAAATGTTTACTGGGGGAGCTGTTCATGTAGATTCAGGTATATCTGACCATAAATTAACTTCTTTTTCTTGTAGAAAGAGCAGTCTTAAACCGAAAGTTGTGACGCAGGCCTTAATTAAAGATTTTTTGAGGGCAAACGACATTGCTGTAATAGACTATTTAGACACGCATCTAGAACAAACCGAAGATGACCCTGAGCTGTTGTGGTGACAATTTCATGCTGCTGCAAAATTCTGTATTGAAAAATTTGTGCCTTCTAAAACGCGACAAAAGCATCGTCAGAATCCCTGGATTAGCAGCATAATAATACACTTAAGGGGCAAAATCAACCGCCTCCGAAAGAAAATGTAAACAGGATCTCCACAGTATGGCGAATTAAGAAATAGTTTACTGAGTAAAGTCAAGCTTTCTAGAAACCAGTATTTCAATACCACACTAGCAGAATTTATAAAACCGACCACCAAAAGTTTTGGAGGTATCTGAGTCTGGCTAAGCATGAAATTAGAAAGATAAAGGTAAACAAAAAAATTATCACCGATCCCAAGCAGATAGCTACACAATTCAATGCGTATTTTTATGCGGTCTTCTCTAATAGGGATCTGTGCGAGTGCTGCTCTGGCTCATTTGAGGGTCCACTGGTAACTTATGAGGGAGTTGTTGAAATGTTGCTCAAACTGGATGTAAAAAAATCTGCAAGACCGGATGCCATTCCAAGCGCCTGTTTGCGACGATATACGGAACAAATCGCAGCGTTTTTGACACATTTGTTTAATTTATCAATACGGACAGGTAATATACCTGATGACTGGCGTATGGCATGGGTAGTCCCGGTATTCAAAAAAAGTAGACAGACTAGATTACAGCAGCTACCGCCAGTTTATATTACAAGCACATGTTGTAAAATGTTAGAGCGTGTCGTCGCGAATTACATTGAAAGATTTTATTGGAAACAAATTTGCTGTCACACTGCCAATATTGGTTCCGGGGAGGCATGTCCACCACCGCCCAGTTGGTTTCAACAGCGCATGAGGTTTGCGAAAGTCTGGATCGGTCAGGGCAGGTGGATTTGTTCTTTCTGGACCTATCCAAGGCTTTCGATCAATTACCCCTCGGGAATTCGCTGTATAAGTTAAAACAGCTAGGGTTGCCGTTCAGTATTGTTCGTTGGGTGAATTCATACCTCAAAAACAGGAAACAGTTCGTCGAAATTAACAATTGTGCTTCTGATATGCTTCCTGTATCCTCGGGGGTGCCCCAAGGTAGTGTGTTGAGTCCGCTCCTGTTTCTGCTTTATGTCAATAATTTAGCAGAAGTTGTGAGTGATGTTTCAATCAAATTATTTGCTGACGATTGTGTAGTCTTTAAGGAAATATCGTCCAAGGAAGATCACAACGTACTACAAATAATCTTTTCGGCAATTAATGATTGGTGTGATCAATGGGGCATGTTGCCTCAACAATGAAAAAACAGTACCCTTGCGTGTAACCAGGAAAGATGAATCCATGTACATTTTCTTATACTCTTCAAAACAATGTCATCGCAGAAGTTCTAAAATACAAGTACCTTGAGGTTACCATATCTTCTAAACTCAATTGGTCCGATCATGTATCCGATATCTGGATATCGTCTCTTCGTAAGCTCTGGTATCTGAGGCGGAAGCTCGAAAATGCTCCAGCAAACACTAAGCTAATGGCGTACACTGCATGTGTTCGAGCGAAATTAGAATATGCTTCAGTGGTTTGGGGTCTATTTAATAAAAAAGACATTTCTTAGAGAAGGTGCAGAAAAAAGCTGTCCAATTTATTTAAGGAAAATACTATAGATATGACTCACCATCTCTTCTGATGAAAGAAAATAATATTCAAACGTTAGATGATCGCACACGGGTCAGTCGGCTGATATTTTTGCATGATTGCTTGTCAGGAAAAATAAAAATACCTCTCCCCGGCTGCGTTAAACCACGTGTAACAAGGGCTACGAGACGCACTCATGAATTCGTATTGACACCTATTTTTGCCCGAACAGATGCCTTCAAGAATAATGTTTTCTCCAGGACTGTTGCAGGCTGGAATTTTTTACTTCCTGATGTTTTAAAAGCAAAAGACTTTGCAGACGCGTTACAGCTTCATCTTTTTTCAAATTAACGTGTTCTGTCATGTTGCTCTTGTAATACATGTGTATGAAATGCAGGGTACCATGAATTGTTTCTGATATATTTATTGCATATGTTCTCTTTCGTACTCGTCTCATTTCGATGTTTTGTATAGCCCCTCCTGATTGGGTCAACTTTTTGACTTGCAGTATTTGTAAATAAATAGGATATCGGCCGTGGTATGCCAAGTGGAATGACTGAAGGAAATGGTTGCTTGAATGGAAATTCGGCCGTGTGCAACGTTATGTTGCAAAGGGATACGAATAAACGTGCCTCAATGTGCCAGGGGCTTTAACTCTAATGCGCATGCTCAAGTGGAAGACAAAATTGCGCTTATGTCTGCGGCAAATGAACCGCATTGTGTTTCTCTGCATGTCCTCGAGCTTAGATATATCAAGTACAGTGTAGGGCACCCTACCACTGAGGTGTATGCTAGTAATTGTAAGAAGAGGGATTTAAAAGCACTTAATTTTCAGTCCTCGGTAGAGCGCATGAGGGTTTGCTTTGGTATTCGAATTTGTTTTAGTCCGCATAGCGCAGATTGTTTCGATGTGAAGGTGCCACGTTAGGTTTTGAATGTAGGTAGGTCCACAAAATTACTGCGAAGCAGTAGTGTGTTTAACCCGCAAATTCTCATTCTTCCGGTGACGCCGCTTTACTCGGCGCCACACCGTCGCTCCTCCTCGCCATCTCCTACCACTCTTTTAAAGCTTATACCCCTCGCCACCACCAATGCCTATTTCACAAGTAGCGATATCGCCTGACAACTGCCGTATCGAATTATCAAATACTTGCGGAGAATTAACAGAAGCGCCAATGGGCGTAAAAAAGACGAAAGCCGCTGCCCCTCAAATTCCCCTCACAGAGGTGCTGCGAATCTCTCCCTGATGGAAAGCAACGCGGCCTGCTTGGAAAGCGGACGTGTGCCATATATTGTAGTTCAACTTTACGGGAGTTCCGCGCGGCATCGTGTATTTGTGTCAAGCACGCGCTTATTACTGGTGCGGGTTTTTGCGTGCACATGTTGGGGTGTGAAAGGGCGAGGGCTAGCATGCACAGCTAGGCTCGATGCCATAAGCGTTGACAGGCCCGTTGTGCTGTTTTGTGGGAGATTTAAACATGGAAATCTCACGGTTTAATATGACCTGCCAGCTGTCCTCTGTGGTGGAGTGTTTTGGGTTTGGTTTAGTGTGTTAAACAGACAATCAGCTGCCTACGACGTGGGAACGAAACGGACAACCACATGTTTCTTCGCTATAAATAAAGCCTGGATTCCATACAAGAAATTATTTTATTATAAGGCGAACGCATGTCCGTTCGCATGGAGGAAGAACAGCGGGATTTGAGAGGAGCGTTGCCCGGAACAGAAGTGCATGGTGGTAGAAAAAGAACGCAAAGCAGCTACCTCAAAGTTACCGCCGCAAATTTCAGCTTGTCGGGTAGCTGCGAATTCCCCTGAATGAACACAAACTTGCATGCTTGGAACGCCTAGTTAAGCCAATATTTCTTCTTAGGCTAGAATGGCTTCAGAGTGACATTTTCCGCGGTGTATCTCACTTCCTATTATGCGCGCATTAGCAGTTGCTGGTTTATGTGTGCACAGATTGGGAGTGGAGGGAAGAAGGCCCGTGCATGTGCCCTCAATGTTTCATGCCCTAAATGGCGTCATGTCAGTTGTGGTGGCCTGACGTTTAAACGTGCAAGTAATACGGCCAAATGTGACCTACCCGGTGTCAGTAGTGCTCTAGCGATTGGGCTGGTGTTTTACACTGACAGTAGCATTCCTACGACGCAGGCGGGAAACCGAATTGTCCAGGTGTATGTTTCCTATAATACAGCAGGAGTACTTCCAAGTTCTAGTCAGCTAATTGGCTGCGAACTGTGCTAAATCGCAAATTACAAAGAAACGTGATTTGCGTCGTGCGTTCCGTCGACGGCATCCACGTGCACAGGTCGTCCTCTACAAAGTGGAAGGCACTAATTTTCTTCGTAATTAATACTCATTTGCCAAGTGGTCCTGCAACCACAAAATGACGCAACTGCATTGTTCAGTACCCTTTGATCACGTCTGTTAGTTACACTGGTATACAGCGCAAAATCGTCAGCCTGCGCTTGCAGTTTCACTGGTGCATCCTGACTGACCTGTGTTACGTCATTAACGTAAATTATGAACAGTGGGCCAAGGATCGAGTCCTGTGGTGGCCGCAAGTGATCAAAACTGACGATGAGTGTGCCTGATTGAACGTAAGCAAACCGAGACTGTAAACAACCTATCCAAACAGCTATGCAGCTGTGTATTCTAATGTCGTGATTAGCTGTAATGCTGTAACGACGTAATTCGAGCGGCGGAGGAACGCAAGACCCGCAAAGAGAGGAAAACATATTGGGTAAGTTCTTAAGCTATCTGGTGGGCATCTAACGTTAATGTTTAGCTTCAGTACTTTGTGACCACCTATTATGTACTTGATGTGTTGGTTTACCACGTCTTCAAAGTGTACAGATGTATTAAAAAGTTGAAAGAGTGTGGCAGGGTCCCTTAATCCAAAAAATATAGTTCCGGAAACAACAGCTGGAAACATTGTTGATATTGTCACGATGGCAAAATGCAATGCAAGTGTCACGTATCCGCCTGTTGAACAACTACGGACGGCGACGGAATGGGAATCATGCATCGGGCTGGAACTGATGGGGCCATTTATACACAGCTCGCATCTCTTTGTATATAGGTCACTCTGCCGTAAAGATTGGTTCGTGTCATCTGTCTTGCCGCCACGTAACATATTTGGTGGAGGGTACGGGGTGCATCTCCGTCCTTTTTTCACTTTTGCAACATCTCAGCCCAGGCGCAATCCAACAGGTTACGCAGGTCGTGTTTGGCAGACCCAGCCTCACCGCGCACCACGACACTACCCAAGTCCCCGCCCATGTCACCAACCCACGACCAGCCCACCAAGAGCAGCCGTAACCAGCCTGTCGAGACCAACCATGACCAATCAGGAGACGAAGCGTTGTCAGTAGATGTCGTGCCCCAGCCCCTTTTCTCCGACGTCATCACGACTACCTTCGGCGTTTCATCGCTTCCCTGAAAACGTCACTTTCGTTTGAACAGGCATAAGCAACGGCATCATCATCCTCCAAGGAGGCAAGCACTAATTCGCGGTTTGTGATCCTCGCATTCTCCCACCCCTTTGCTCTGTGTTGAGGGCTCGAACGGGATGGTCGCCTTCAGGCGGCGGGCTAGGCCACGAGCAGGAAACGATGTTCTAAGTGCCGTCTAGCAACATGTTGACCCAGCAACGATGAAAACAGAGAATGGGCAGCCTCGCCCAATCTCTTACGTCCATTTGTGCAGTTTTCTTTGGAAATAGATTATTTCGCCCTCAATATGGCTCGTATTATGAGTCCTACAGCCAAGAAACAATATAAATGCATGAGTCTAATTTTCACTAAAGCTTATTATGCCCAATTCTTCGCGACTACTCCTGTTACCTACAGCAATAAGTGGGCACATCCACCAATACATGGAAAAATGTTTGGAGTTTTCATTGGTAGCCCAACATCTAAAACAATTTGGTTTTATAGCATGAATGGCGGAAGTTAGAAAATAGAGCCTAACGTGCACTGTATGCCGCTGAGCATAAGACGGAGCCGCAGCTTTTGCCCTGGCATATCAATACGGCGCTCTTTATTGTATGCCAGGCTTGCTTACAATACAATATGCAACATGATGCAACACACACACACACACACACACACACACACACACACACACACACACACACACACACACACACACACACACACACACACACACACACCACACACACACACACACACACAACGAACGCGCGCGCGAGCGCGCGCGCACACACGCATGCACACACACGCACGCATGCACACACGCGCGAATGCACACACGCACACGCCCTCACGTATGCACCTACACACGCACGAACGCATGTACACCCGCACGCGCACGCACGTATGCACACACGCACACGCGTACGCATGCACATGCGCACACGCACGCACACACACGCGTTCACACACAAACGCACGCACGCATGCACCCACACACGCAAGCACGTATGCACACACGCACACGCACGCACGCATGCACACACACACCACAACACAAAACGTGCACAAACGCACGCACGCACACACGCGCGCGCGCACACGCACACACGAGTGCACACGCGCACACCAACACACGCACACACACGCGTGCGCGGGCACTCACACACACAGACACACACAGACACTCCCACACACACACACGCCCGCACGCACACACACGCGCGGACACACACGCGCGCGCACACGCACGCACACACACGCACACATGCGCACACACACACACACACACGCATGCGCGCGCACTTATGTTTATTATGTGGAATAATGGTATATCAAGGGTCGTTATCGCCACACACCACCACGGATATGAGCTTTTCAATCCGTATGTACAACGTTTTTATTGAATGATTTATTGATTGATTGTCGGGTTTAAAGCAAGGGCTATGCGGGCGCCGTGGTAGACTGCTCCGGCTTAAGAGCAACCACCTAGGGATCTTTTACATGTGCCAAAATCTCGATTCGACACATTGGCGTTTTCGCTTCTCGCCTCCACCTGAAAAGCATCCACCGCGGCAAGGACCGAACCCGCATCCTTATACTAAGCACAACAGCTCCTTAGCCACGAAGTAACCGCGGCCGGTCATGTATAACTTTGCAACACTAGAATTAGGAACTGCCGGGTATGCACCATTTAAGCGTAACATTTGCATTTGAGGTCTTGCGACGTAATTTGAACGTTCAACTTAAAGTACGATAATTGCCTTGCCAAGCATACCGCTTTGACAACGTTATACCTGAAACCACAATGTTACAATCCCGTCATTTTATGTTTACACAGGGCGTAATGTAAAGGACAAGTTGAGCCTTTGGATGTGACGAAGAACGTCGTACTCAATTCCGAGGGTACCAGTTTACTACGCAAATCCGAAGGCCTGAGTAAGGCCTAACGCCATGCCGTCTCAATGCCGGCATTCCTGGCCTTGCTAGAAGTCACCCATCGGGCAATCGACTTCAGTACTGAAACATTCGCGAGAGCTCCCAGAACAGGTTTAACAAAATAGGCTTCACAAATTGACGGCGCAATCGGAAAAGGTAGGCAAATCGTACATCTTGTCATCCTCTAGCTGTTTCGAGTATTCACTAAAATATAAAGTTAACCACTTTTTTTCGCGTGATCACTCCAGGTGTTCGTTTATATCAAATCTCGTCTCTCAGGAATGAGCACACGTGTGGCGGATAAGCCTCACAGAATCTGGGATGCCGCTCTAATTCAGCAGATTTATTGCGTGGGTTTGAAATGACAGCTCCAGTTTCGCTTTTGGGATTTTCATGCTGAAACAGAGCCATAGATACAGCTGCAGGCTGAAGTACCGTTTTTTCCTTTCTTTGGATGGGTCGACCGAGGGCACAAGTACAACGCAACAGCAGCTGCGTGCTCAATACTAGCGAACGTTTTCACCATTTCGCTGTCCCTCAGGGCGCCAATAAAGCATCTGGTATTTTTACGCGACCCTGTTCGAAAAACATGTAATGCTTCGAACCATCTGCTGCTGATTTGGACCGCTCTGCCGTATTTTCGAAATACGCATTTCAAAATGATTTGTTTTTTTATGCCACTGCGACAGTAATATCTCATTTACGTGTATAACAAGGGGAAAAAGCGACTTTTACGTTGAGTGATGTCATGAGAACGCAGTTAAGCTGCAGTACTCATATTACAGCGTAGTCGGAAAAGTACAGGGTAACGTCTTCACTGACAAGAACAGGCTGATGTTTGCATTGGCTGTGGCGACAACAGAGATGTAAATATTGTTTCAGGCATTTAACATGCAATCTTATTATAGAGCAAACGGCTTTTCGGGAATCGTACTGTTATAAATTATATTGTTTATAAGGCGAAGCTTTCCACGTTTGAACTGTGGCGGTGTCAAAAGAAACGAACTGCAGGAAAGCCAAATTTACGCAATTGATTCCCACAAAGAGCATATTATGATTAAAATAAAACGAGAAGCTTTCTACCATGTACGAAAAATGCACCGTAGTAAAGTACTCTCTACAAAATGGCTTTCCAAAAAGAACACATGATGATGATGGTGATCATGTTGACGATGACGGGGCTATGCGAAGCTTTCTTTGATTGATATACAAAGTCTATAATAGAATGAGCCAAAACCCAACATAATGACAGAGGTGGGCGAACCATGATCACCACATTCAGATGACGCAATCACAAAATAATAGATAAAAAAACCAAATTGACCCATTCGTTTAGCCTACGCTTGTCGTAGATGTGGACTTTTCCTGGCCGGATTCTGGACTTAACCATTAAATCAAAGAAATCTACGCGCATCAATCATCCTTCTTTGAGCAATGGGCGATTGCTTGCTGCTGCCATGCAGTTTCCTTTGCAGACGTGTTATAAAATGGCAATATTTTTTTCCGAAATTACACATCGGCGCACGAAACAAAAACAAACAGAGACTACAGTAGCTTCTTACGTGCGGGAAGGCTAAACCACCGACGTCTTACGCCTATACGGCGATTTCTATAATTAGCATTATAAAATAACTTTTGCTAGCCTCAGCACAGCTCTCCAGTACACGTTTGTAATGACAAAACCACATCCAATTGGCTAGGTCTGTGTTTACTTAGCTCTACTGAAGAATTGGCCATGGTGTAAACAACGCGTGGTGGACTCTGATTACGTGGCCCCGGTATCAAATGAAAATCGTAAATCACCCACTTTTTTCTACTTTCCTGGTATTAGTTTTACTCCCTTCGCGCTTGGGCCCTGATTCCTCAGTCATGCCGCCTATAATACTGTCTAAAGGGGTGTGGCGTACTTTGAGGACGGCACCAAAGTTGTGCTTTGTTTTTAATAGACAACCTTGTAATCATTACGCAGTGTGTTTTCTCGATTCCTATACTTTTAAAAACAGGTTAAGCACAAATTTAGGCTAGTGTGTTGGTATTAAAGACAAGACAAGAAAAAAAGTTAGACACACACGGTGCCTTCTCTACCTTGTTTATTTACTTTTCTTCGTCGTCGCTCTCCTTCCCTGCCATTTCACTTTTGACCGTGTTTGGAAGAAGCAATGTCACCAGCGTTCATTCATTTAGGAAACGTTTTATGCAGGGCACACGTTTCAGCTTCTGTGCGTATTTATGAGCGTACCGTGCGTACTGCGAAAGACAAGAGGGCTATGACTCTGGATTGGGACCGATTTCAGAAAAGCTTTATAAGGCTACGCGAAAGGAAAAGCCAGGGGTCCTGTGTAGGCATAAACTATTCATGTCCGACGCAATGGCCATGCATTCACAAACCGGATTGAAGAGGTACTTGAAGTGAGGGTAGAGAGACAGAAAGCAACTGCGCGAGTCACAGCTCAACTGGTAACGGCAACGTAGGCAACAGCACACACTGGCAGCACGTTACGTCGAGATGGGTAGGCGACGCATCGCACGAAAAACACCAGCTGCATGTCACAGCTTCGCTGATTCACCTTCCGTATGGAGTGGACGGGTGCGTGTTCTGCGTAGTAGTCTGGAGTCGTTGTTTCGGTAACATCCACGAGTGGACGGGCAACCTAGAACAGTAGGGGTGGCAAGATACTCCGTTTGCAGGAAACGCTTGATAAATTGTTGGGGAACTGTAGGGAGCACGCCCCGACAGAGGCCGCAGCGAGGGATTTCACTTTTGGCTGTCCTGTGTGAGGGTGAAGGCGTTGAACGCGCATTTTGGTTTAACCTGGGGGTTGAGCAAGACGTCCCCCCCGCTGGCTCCTCCGGTGGCAGGTGGTGCAGTGTTCGTCTGTGTTCTTGTATGTGCACACCTGATTGTTTCCTGACAAACGTGAATGTAAAAGGGCCCTCTCATTTAAATGTACGGGGGCGGAAGTGCTTCATAACAAATTCCATTCCACAAGGCATCGATGCCCCATGATATGTTTCGGGGCGCAGTCGGTGCCGGTGTTCTGGATCATCCCGTTGTAGAAGTTATCCGGAGCAATGGGGCCAATTGGCACTTCATGGCTGTTTCGTTCGACAGAGATTTTGTACAGCTGCCCAAAAGTGCGTTCAACAGAGGGAGCAGGAGTACTCAAGGTGAAAGCGTTTTTTTTGGCGGGCTGTGAAGCGCTGTCCGTCCTTGGGGAGGGGGAGCGTTGGGCCTCCGGATTTCGCGGAGCTAGCATTGTTTCACCCAACAACACATGGCAGTGTGACAAATATAGCAAATTGATAACGTACTCGGCTCTTTTTCTCTGTTCACGGGTTATTATCTCATACGAACTCAAATGTCTTTTCTGCGCACTCCCTCCAGCGGCGGTATTTTTTTCTGGTAGACAACAAGAAAAACGACGGTGTTTTCAAAGAGTAGGACGCTGAAGGGTTGTCCTCCAAACAAACAAAAGCCAAGTAGAAGATTCGTCGCCGATTAGCATAGCGGTTGCTTCTAAGAAAACTGATTATAAGTAACCGTGCATAGTCTCCACAAAGCCTACGTTCGGGTTTCAAGGTTACTTAAGCGTTCGGGTGTTGCATATGCTGTCGTAATATGGATTGCCCATTTTAGGCACCTTCCTTTAATCATCATTGCTGAACAAATGTAAGTTGCGATGCAGGAAAAATATAAACTTCGTCTTTTTTGATCAGGTATTATTGAATTTGTATGAGTGTCTTCTGGACAATCTCCATAATACGCAAAATTTCCGGAGAAAAACGAACTTATAGGCCGCCTTTGTTACCCCTTCAAGTGCGTATAACAATTTGTATTGTACGTTTCAAAAGGGGTGATATATAACTACAATCCGCAAGTTATTCCTGTATCTTCATTACAAGAAAAGTCAGAAACTGGATGTTCCGGACACTGCATGTGAAACTTATTACCTGAAAGAATCATCTTTGCGTAACACTTGCGGGTTAGTAGAGGACAGAAGAAATAATTGGCCGCGTATCTGGTCACTTCGCTGCAAATGCTGTCGAAAGGAGCATTAGTTCTTCTGCCGCCCCTGCCACGTAATTGCCTCCCTTCGCTTCTCCGTCCATGTATCACGCTCTACTGGCTCTCGTTTCGCTGCTCAAATGATAAACCCGTAGGTGGTTTGCTTAAAACCAATTCAAGTTTCGCGCATCCCACTTCTCGGACGCCATCTAATACAGAGCTCGTCGATGTAGGCAGTTGCGAAACTCCGCCTCAAAAAACGGCCCGTATCTGGACCCCCGCTGCTTTGGATCGTGCCTACCGTGGCGCCACTGCGGCCGCCGCATGCACTATCCAAAAAACAAACGAATTATTCAAACTAACAATTTACGGTAAATTTTGTTTTAAAGTGCATAATTCTTCTTTTTTGTGCTTTTATAAGTTATTCATTGCTATCTTAACTTTAGTTTTTAAGTGGCGATTTTTTTCTGCGTCCGCGCATCTGCCTCGACAAATTAGCGCATGTGCGGGCACTCCGGCACATCCATGCTCCAGCACACATAGGTCTGAACTGAAGTATATTTGGAGTTATCGTTTGGCCTAAAGCTCATTGTAATGCAAACTATTCTAGTAGCGATCAAGCTGCTATAAATAATCAGTTTCAGCTGGCATAAAGCCGTCTAAGCGACTTATTTATTTTTTGCCGGCAGAAGACCGAAGAGGACGCGCAGCAGACGGCAATGCGTAAGGAACAGTTTTGTTTTTACTACTTTTGCTCCGTATGTATATAAAGCAATTGCATAGTTCAACACATTGGTCTCCTTTGGCATAAAAATTTACGTAAGCACTCAAATACCATTTTTCGCACAGGGTTCGTCGAGCGTGTGAAGGCAAGTTGTTATAGTTTGTTTTGTCACCAAAGATGGCACCACTGTAAAACAAGATCCAAACAGTGAACCAATCGTAGGGCCACTTTTTGATACAGGGGGCCTATGGGGAGTTTCGTAACTCCTATATCAAGTAACTCTGATCTAATAGAACCTTTCGTTACTGCAGAACTTGGAACAGCATCACTACGTCAGAAGTCGTCACACGCTTTTTTTGTATGTTTAATCATCATCATCATCATTGTCGTCGTCGTCGTCATCATCAGCCTATTCCGGTGCACTGCAGCATAGAGTTTCTTACAGTACACTTACTAAGAAACTCTATGCACTGCAGGACGAAGGCCTCTCCGATTCGCCTCCAACAGCTTTGGTCCTGGGCTGCTCAAGTCCACAGTTTGCCTCCGAATTTCTTCATTTGTTCCCTCCATCTTATTTGTGGCCTTTACCGTCTTCTAGACCCATCTCCTGGTATTCGTTCTGTTACCCTAATAGTCACTCCACCGGTGTCGGTTCCTCTCACTACATGGCCAGACCCAATTCCATTTTGTTTTCTTTATTTCAACTATGATATCTTCCAGTCTATTTGATTTTCTGATCCAGGTAGCTCATTTTCTGTCCGTGAGTGGTCTTACTAACATAATTCGTTCCATGACCCGTTGAGACGGCCTAAGATTGATTTCTAGCTGTGTAGTAAGGTGCCGCGTTTGAGCTGCGTATGTCATCACCGGCAGTATACCCTGGTTGTAGATTTTTCCTTTGAGTGACAACAGGCAGCTTACCCTTTCAGTATTTGGGAGTGCTTGCCAAGTGCTCCCAAATCCATACATAATCTGGTCAGATTTCTCTCTCGTGGTTGGAATCAGCATTTCCACTCTGTCCGGAGGTAGTTGTATTCTTTTACTTCTTGTAGCGCTTCCTTTCCTAAACTGAAGGGGACAATTTTGGCGTGCTTATTCCTCATTACTTTAGATCTATTCATATTTCTTTTTAACCCCATGGCCGTGCTTTCTGATTGTATTTCCTCAAGCATTCTTGGCAAGCTTTCTGCGGTCTCACCTTGAAACACGACTAAGGAGCTTTCGCATATTAAGGGGGATATTATAGGGTTAAGCGCAGTTAGAAGGACAGGAAAAGGCTTCATGAAGCTACCTAGCGGGCATTATTTGAGCTACAGTGCACCCTAAGAAAACACAGAACACGGGGTGGGTTTTTTAATACGCAGAGAAATAGCAGGAAACTTCTAGGAGTTTTTCAGTATTCGCGAGAGAGTCACGGCTGTTTTGATCAATCGAAACAAGCCATACAGGTTAAAGATAGTACAGGTCTATGCGCCAACAACCAGCTATGACGGTGCCGTAGACAATTTCTACGAGGACGTCCAATCAGCAGAAAAGGAGGCAACAACGCATTACACGATTGTTATGGGAGAGTTCAATGCTAAGGTCGGTAAGAAGCGAATGGGAAAAAGGTCAGCCGGAAAGTTCGGAATAAACAATCACAACATGGTAAGATTTGCAAAGAGAAATAACCTGCGGAATATAAACCCATTCTTCTACAAAAAAGAATTAGAAATGGACATGCAAAAGTGCAGATGGTACATAAACATTGAAATTGACTTAATTTTAGGTGACAACCCAAGCATCGTGCATGACGTAGAAGTGCTAAGTAATATTCGGAGCAGCGATCATAGGATGGTTCGATGCAAGCAAAGGCTGAAATCTCAAAAACGAATGAAGCAAAACTGGAACAAACTAAGAAACCTTACATGAAGTCAGTCAGATCAAGGTTACAGAAGTTTAAAATAACTCTTCAGAACAAATTCGGGCTCCTGAACAAGCAGAACAAGGTCACTGTAGACACACAGATAACAAGCGCGGTAAAAAACAACAAACATAAGATGAGGCGTAGGCAGGACAAGGCGTAGACAGGACAAGGACATTCATGATTTCGGTGCGGTCGAATTTCAGAACGCGTGTGGTGTGAGCGCGAGTGGATTCTTGGAGCTTTTATCGGTCTATTTTGCATCAACCTTTGCGTCATTTAACAGTAACATTTACCTGCAAAAGCAGGGGGTTTGTATTGGAACGTGCAACGCACCTGTTTTAAGTTAGCGCTTGTCCTGTCTACGCGTCATCCTATGTTTGTTGTTTTTTACCGAGCTGGTTTTCTGTGTGACTATGAACCACCGCGCCCAAACCTTTTCCCTTCTGAAGAGCACTGTAGACAGACTAAATGACAGCCGAACATCCGCCCTCAGAAGCAACATGGAAGTCACAAACTAGAAAACTGACTATGCAAACGAAGGAACTAATTGCCAAACGTAAGAATATAAACGTGTCAAGTACGACGGACCGGATTGAAATAGTTGAGCTTTCGAAACTTACTAACAGAAGTAAAACAAACGACCTTCGCGCATGTAACATGACAGTGGTGAAGGAGACGCTGCAAATAGTGGAAGCTTGAAAGGAACTAAGAGAAAGCTAGCCATCGGCGAAAACTGGATCTATGCACTCGGAGACGGGCGCTGTAACATTACGCACAACTTGAACGAGATAATAAAGCTAGTAGAGCTATTCCAAATCGGGTTGTATGCCAGCGACGTCAGACCAGGGGAAACTACTGAAAGTACAAGCGCAACTAGTGATATTGTATTACTAACTATACGTGAAGTTGGAAGAGCTCCCAAAGGCATAACCATCGATCTCCTGAAGAAGAGAGGGCTTATTGTAGTAGAAAAGCTTGCTCCACTATTTTCCGAATTCTTGAAGACTCAAAAAGTGCCCGCAGGTTTAAAGACGCCAACATTATTCTGATTCATAAGAGCAATCCTCCGAATCTCAAGAATTACAGACCCCTCAGCCTAAGCTGGGTTGGGTACAAGGTGTTTACCGCAGTTTAGATGGCCGCATACGACAAACCCCGTATTCCCAAGAACCCACAGAGCAGGCTAGCTTTATGAGAGGGTACTCACCCACGGGTCACATTCATGTCGTCAATCAAGTGATAGAAAAACCCGCAGAGTGCACTAAACCCCTTTACATGACATTTATAGTCTAATGAGAAAGCGTTCGATTCCTGCACTCACCGCAGTCGTTCTACAAGTACTAAAAGACCGCGAAATAGAGGAAACCCCTATAAGAGTTCTAGAAGACATACAGGGCAAAGCACGGGCAGCGTAACCCTTCACAAGCGAAGCGAAGAATTCGAATTAGAAAGGTAGTAAATAGAGATACCATCTCGCCAACACTATTCACCGCATGTCTGGAGGGGGTATTTAGAAAGCTTGACTGGGAAAACACAGGGATAAGGATAAACGGCGAATACTGCCGCGAGTTATTCACTTGGGTTTGTTCGTTTGTGTTTTCTTTTACTGCCCGGCCACGACCGGCTGTGTTGTCTGTGTCCCACGCGAAGCGCGTGTTCTATTTATTTTTATGTCGAACGGCTTCTCTCATTCTGATAAGGCGAGCGTTTCGTACTAACCTCACTCGCCCAGAATAATTCTTCTTTGATCTACAATGTTCTCGATATAAATCGTCGGTTCCAGAAACACTCTTGCCGAAAGATAAAAGCCTGTAGAGCAGACGCCGCGGCCTTCGGTTCACCGACACTCGCCTGCGCACGTGACTTTGTTGAGTGCGGCCTCGCCGCCTGGGTAATATTTGAGTTGTTAGGGGAGCACAAGTTTGCTCCAATAAACTGCTTTTCCTTGAAGACAAGTTCGTCGTGTTTGGCTTTGTGACAATACGTTTTCTAAGAAAAACTTGCATAACCGATCAATTACTGTTCAATGAATCACAATACAGTCACTGCACTAGTTAGGTCAGTATTCTAAAGTTCAGAGTTTGTGCGCTTCCTCAATTACGTGCTCAACAATCGCCAAGTTTGCGTAGATTCAGGGCCTTCTCCGGTTGGTGCTCTTGAAGAACTCTCATGGTTTTTTTGTCGCTAAAGCTTAAAAAGTGCCCGATGTTCAGAGCTTCTATATCCCATTTAAATATGCCTAGCGTTGGGTCTGGCGGCGAACAGTTTTCAGGATCGTTTCTATAAAAATGGCCTGTAATAAACACCAGGTAAATATATTCGACTACGAAAAATATAAGTGGTTATCGTGTGAGTTAAGGCGAAGTTCGCAAAACTCATTTCTTGTATTATAATTGCTAACGAAATAACCCCAGAACCCCACATTTTCTGGGAGTTCCGGAATGATATTTTTACCTTGGAAACGCCTCAAATGATCAAATGATTTTTCGTGGCCTCTTCCACAAATTGCGCACTCCCCCAAGCAAATAAGGTGGTTGTCGGTACAGCTGTTTCACTTACGTTTAGGATCCGAAAGGTAATCCAAATGCTGTGCTGCGCAGCACTTTTGATATCAGCTATACATTTTGCTCACGTGGCCTCGGTTGACTTCGTTCGGTGATGTACTGACCTAAATACAACCACAAAGACTGTTACCGTAGCGCTTTCAACGTGTATGTTTAGCTTCTTTAGTAATAAACCCGCCCGTGTGGGTGCGAGCGGCCTCATAGATACTGGTTTCCTGCTGTAATTCAACGAAGGTTCTGCTTTCCTGTCAATTGAGCCCTAAAGATGTGCTTTCTGATATTTTTTAAAAATTCGCCATAACGGTTGCTACAGCTGCAGGAAAAGAGAGCATTGGGGCCAGTTGGTTCATTCTGAACATACAAAACAGCGCAAAAAACGAGTTTATGTGCCCCGTCTAGATGACTGCGCCATTCTGAAGAGATACAGAGATACAGACACGAGGGAGATATGCGAAGCGTTCGAAATAGCTATGAAGGAAGCAAATGCGCCAGTAAGCCGTCGGTGGCATTAACACTAAAAGAGATAAGTTACTTGAAAGGGTAAACGTGGGAGTGTAGAAAAAACACTGACGTGATTACGTCTATCTAATGTTTGGGTAAATCTTCTGTTTTTGGTGTATTATTTTCGTGTGTGACAAGCGTATTTAAAACCAGCTGCAATAAATTACGCTCAATTGTTTGTCAGCGCTCGTCTGTGCCCTTCTTTCTTAGTGCTCGTTTTTTGCGCGGTTTTTGTATGTTCAAAAGAGAGCATCTTTTTTTGCTGTTTCGAAATGTATCTACCCCCGGCACATTTTCTCCGCAAAACGTAAGTGCGTTGATTAGGAGTCCACCATTTCCCCAAAGCCTGCTCTCTTTTCGCTGGCGGTTGTGGTAGGTTTTGTAAAGCTAACACAAAAAAAACGAGCAGTCATGGGCAAGTATTTGCTGCTCCATTCTCAATGTATTGAGCAGCTATTTGAACGGTATTACTTCAGATGATAGCGTGAAATGTCTTGTACTAGAATGTCTTGTACAAGTCTTGTAAATGTCTTGCGTGAAATGCCTTGTACTACTGTACTAAATTACTGCAGCAAAAAGCGACTGTAAACATATTATTTTCTCGGAAAAACTACATATTATTAGCTATGTTTTAATAGTAATGCCGTAAAAAGAAGAGGAACTCTGTATATTTTAGTTTTTAGTAACGCCACAAGATACAGAGCATACTGTCGGGACTTTACCTCTGCAGGTCTAATTTTTACGCGTAGGAATAAGAGCCCTGTGTGAACAGAAAAGCTGGCTTCATGGGCGACCTTGACTGCGCGTGAAAAACCTACGTGTGCCAGAAAACAGCTGCAGCGTCACCTTGCGACACCCAGTGGAAACCACGCGGTAGTTAGGCATGGCTTCAAAGATGTGCCATGGGAGAGGGAGCAGAAACTTATAAACGCTAGGGGGGTTTGTTCAATGCGAACGGGATAACATGTCGCTATTGCGTTCCACGAGTAAAATCATACATTAATGCCCCTACAATTTTTAGGTGCGGAGCACCTTAGGACCTCACAATGTCCGTCCGCGTCCGTGCGCATAGCACTTACAGTCGCAAGAAATCACACAGGCATCGGCAGGATTCGAACCTCTGTCTGGTAGACCAGACAGAGTTCGTGTAAGTCGTCTTACCCACTGGGCTACGACAGTAAGCTTGTACCCTAGAGTCAAACGGCTTACTCGTTCGTCTGCAGCGGTCAGGAGTATATTACGACCTCCCAATGTCCGTCCGCGTCCGTCCGTGCGTACACCACCATCAAGCAAAAATTTGTGAGGAGACTACTTAAAAGGGTAAAAGAACACTCCAAAATACTCGAAAACCGGCACATACATAACATAGCAACGAGAAAACACGCAAAAACACCGGTGTAGTCAGGTTGTGATCAAGTTGTAATTCACAGTGACTGCATCGAACTACACTAGATGGCGCTCCTCAGTAAACACGAGATGGCGCCGTGGTGCACCGCGTATATAAGCGGGTTCCGGAAATCACACACCCTCTTCCCGCCATAAACGGAAACGAACGTAAGAAGCATCACGCTGCTGCTCAACGTATACGAAGACAACGAGCTTCCCCGAATACGAATCATCCCCCCATGTAAGAACTCAACTCTAACGGCTCAAACCGAATAACGGTCGGGCGCAAATCAGATGTCACTGGGGGCGCAACATGGATGTCATTTCGAGTCCCTGTACTCCGCACCCTCGCCATCATCCACGGAGTGAGATGCTGCCATTTTTTGTTGGTTTGTTTTAAATGTTTATTCCTTTTGATTCCTAGCTGGTGCCGGACCATGTAAAGGGATTGAGCTGGGATGAGGGTTAAACAGAGGTGCGAGCAAAGGAGGTGGCCAAAGAACGCGTGGTTATGTGCTTCCGGATAGAGATCGAAGACAACAGAGACCGGAAGTGTATCTGACATCACTGGCCACACACGACGCTTCACGTCGTGTGTGGCCAGTGAGGCCAACTTATTCCCTGTAGCGCATAAGCGTTTCCCTAGTAAGCAGTGCGCATAGTCAGACGTCATCTGAGGTAGCTGTTAGTGTTATAGTACAGGAGAAACATACCTGAAGCTTACAAGACAACCAGAACTAAAATAAATAACCTCACGAAGGAACCTACAGCCGAGAAAGTGACCCCAGTTGTATATAAAAACATCTAAATATTGTTAATGCAGATAGATAAGCCAGCATTTGCTGACTTATATCAAATAAAAAGGATCTGACGCGCAAATTGGACTATATTTGGACGAGCTACACACCTTACACGCAAGCAACCATGCGTAAAAGATATTGAACGATAGCAGGTAAAGCCGACATACAACACGGAAAACCACAAAAAGTTACAAAAAGTCGTTGCTGAAACTGCCCTATAAACTAGAAAACGACGACAAATATAAATTAAAACCTCAAATATGTCATACATTCCATTTTAAACGTTGTAATTACGTTTTACTTCAGCTATAAGAAAGCTTTCCAAACAAAGACTGCTCGAAGAAATTTGAACTTGGTTTCACAAGCTCGCTATTCAGAAGCTCAAACCAGCACACTTCAGTCTAGACGGTCTACTTTGGCCCACGTGAGCATCAGAATCCCGTGGATTCTGTTCAATCGCCCCCTAAATGATGCCATGTGTCACATCGCTCTGCTCACGAGAAAACGCTCAGGCGTTACCCTGTACTGTTGACGCTGGCAGGACTTCAGAGAAATTAAAATTTTAAAAACGATGGTGTTTCTTGGGCTACTTAAACCCAGAAATTTTGGTCTGTCTGTCTGTCTGTCTGTCTGTCTGTCTGTCAGTATGTGACTCGATTCAGCCACCCGGCCAAAGGGAAACAAAATCTACGCAACAGTCCTATATACTCACAGCCAAATCTAAACGTCTAATTCCGCTGTCAATGCTGATACATGCCAACATTATTGAACAAAAACAAGACATTACGCAAGCCTAGTGCCTACCATTAATACATAAGTGATATTTGCAGTGTTCCTTAACTAAAAGATTCATGAATGCTTGGTTTTTGCGATAGCAAATGATATACTACATCTACTGCAGAAAAACCGTCGCCTGCTGTTGCCCGTGCTCCTGGTGGCATTTCAGAAATCACAGGGCAGCAGCAACGAAATGTTACACTAGATAGGTTCCACGTTCTCCTCGGAACGTGCGTGCAATAGCGAAACGTGGCTACTCTACAACGAAGTACTGCTCTTCGATTCATGCCGTGTCTCCGCCGTGCGGCAGCAAAGCTTGCATCGAGGCACCTGACACTTGGAGCAGTGGAACGCGGGAAATTTCAATTGACTAAGCAAACGTTTAGAGTGTTTACTTTGGGAGGAGAGGTACGGAAACAGAGACAGCATGAGGGGCCCGCGGGAACGCAAAGGGAGGCAGTTACTTAACAAATGTCGACGAAGACTATCGTCTCTTGTCGACATCTGCAATGAAAGGAGCAGATATGAGACAATTTTTTCTCCTAGATTACGGTAAACGGGGTACGTGCAGCTGGATTGTTGAGGCATTGCTAACATTCAGTTTCTTTGATTTTGTTCATTTCGGTATAATGAATTAATGTGAGAATGGAGTAGTCAATACGCCTATTTGTGGAAAGACTACCACGAGGTGTTTGCGGTAGAAGGTATGTGGCATATTTCGGTAAGTTCCTTCGGGATATTTAGGTATCGTAGGCAGGACCTCTGTAGAGCATTGCTCATAATTAAACTGTGCAATGATAATGTCCACAGCGATCTGTGGAGGTTCCTCCGATATTTTTAGATCTTAAGCCATTGCTCCGGCAATGGCTGTGTAAGGCGCTTGAGCGATGTAAATTTTTCCTCGCCACTTCGTTTGCCCTCATAATGTTCGTAATATATTCCATATGGTGTCAACGCGCAAGAAGGCAACGTGTCTCAAGGTTAAAACCTGTGAGCCTACTCAATACAGAGCTGATGCTGCTAATTTGTTGCACAACTGGAATGTTTTAGGATCAACGTGCTAAGTAGGCGACAGGTGCAGACCCAGCTGGTATATCACAATCAGTACACGTTTCCGACGAAAGCTTTTCTGCTAGGTAGTGTTGGAGGAATGAAACAATGCTTGCAAGATATCCGCAGCTGGATGCAACGTCAGCATGGGAAGCCGCCATCAAGCTTCTTTTGCAGTATACGCAATCCTAAGCGTAAATACTTTGAAGAGCACCGTTGCGCCCCCTTACGTATTGCCAGATGTAAATTGCCTTGGGTCCGCCTAAAAAGACCATTGGATGCCGTTACTCTGCGCTGTTGTTTTTGTATTACTTCGAAGACATGTTGCCCACCGGTTTTCCGCGGCCAATTCTGTGCAGCCTGTGTATAAGGAAGCATATTAAAAGAATCGTTTCAAGCCATGGCCTGCTGGTACACTGTCAAAACAGCACGTTTACCGGGAACGCTGTCAGGCGTGATCACTTTGGCGGGCGCACTCATGACAAGGCTTAGCTTTTGTATATAGGGCGGTCACTGTCAAAACAAACGCGCATCAATTTCTATTTGGAATGTGGTGGACGTTGTCAAAACAATGTGCGCTTGAATTTCTCTACATCGTAGAAACGAGAGATCATATCCATTGTTCATAGGTGGTTGTGCTTAAACAATTCACGCCATGCAGCGTTTATGAGCACATTGACCTAGCTAAAGTGTCAAGGATGAGAGATCGCGCAGCACGCACTTCGTTGAAACGCGTTCACGGTTGTGTAGGCCACGATACTGGAGAAGTGCCATAACAGTTCTTGGCGGTGGCAGCATATATTTAAAAAAACTTATACCACAACTAAGGCCACCAACAATCGCCAAATACTTGGCCCAGATGCATCAAACTGAGACGGCTGGCCATATTATGCCGTGATGTTTACTTTACATTTGTATATGCGGATTTTCAGTGCGTCAGGGGTGTCACGTCTTAAAATATTGGACACGTAAGAGTTGTTTGGGTGTTTCGGATTGAGAATTGCACGAATTAAAACGTGAGTTAGTGAGCGCACTTTGCTGAATCGCACTTAACCTTCCGTGAAAGTTCCGGCCACTCACCACGAACGTTGCCATGGAAAGCCGTCTGAAGTCGTTTATCAAAATTTTGTAACTGGAAACATGTCTACCGGAAATTGGTCGTCCACATCTACGTATGACATAATAAGTTGAAGCGTGCGAACCCCTACGTCCATATTAAGGACGGAAATATTGTCACCTCAAGGTTTTTTTCTGAACACTTAATAACAACGTTCACAGTACCACTAGAGGGGCGTCCGCAACGATATTGTTGCGGACGTAGTGGGGACGTATTGGGGACGCAGTAGCCCACAGTCTCAAGTGGGTGCAGCCAGAGAGCGAGATCGTTCGTCCTCTACCTCCTCGGCACTCAACCGTCCACCACACCAGCTGCCCCGTGCTGGGGCCAATCCCTCCGTGTCTATGTGCCTTTCAGAGCGTTTGTAGCCATCTCGGGACAAAACTATGCCAGACTGTCAGCTAGGATTGGCTATGCGATAAAGGAGCTACGAAGGTCTGGAACACGTGGTTTGAACACGCCGACTCTATTAGGGCCACATGCTTTTACGAGAAAGATAAAATTAGGAATGCGAGTTATACGACTCCCCTTTCCGAAATTTGTTTGTACAACCTTAAGAGTTATTTATTTTTGGACGCTATTGCAGAGGGAAAGAATGATTTGTAAAACACGCTTGTTATGACACAAGGTCCTAAACGCATAGATTCAATGAGGCCGAATCCCGATATACCTGGCCATTTATAAAATATTAATCAATCGTTAAATCAACTACATAATAATCACACACTCCTCCCTGAAAGGATCATAGCCTCTGGCATTGTTCCATTCCTTATCACCATTGTGACAGTATCACGCGTAAAGCAATCTTGGAGAGGGCGAGGCACTGAGTACGCCACTCCTCGACCCATTCCTATTTTATATTTCAGAGCAGGTTCTGAAGAGGCGGCGGTCATTGCATGCTTTGAAATCCCACCCCTTTCCTCCCGATGTTCCACATCACTATCCGCCGTGTGGGTCTTTGAGGAATACCTTTCAATATTTGGCGCTATTGCCTGCGCATTTTTGAGGATGCACTCCGTCGCTGTTTGCATATCGGAAGCTGCCGCGTCAAGCTGCGTGCAACGACAACTTGTTTCCGTTCATTCACCCTTATTACAATGTAGAAATTAGTTGACCTTAGTTAATTTGAACATCCATGGCTGCATCTCTGTGTGAAGTGGAGTGTTTAATTACATTGTAAATAGCCGCCTTAGGCAGCTCGCGGGCCCCTAATTATTTTGGGGATAATAAAGGTGTTTAGAGGGGCCAATTTTGTCGTCTGTTGAGGACGTCTTGGGTGGCCACTTGACCGCCTGATGTCCTAGTGCACACCACGATGACCCTTATGCCACTGGGCCACAAGCAGATTCTGGGCACTCTTCTCCAGCGTGTTGCGGTGTCTATAAGCACATTTTGAAATGGCCATCACAGATGTGTTTTATTATCATCATCATCTTCTCCTTCTTCTTCATTGTCGTCGTAATTATCATCATCAGCCTGCCTACGCCCACTGCAGGGCAAAGGCCTCTCCCATAGATCTCCAATTATCCCGGTCCTTTGCTAACCGTGACCAATTCATCACCGCTAACTTCATCTCATCTGCCCATTTAACTTTCTGGCGCCCCTGCCACGCTTGCTTTCTCTGGGGATCTAGTCTTTTACCCTAAATGACAAACGGTTATCTTGCCTTTGCACTACATGTCCTGCCCACGCCTATTTTGAACGCTACACTGTTTTATTCGGGGAAGCAACAGAGCAGGGAGGAGCTCCGTGCCGGTACACCCGATGTCCCACGACCACTGCCAGAAGGACTTCCAATGGGGGCCCAAGTCCTAGTACACAAAAAAAGATCAGGGGCTGCTCTTACGGAGGACGTGCTCGCAAAGTGGCGGGCATGTGTTACCCGACGCTCAAGACACCCGAGAGAACCCCCTGAGAACACCAGGGAGACTACCATCGTGACCTGCTCCTCGTGTCACGCGCCAACAAGGCCTACAATGCAGCACATGCTGTGGGAGTGCTCGGGGCTCGCGGCGGAGAGAAGAGCCCATCTTCCTCTGTACTTCAGTCCCCTCCAGGAGTGGGCATCGCCTCCTCTGGGCCGGGCTCACCCAAGAGAAACTGTTATGTCCTTATAGACTTTCGCTTGTAACACGGGGACACACAAGAGAATGTAAACACTCTCACCTTTACCGCCCTCCCCATGCCTAACTAGTCCTTGAGTCCCGCCTTCTGAATAAAGAATTATAATAATAATTCGGGGATGCAAAAACATTTGGGCGATGTCATTTCCGTCAGTACAGTACAACGTAACAAGCGGCCTGTAAGGGGTGCAGCACTGCACACAGGGTCTTCTTGCGGGGAAGCAACCTTTAAAAGCAAAGAGCCCGTAATACTTAAGGTTCTTCGCTTTCGGGTTTTATACTTTAACACGACAGTTATTTATGCCGGGATACACCAAGACTTCACTGACGTCATATCCGTCGGGGAAATGACACTCTACATCTTTGTAGAAGTGACCCGCCAGCAGGGCGTCGCTCGCCAAGCCCGCCAAAAGACAGCCGCCGACCCGCAAATCATGCTCCGCCTGCAGATGTCGCTGCACATTTTAATTTCGTGTTTTACTGATATCCATGACAGAGGAATCAGCCAGAAGTTTTCCTCAATTTCGACTAATAAGTACTTACCACGTGTTTGTTCTCTGGCCTGACGACTCAGCCAGCAAGGCAACTGGAGATGATCAGTGTAACGTTAAGTGACAAGAAGATGCTTTGGAGGGGATAACAAATTCGGGATCATAAATATCCTCAGCTGTGCCTTTCTGCAACATATGAGACCATCTGTTTAAATGGGTGAATGCTGCGACGGGTCCTGTTTCATTTGATGTAAAGCGAGAATGGACGTGCACATTACGAATTTTAAGTGCTATTTCACCGTACGAATATATAGTTTGATTTACGCCGCTTGCGAGGCTACTTTTGAATATGGATCGCATGAACCGTGTAGTAATCCTCATGCTCGTAATTCGAACGTTTTGCGGGTGATAACATTCAGTTTAAAGCCGCACGTCATGTTTAAAATCCGTTTTTCTCAGGATTTACTCAGAAAGTCAATACCAACATCCAGCGTGTCGAGCGGTATACTCTCCTATCGTGTGATTATCTCTTAGGCGCCTCAAATAGTGACCACTTTTCTAGAATTGGACGTTGGCGTGAGAACAGGGGCGCTTTTTCTGAGCGATTCTTCTTCTAATGATAGTGAAAGCGGGAAAGAAGCCTTAAAATATCTCCATTTAGCTTTTGTGGGGACCATTAGTCAATATCAAAAGAGGTGGCTGGGTTGAGGGTGTTTCCATGTGGTAAAGAGTTTTGGTATGTGCAGATGGCGCAAAAGAGATTAAAAGCAGGTGCGCCAATTAGAGACATGTTTATTCTACAGAGCCCCATATCGTTTCCAGCTGAATTACTGGGTATATTTTGTGTCGCGGTACTCACGGAGGCCAAAAAACGTCCTTCTTTATTTGGTGTCACCTTTTTGTTCGGTGCTTGCAACACATTAAGCAGGATGTTCGTCTAAGAGGACACCTAAAAAAGCGCAAAACTCTAGGTTTTCATCTTTTCTATGTAGGGTTGTCAGTTTTTCTTTCGTTGTCGCCTGTGCGCCATGCATCTTTAAATCTTTACCAGCTTCAATCTTGGGACAAGAATTGTGTGCTTGTTAGATTCACGCAAAGTCATGTGGTTAGTTGAACAAGAGTAGGTAATTAAAAATCATACTGGTTGGTAGCAGCATTCCCGCAACCACATTCTCAGTTCTATCCGAGATTTAATAAGTGCAATGTACCTGCCGCATAGAGATGCCTTATGCCAGTTTTTCCGTGCTGTGTATCCCGAACAATAAAACGGAACCTCACCAGAAAAAACAACGATTTATAAAATGATTAGTTAGCCATCTAAAAGAGCAAACCGGACAGTGAGAGAGCTGGTGAGCTAATAAAAGGGGCCAGGAGTTTTTTGTTACTGTGCGGGGAGCATTTGTTCGTTCTTTTCAGATGATAAAAGCGGCGCCTGCGCTGTGTGAGTGGTGAAAATGTTCTGGTCACCCCAGATGAGGTTGGTCATTCACAGTTCTACTTGAGGAAAATTCTCAGTGTTGCTTAATAAAAAAATAACTGTGTGGGCATCGTGAACAATCATGTCATGAATGTGGTCATTGAGTCAGCATAGCAGTACTGGGAAAACAGCCCCAATATGAAAATAAGTTATCGAATACTACTCAGGACCTTATTGAAAAGCACCAAACAGTGACAGTATCTGCTTCCAGCGACCGAATAGAATTGGCCGTGTTGTCCATATTGATCAACAAAGAAAGACTGCTGACACCCCAGCGTTCAACGTGAAAACCGTCAAAGGAGCATTGAAACATGGAGGAAGTGTAATAGTGACGATGAGAAAACTCGCGTTTCGCGAAAATAGAATATATGCACTCCGTGATGAAAATGGTGAATGCATACAATAAAGACGATACATTAAAACTAGCGGGAGAATTTTGTACAAAGGTGTACGCTTCTCACCCGCATTCAGGGCGACGTTTTTCCATTACTTATGTAGGGAATTTTCCATCTGTTAAGGGTGCTCAGTGCAATGAAGTGCAAAGCTTGAGACGATGCCGGAAGTGTGGTCGATATATTGAGCCTTGGTGAGGCTGTTGCGTCAAGGACGCTTTCAGAGCTTTTCTCAAGGTGCGTGAGGATTTGAACAGTGGCGGAGGGGCAGAAACACCAAGATTTTCTTTTATTCGGAGGAAAGGTGACGCCAAAGAGCTTAAGAATTGCATACCCATCATACTTCGCTCAGCTAACTATCGTTTTTCACAAACGTTTTTCTCAACCCCGAAAGTGCGACAACGAGGTATCAACAGCACCGCAACAGGCTAGTTTTATAAAGGGTTTCTCAATTTGAGTTCATATCCATGCTACAAAAACGCAATCGAAAAATTTTCACAGCGTAATAAACATTGCACATGGAATGTGTGAGTATTTGGAACGCTTTTGGCTCAGTGCTCACTTTGGGAGTGATTTAAGTTCTACACGATCATGAGTCGACAAGCCTGACGTGAGCTCTCCCAAGATATTGCGATCCTTTAAGGTATAGTCGAACCTGGTTCGAACCTGGTTAAAACGAATTACCTAGGCAATCAATTAGTACTCGGTCACTAATATCGGGCAGTAAGATAGATCGCTATTTCCTATATTCGTTGTAATAATACAGGTAAAAATCCCATGTCATACAAATACCAGATAATAAACGTATTATGGTATTCTTCGAACCCGCTATACACGAGGTAATCGTTAGCTGTACTCCCTTTGGCATTTCAGACTAATTGAACGTGAACATGGCAACGTGAAATTACAACCAAACAACGTGCGTTTGAAAAAACAGGCCTGCATTCAAATTTATTTGAGAAAAATATATGACCTTCCTTGGCGGTATTCACAGCACGGCAACATGAAATTTTCTGGTGTACTCGCACGAAAGGGCATTTTCTACTTGTGTAGTTTTACAAACTGTTATCTTGTATTTTTTATATTTTGCTTTTTAGATGCGAAGCAGCTTATGCTCGAGCCTGTTCCCTCCGCCGTTGTGTGGGCGCTGTTGTGCGGCGTTCACTCCCCCACTGCGCCTGTCTGGCCAGGCACCGCTGATGATAATTGTGGCAGGATGCCCCAAGGGATTGGCCAAACCAAAGAATCCATCACGAGATAGCTTCTCGTTCAACCACCGTCGTCACCTTCCCGTAAGGGAACCCTGAGTAGTACGCGAGGCATTCCTCCTCTCCTCTCCGAAGCTCCTCTCCTCTTCGGGATTGCGCAACGAATGTCAACACCTGCGGCTCCCCGCACGATAATGCGAAGCAGCTTTGGGTTAGAGACGCGACGGTAGCCGCTGCATACTCCGCTGGGGGCGCCACTGGAGCTCTGCAGTATAAATGACGCGCACGCGCACTCTGCTCCCCTCATTCTCCTCCCGCAACGCCGCGATTGAACTGAAAATTATTAAAAACTTCAGTCGACCCTATGGGTGCTTTGCATACTACTCAGGGTTCCCCTACGGGAAGATGGTGAATTTTTTTTTAAAACTAGCTATGCAGTTTAAACCCTTACGTTGACAAAATATTTATTGGTTATAGCTGGTATCGCGCCCGGCTGTGGCGATTTGGTTTCGTAATAAAAAGAGTAGACGTACCTTAAGCAAATTGTGACCACCCAAAGTTCGTATTTAGTTTACTATAGCAGATAATTCCCTATATGAGTGTTCGTTACAGCGAGGCTCGGCTGTATATATGAAGGATGCACGGGAACTGAGCTGCGTGCAACAGAAAATTGGCGCTGCCCTACTGGGTACTTCCCACACTGCGTGTTGGGCAGCCGTGCAGGCAGCCGTTAGGTTGTTATGCAGAGACGGTGACTTCCTAAGCTCGCCTACAAACTATTGGGTCACTAACCGGGAACATTCTTAGGTTATAATTGCGTGCGGGGAACGATGTTTCTTTGCTTTTCAACACGGCCGTGCCTTCAGGATGAGGGAACACAATGGATACACTGTGTGCGGCGCGTGCAGTTAGTGGTTGTTGAAATTTTAGTCCGACTACGCCCATGTGCGAAACACGATTGTAGTTATGTTTTTACCTGGTGCAAGTAAATTGAATGGTAGCCGTAGAAGAAAGGAAGAATAAGAAGTGCCCACATGTTTGGCGGTAATCGATCGACGGATCCAACTTGGCTGTCATTAGCGCCTACATTGTTCCCGCCGGCCAACCGCAAAAGGCGTACGACCGCTGGAGACAAAGATTCCCTTTTCGAACGTTCAGTCTGTTAGTCTGTTACTTCTTATGAGCTGATTATTTTCGTGTCGGGGAAGCTCCTAAGGATTTCGAAGCTCATAGAATGAGCGTGCATTTGATTGGCGACTGCGAGAGTCAACGTTACCTCCTTTTGTGCCTCAACTACAGGGACTTGTTTTCTTCGAATCATCGCAGTTTTCTGCAACTCGCTCTGAGCCTCCGTATTTATTGATTAGAAGTATGAACATTCTTTTACAAGCGACAGCGGCAGCGCACTCCAATCAAGTCATCGGCGCCAATGATTTGCGTAAAAGAACTGATGATCGTCCGAGTAGAGAACTCGTCAGTTGTTCGCGTTAGATGACCGCGATTTGTTTCTTTCTTGCTAATGAAGAGTAAGCACACCCATACATCACTCAAACAACAAACCAACACTGTTGATATTTTTGGTTTTTATATTTTAATATATCGATGCGGTGTGTAAATAGCTTTGGAGGAAAAGGACCGAAAGGAGGGCAGGGGGAGGTACAGCGCTCATAAAATTTTGGAGGGTGTTCTGACATTCACACACCACCAATGTTTATGCCCCAGGTTAGAATACACTTTTTGCTTGCAATTCTCACAAGTGTTAGGCATTTAGCAGAGTTCCGTCATGTCGAAAACAAAGTCAACCCAAAAGGGCATGGCGCCATGCAGTGAACCTTCACTTGGCATGTACCGGCTTCAGAGCTATCTTTATTTGGCGAACTTCAAATATTTCGAAAGCAAAATCTACGCTGCGATTTGAATAGCAAGCACTATTCACGAAGTATTCCAACGTTCGAATATTCGAACACCTTCACTTTTTTTCTACTCTCGGTAATTGGCTGGCAGCCGTTTTGCGTACAGGCTTCTATGTACTGTCTATCTTAACTTGGACGATTAGGTACGTTGGTGAAGCAAGACGAAAAAATGGGCAACGCGAAAGGTGAGGAACACAACTTTTTAAGAAGCCTGCTTTAGCATTTTTGTATTGGCAGCGAGAAAGCTAAGCCCTGCGGTTTACGATAAAATGGAACGTCCAAAGAATCACGGTAGTCCGGCCTTTCAACGGGACGTCCGCACGCAGTAAACATCTTTGTCGTTGAGCATATCGTTCAGCTGAACGATCAATTCGTTAGGCTTGCTTTAAAAGAACAAAAGCACGCTCTTCGTTTAATGAAGATGCGCTGTGCTGGTTCCACGTACAAGGCGTAGTTAGGAACCGTTCGTACTCGCTAGGCGAGTATGGCTGGGCTACTTGCGTCGAGTGGTCGCGTTAAGGTTTGCTATTTACAAGAAGCCAGCGCTGAAGTGAACTAGATAATGGTTACACACAAAAATTCTGACGGCGTAAGCCTCTTGATTACGCTTGCTTGGCGTATGCCGCGACCCTCGACAACGGTGCAGTGTGCGCCATCGCGTTCCCCGAACACGTCGAAAACGTGCTTGCTGTCGTAAAGTTGGACGCTCTTTTCTTCGCTGTAGCCAATAAAAAATCCCGAAAAGTCTATACGACGAAATCCAGCCGGTTGGGTTACACTGCTCACCTGAGCAAAAATTGCCGTCTAGCAGACAGCTGCGTCGGAGATTTTCCACCGCGGGACGCCGGCGCTGCCGGTGGTGGCGCTGCCAAGACGGAGTAGCGCGCCCTCTTTAGGTGTTGCACGCTTCCGACAGACCGTTTGCGCATGAACTCTGAGATCACCACGCGAGAATTTTGGTCAGGCAGTCCCAATCACCCCGCGCCCTGCAGCCAAATTTTGACAGACTGCTGGTTTTCCACGCCCCGCCAGGCGGCAGTATGCACCTATGCATCGAATGCATCCTTCATCCCGCTGGGCCGCTGTTTTTGCGGCATTTCACGGCGTATCAACGCCGCAGTTTTTCTGGTCGTGGCGCGAGTGTATATGCGAGTTTATTTGCCACATTTAGGCTCAGCTCCTGCCGGAGATGCCGACACAGAACACCTGTAATGAATGTGTCCTTCATTGGAACAGGTCACAACTCGTTACGTTCGAGGCACAGCCCTCCGCCCTTGCAGGTCGAGCTCTACAATCTCCATTGGTGCATAAAGGGACACCACCACCACTCCCTTGCGCTCTTCCGTGAAGCGGAAGCCAACAGATACCTGTAACATACGTTTTATGCATGAGGCCTACGATCGCATTTCTAAAAAAAAAAAAAAAAAACCAGCAGCCTGTCGTTGATGGCTGATTCTAGAGAGAACGTACACCACCGCCGAGTAGCTCATGTACGGAACCATATGTTCAGCCCTGCATTTCTACAGAAATGCAAATTGCCGGTGTTAATATAATTGATAGCTAAAGCATAGACAAATATAATTTGTCCATAGTAATTGAGAAAAAAAAAACAAAAGTACAGGAGTAGCAAAATAACAACTATAAAAGTGATATTACATATTCAAAAATATAAATCTTGTACAGCTCCTCCACAAAACAAGGACAAAAATAAAGGAACAAAGAAAAGTAGACAAAAGTGCGAAAAGACGAACCTTAAGTAACGCACCGCGCTGGCACAGAAATGCACAAGTGTCGCTGCTAACAGACCTGATTTTTATAATAGCGCGAATAGAGGTAATTGGTCGAACGGAATAATAAAAACGAAAATGCAAAACCTAGACAGAAATTATACAATTGTACTTACGAATTTAAAAAAAATGTGAGTTATATACATCTCCTGCGCAAGATGTTCTAACAAAAATTACCGACGTAAACGCGAATAAAAAATTATGAAAACTGACAGAATTTCAATGCCCTACATTTGCGGAAAAATGTAAAATTGGCGGAGTTAACACATTTATTCAATCGGTAATATTGATCTTACTTCATAGCAATTACGATAATTGATGGTACCGCATCTTAAAAGAACGAAGAACAGAAAAAAATTACAAAAGCTGGCCTACAAAATAAAAAATGCTCACTTACACACCTCTTCCAAAAAAGAAAGACTGGATTAAAAAAAACGCTGAGAAGAACAAGGCAA
This sequence comes from Haemaphysalis longicornis, assembly GCA_013339765.2. Lineage (NCBI taxonomy): Eukaryota > Metazoa > Arthropoda > Arachnida > Ixodida > Ixodidae > Haemaphysalis > Haemaphysalis longicornis. The sequence continues at coordinate 87,739,066 of CM023457.1, read as the reverse complement.
ACACGTAAAAAATACGCGTATATAAAATATCGTGAAAACGACTAACCACGTAGACCCCTGAAGAAGTGCATGACTGGCACTACGAAATGTTTAATATCATTAAAATAGTGTAAATGGAGCTAAGAACTTCTGAAACACGTATAAAAATACACGAATATAAAATATCGGGAAAACGAGCAACCACGTACACGCCTGGAGAAGAGCATAACTCGCACGACAAAATGTGTAAAATCTTGAAAATAGTGTCAATGGAACTAATTACATTACCGAACTTGGAAACAGAAAAACAAACAAAAAATAAAAAATAACAAACTTTAAAACTTACTTTACAAAATAAAAGGATCGAGGAGTTAGCACAATTATTAGTTCCAATTTATATGAAACCACTAAAGCAACTGAGCCTTCTGCGCGCACAGGTATACACGAACAAAGTATTATTATTTGCAAACACAGAAAGATAGGTCGCACATCAGGCAATAATTATGCAGCTTCATATGCTATGATCTATCGTGTACTTCTTTCAGACCATGATTAGGTTGTTTTAACGGCCGCGCATATGCGCTACATTGGTTCAGCAAGTGCTTACTAAAACCTCGAAAATACTCGCTGGCACTGCATTGCAGTAGAAATTGTGTCTGAATGTACCATGGTTGGTTTGTGTCGGACTTGCATTCTGAGGAATCTCTAAGCCTGCCTGCAAAAGCCGTCGCAAAATAGCTGTCGTGACATGCATACCAATCACAAACAATATTATTATTGTATTCATGTGACAGATGTTTATGCAAGCCGACACTCTTGTAAATAATGTTGGTGAGGACGTGACGGGTTTTTGGCGGGCACGGCGTGTGAGCCCACGTCGGCAATCTAAATAATAAGAAATAACGACGCAAAACGGCAGCAAGGAGCGCCAGAACCGACAGTGCTGCGTTCAGGTGATTGCTGCTTAATCTTTGCACTTGAGCGTCTCATATTATTAAGTTAACCAGATTAAGGTTACTAGTTATTTTATTGTACCTTGTCAATTTAAAACCTGACTACTCCGCCTAATTTGACTGCAAGCTGCGAAAACGCGCGTTTCCTCGCTTGCGTCAAGCTGAAGCGGAACATTTGATGCATAGGTGGCGAGCGCCGTGGTGCCGCGAAAGACGCGGTTACGCCACCTTATGAACTTACGCTCTCTTCAGCCGATTGGGACGGCCCGAGCAAAACTACAGTGAACAACGGGTCTTCCCGCTCAATTTAATCCAATCGCCATACAATTTATTCCACACGCCAGCAAATTTGATGCAAGCGCTATCTAAGTTCTTCCAAATTCCATGTAATTTATCCAGGGGGAGGAGAATATAATCCAAGTACCAACTAATATAATCCCATCGCCAACCAAATTATCCCAACTGTCAGAAGCTTGTTCAAGAGTGTTTTGTGCGAAATTAGCCGCAGCTTTGTGGACTTGGTTGAGCGTGGTGTGGTGAAAACGTGGTCTTGCTTGGTCCACGATGTGCACAATATCTTATGCGCACAGCCTAATAGCCATTGATTAACCCGCGCAGGCCAAGAGAGCGGACCGTTTTCATCTGTTGGTGTCGCGGGCGGTGAGCTGATCGTCTGCGAAAGCAGCGTCGATAACTCATGTCAGAAATATCGTCTGCTCGTCGTGTAACAATGCCTTCGGAAGTGCCTTTGATAAAACACATTAATTAAATGCCCTTGGCATTCTGATTGTCTATGAATGAATGCTTTTTTGTAGCGTTAAGTAATGTTTTGAAATTTTAATATTGTCTGCTCTAGTCAGACATATCACCTGAAAACGTCAGAAGTATCGTCTGCTGGCGTAAAAATACGCTGGCAAGCCTGCTGGCGTAACAATACGCGAGCAGACGATATTTCTGACGATCTCGCTGACGATGGGGACACGGCGCAACGGATCCAACAAGACCGCTCTCTTGGCTTGCGCGTGTTAGCGAATGGCCATTACGCTGTGCGAATAACATATTTTGCACATTGTGGATCAAGAAACACCACGTTTTCACAACACACCAAACAAAGTCCGCTAAGCTGCGCTTAATTTCGCACAAAACACTCGTGAACAACCTCAAGACAGCTGTATAAATTTGGTTGGCGACTGGATTAAATTGGTTAGCCCTTGGATTAAACTCACTGGCATCTAGATTAAATTAGATGGCACTTGGAATAAATTGGATGGCGCTTAGAAAAAATTTGCTAGCGTCTGGAATAAATTGTATGGCCATTGGATTAAATATAGCGCAAAAACCTGTAGAGTGGGGGAGTGTGCCGAGCGGCGGCGTCGAGCGACGCTGGTTTGCGTTGACACCGCCAGGTGGCAGTACCTCTGCTTTTAGTACCTGCCCTGCCGCAGCAAAACTACGCGTGTGGCGAAGAACTGCGATCTTCTCTCGTTGTCTTTCTATTATAAAAGGCATCCAGATGCTAAGCAAGATTATAGACGGCTAAATGAGACTTTTTTGCTTTACTTACTGCTTCTCCAGCTCGAGCACGAGTCGATGTGATGAGCCGTGGTGGTTGCAGGCACCTGTGCAGCTTATATTAATGTTATAAGCGATTCTGATTCCCCTCGAGGTTTATGTCGTGCGCGGACGCTTCCGGATATCCGTGAACTGTTACCTGCGTTCTCGACTCGCCGCATACCGCCTGACGCACGAGGATGACGAAGTTTGCACGAACTGACAGCAGCTGGTGTTCAGCATGAACTTCCAGTCTCTACGAAGAGGATAGCCTCACGTTTCTAAAAAAAACGGATTATGCTTCGTATTTCAGCGTTTAATAGCGACCAGTGTATTAGCTCACGTGTTGCATTTAACTAAATCTATTTATCTGCGGATGTGCGCAGATAAGCACATTGACAGCTCCTACCCCGCCGCATAGCACACAAGTACGAAACACTTTACCTGCTTCTTGCCAATACATATTCTGGAGTCTTTACGTTGGTCTCTTTAAAAATTCAGCTGTGCTTGCAAATCGGAAGGCGAATTAGAATCTACAGGAAAATTCGATTTAACAGAACCCAATTTTACAAATTTCCTGATCTAACGAACAAATTTGGCTTTCCCCGCAGGTGCCTCTTGGGCTCAATGCTCTTATGAACTCAAAATAACAAAACAGATTCACAGCAGTTTCCGATTTGGCGAAGTGTTTGGTGTTTCTCAAGCCCTCAACACGACCAAAAAAAAATCACGCCCAGTTCTTGGGAACAGCTTCGTCGGCTTAGTTAGGTGGCAGCAGATCTCAGCTTCCATGACAGTCTGAGCGCAGATGCGGCCGCAGACACCGACAGGACGAAGGTTAATAACCATGTAGACCCCCTACAGATAGTTTCCGCCACATAGGAGGTGTCAGGGGATGCTGACGTCCCGGGAACTGCTGAAGCTCATGTGCCCGCCCCAGGCCCGCTTGACCTTCAAGAACACTTTGCCCTGCGTTCGTGGCGTGATCTATCGCGCTCCTGATGCTGAGTTCGCGCTACAGACACCGAGGTCGCAAATCTGGTTGCCGCGGGTTTTAGCGCGAGCTAACGCGGTCCACTTTGTTGTGAGAGATGCGAAAGCCTGAGAACAAAATTATCCGTGCCTGCCAGTGATAGAGAACTTTCAGGGGCAGCTTCGGAACTAAAGATTAGGTGCAACAGCCGGGGGTCTCACACCGGAGAGGGGCCGCCAGCTTAGCTGTTTCTCTAGCCTTGCGCCATTAATGCAAGCTGCAGCAATTTCTTTTTAAAACTCCATTATTATATACATATACATATAAAACCAGACCGGTATTCTGGAGGTCGTGGGTTCGGATCCAACCCGGCGGGCATTTTTTCACCAATTTCTTTCTGACTCAAAAAATTCATCTGTTTCTATGACCCACCGCAACCTCCCCTTTGCTTTCCGATGTTTTCTTGACTGCCAACCCTTATTTTCTGTCTTATTTCACCGAGCCCCCCATTTCCCTCTTTTTGCTTTGATTCGCTATTGATATATATATATATATATATATATATATATATATAATATAAAATATAAATAAAGCAGGATTGTGGCCTACGTTTCATATAGATATACTATCTATATATATATATATATATATATATAGTGAACCCGATGAAGGTAGAAAAGAGATTACACTTCAGTGTGATGGCACAGTTTATTTCGGAGGATCTAAATATTTTCTCCAGTTACGTTGTATTCTTGCGCGGTGTGCACTATACTGGCCTATGCAAACCTGGATGGCTGCTTGGACAGCTTGAGGCAAAGCAGTGGGAGTCCGTATTATATAGGCATTTTTCTCACATGCTTGCCACTGATGAAACCCACTACCTCAATGTTTTAAAAAAAGCATTTAAACTTTCGCACCGATGACACCGCACGCGCGTGCGCACATTGTCATCCGCGTTTCCTACGGTCGGCGGCCGCGGCTGATCGGCTGTGTGATACCGCACCAGAGTCCCTAGGGCCGGTAGACAACGTACGGCCCGCCAAAAGCAATGCCGCCCACGCCCCTCCCTAGACGCTCCCCTATTCTGGTTTACTCTAGCAAAACATGCTCCGGATGATCTCGGAGGCCACGGTTTACAGAAGGAGACGTTAGGGCCGCCTTCGCCAGATGGCGGCAGCACCACACTCGGCGCTACTGGACTTTTCCAGATTCATTTTCGAAGTAGACTGACATTATCCGCTCCATGTGCTCCGTTTGCAAAACAAGTTAGCCCACCAAAAAAATTACACCATGTTCCCGTGGGAACCCTGATGAGGATGCGAAGCATCGTGGCGGTTCCGGGTGGTTCCATTGTGTTGCCGTTATGTTGAGTGATCGGTTTTTTTACTAGCGCCAGAGGGAATTCGCGTCCGGGTCCACACCGGTGGCAAAGGCACGCAGTGCTGTTGTGTTACGGTGAGTAGGCGGTGTTTCTCGAGGCGCCGAAACTCGTCCATCATGTTCTTGTCGTATGTTGTCTCTGTGGTAGAATCGGTAGTCTCCGTCAGGTTTGGTGAGGTAAAGGTTGTTGACATTGGTGCTCACCGGCTGAGAGCAATGTACACGCCCCTCCTCCTCGCAGCTTTGTCTGCTCAGTCTTCTTCTGCTCGGCGGTTCCCCTACGGGAAGATGACGACGGTGGTTGAACGCGACCATCTCGTGATGGATTCTTGGGTTGGCCAATCCCTAGGGGCATCCTGCCACAATCAGCATCAGAGGCGCTGCGACGGGGCTGGTTGAGCTGCAAGGCGCGTGGCGCTTCCCGCCACAGCTTTCCACGGGAAATTCAGCCTCCCCGTCTAAAGTTTTCAGTTCGTCGTTTCCGTTGACGTTCAGCTTCGCGTGCCTTCGTTGTATCAGTAGCTTCTTGACGTAGTTTGAATGAGTCAGGACATAAGGCGCGTTCGTAGCACTTAGCACCTGTCCGGCCGGATTTGTAGGTCGTAGTGGAAAACGCACCGTGTACCTCCCGTTGCGGCCAGAGAGTCGTGGGATCGAAACCGGGCGCCGCTAACTTTTTCTTTTTTATAGTGTAGTATCGCGGAGCTGTGGGTGGTAAGGAGGAGAGTTGCGCATGCGCAGTGAGCGTGTTTACGGCGCCTCCATCAACGACGCAGGACCAGGCAAGCCTAAGAAATGTTCCGCATTTAAAAATCATATTTTAATATTGTGCCACAGTCTGAGCTCATGTTGTCGTCGCGAAGTGACACAGAACGTTCTCGGAAGCGCTCGAATGTACGGAAGTCTCCGGCGCGGCACCACCAATTGTGATTCAGGCATTCGCTCACAACAGTTAAAGTTCCCTCGATAGGCCTCATGTGTCGCGTTATTAAGGCAGGTAGATCAGACGAAGTGTGGAAGAGTAGAGAAAAAACGTTAACGATTAAAACTGCGGCTCAGAAGGGCTCACTCTGCGCTCTCAACTAGTCACCGCTACCTTGCGAAGACCCTTTTCGAGGACACCATGTATCTGAAATCTTAAGCGATACATTTCGCTGCTCAAGCCGTTGAAGTAGATTATTCTAATCACACGTTTACAGCGTAGTCCGATGCAGAGCGACAAGTGAGGCTGCACAAAATGGAAGTTCGCACTTCAACTCTCTGTAAATATACCCTATGTAATGTTCTCATCGGTGGAATACATGGTTGTCGCCGTAAGTCTTTTGGTCACAAATAAATAGATCTTGTTGCAGAAAAGCTTGCAGAAATTGATGCACGAATCAATAAGATAATATAAAAACTAAGACATTTTCCTAAAATTTTCAGGTCGCATTGCTACAGAAAATAGCTAAATATAAACTACAAAAAATGCTCATGTCCGCATCCTTATGTGCCAGCTTGGGAAATATTATATGTGTTAACGAAGGTTGATCGCCCTACTTGAGGGTTTATAAACTTCACTGTACGCACTAAGTATTGTTTCACGATTTGCGCGCGAGCGCGCCCAATCTTAATGAGAACTATTCTGCTCACATTCCTATTAAACTTACTAATGCATTACCCACTGGCTTAAAAGGCAGCGGCCGAAAATACGAAGAGTTTTGAAAATCCATCTAAATGTTCCCAGCGGTATAGTTTATTAATTCTTTTGGAAATATAGCCCATCTTTACTGCAATCAGAAAATAAACAATAAATGCGCTTTAGTTTAACTCGTTTTTATTACATGACTCTAGGGGTCTCCAATGCAAAATTTTTAGTTTGTTGTTTCAGTACAAAAGTGACATGCATAAAATGAGCAAACTATGCCATTATGCATATTGTGAGCACAGTGTCTCAGTCTTACCGGATATCATGCCCTGCACTGTTCAATCTCACCATAGCATGTACCAGCGAGGAACACTCCCATTACTTGCTTCATCTACATTCACGCATCGCTCACATTAATCATTTCGCCGACGAGAGAGAGAGATGAAACTTTATTACGCAGCTCAAGTCCGAGCCGCGGAGTTACCAGTCCATGGAGGAAGGGGCGCATTCGTTTCGGCCTCCATCTTGGCTGATCTCACACCAAAGCCGGTCGCGCCGTTGCTCTGCAATAAACGCTTCACCACTACCCCTGGTCGACGTCTCTGAATATGTATATGTGCTTTCAAAACTTTTCGCCTTCCTGCTCGATGGATATTTAAACCGTGGGTCATGAAGTAGCTAGTCGTCATAGTAGTGTTAACAGGTGAGTCCCCCTTTATAGCAAGGCATATGCAATTTTTCTGTCCCCCGTATGCCCCGCATGGCAGTTTCAAGATGTGTGTTTCCATAGCCGCCAGTTAGCACATACAGAACATGGAACTGCCGGTAATGCGGAAAAGGTGTACCAGGCAGACCGCGCCAGCTGTGAATCAGCTGACAATTGTAAAGCTCAGCGTCGCAGCTCTTTTTTCGCACATCGAAACATGAAGAAGCGGTAAAGGAGTAATTCCCAACTTCCACACCCACACAGGATGATTTGGTTTTGAATAATTGAATGAACTTATTGGCATGAAAATAAGGAAAGGAAGGTCCACCAGCCGGGGTAATTTCTCACATTTAGTGGCATACACCGGAACTCCTGCTGGTGAGGAGAGGGGGGTGTCAGAAAGTTGGATAGAAGGGACCAAGGAGATACAGACTACAACATAATAATGAACACACACACACACCCACACACACACACGCACGAATACATGCACACGCACACGCACGCGCGCACAGGCCGGAAAGAAAAACTTTCAAAACAAGCTTTAGAACGTTAGTAATTTATGCAGAATTCTATTTTATTACAAGATCTTACAATCTTACAGCCCTTCGGCTTTTATGCTGTTGCTCCAAGAGAGTACGCAGAAACCTAAAAGAACTTGAGCCATCGAATACCTTTATTTGGACCAAACGCGTGAACAAGAGACTTGCGACAAACGCAAATCAAAACAACAGTGAAAAAAATAGCGCCAATCCACCCTGTGAATGTGGTTGGAAAGCAAAGCTGTAAACGGCATCCACAACGATTACCCATGCGACGTCACTTAAATTCACTCACGTCGCTCTACAAACAGTAAAACTAGAGAGAAGTGAAATGCACTTAAACACACCCTCTATTACTTCACAGAGATATTCTTGGTAAGGTTAAATTATTGCATGATGCATGAACAGCGGTTGGCTGACCTTAAATTGCGTAGCAGATGACTGGAAACCCTTTTTTTGTAAACTTTAAGCTCAAACCGGTGTTAGACGAAGCTTTGCTTTAAAAATCTTCATGTCAGAAAAACCTGGTGTTAGAAAAGCGTTGCTTTAAAAATCGTTATGTCTGTTTTTAAAGCAAAACGTTTTACCTCTATCCCCAAGGGTTCTTTCGCGGCCATTGGTGTCAACAAAAAACTCCCGCGAACAAATAAAGGAATTACTAGCACAGCCTGGAACTAATAGAGTAACAAAGCCAGAGCCCGTTATCTTACCGATTTAGCTACGAGCCCACGCGGAGACGGGGAAGACAAGTGGTGTACTCACCAAGCACATCTACAGGTTTAACCACTGCATTCTCGCTGAATGCCACGCGGTAGCGATTAAAGGAAGCTCACACGAACCCATGGCATCTCACTTCTAATACGCCGGTGTGCTAAAGCCTGTGGCTTCCAGTGTACACGTAAAAAAATCTCAGCTCCTTGTCGTCCGCCCTGATGCCAAACGACACCTCAAGGAACACATTCAAATACTCTTTGATAGCCAGGCCATCACTCCAAGCCCCCGCATCAAGATCCTGGACCTATTTCTTCTGTCCAACACCAAGGGGGATGTATCCTTGCATGCCTCAAACACAGTCAAATTAATAAAATCATACCGTGACATGATCAGGCGAGTTTCCACCAAGAAGCAAGGCCTCGAGGAATCCGATACCTTTTGATTATTTCAAGCTTTTGTCCTCTCGAGAATCACGTCAACCCCCTGTCTTTTCTTGGCAAGCAGGACATAAAGATGCTTTATATAATGATTAGTAAGGCAGTTGAGCAAGCCATTGGTCTTCCCGTGAGTGCGTCCACAAAGAGGCGGCTTAGCACGGGGCTCTACAATACGATGAAAGAGCTGATAAAGGGCCATCTTTCTATTCAGAAGCTCCGAATTAGGAATAATGGTAATGGCTATGCGGCCCACTAGAAAATTTCCCGCAGCAGAACCTATCACGAAGTATGCCGAGCTGTGCGATTGTTTGAGGCCGGAAAAAGCAAACGCCAATTAGGCAGGGCTTATAAGTTTGCCGAACCAGCTACTTGCGCTTACATTAGGACACAATTCTTTTTATAGCGTAAGAATGGCGGGTTAGACAGTTGAAGTCACGAACATACACGTAAACATACAAGTACCGATGCGTCCTGCGTAAGGACTACGCGTACTAAGCTGTTCAAGCTGCACACCACTGCAGCTCTTGGAGGTTGTCTCAGTCGACCCTGGCCGATTGGCTAAGAGACGGTCGCTGAAGTGACCATATTTGTTGAGCCAACACGATGTTTTACAAAATGAATATTTTCTACATTAACAAAAACATGTGAGAAAGACACGCGGTCAAACACAAAAGCAGAAAACGGCGCGCCGCGGTATGGTGGCGCCATTTTGGTTGACTAACGGCGAGCAAGGCTCCCCGAGAACATATGATATCATTGCAGACGTCATAGAAAGAGACAATTTGCACGAGAATAAAAAAAATTACCCGAAATTGCTTAATTAGTCAGTCAATAAAGCATCGTTTGCTTCCGGGAAAACGCTGGGGGCACGGCAAAACACGAAATCTTTCGAAAAAAAAAGAAACTTGTGTTTTGTCTGCATGATCGCTGGCCATGCCATCGCCAACTTCCCACCGTTCAACAACGAACGTTGTTCACGTAGCCCGCCTAAAACTGTAACACGGTCACCGGCCGGCGTCGCTATAGTTAGCACCGAGACGGCGCTTGCCTTGGCGGGGGTTATGCTACGGTGTCTTAGCCGAAGAGACTAAGCAGAGCAAGAGTTTGTTCATAGCCTATGTACAACACTGGGACATATGCCAGGTACCAGCCGAAAGGAGATGACGGTAGCACGCTCGGAATCGGGGAACAAGCTAGAAGTAGGAGTAGAAGAGAATCCTGCACCTTGCCTGCGCGGTGCTCTCAGGATTGTAAATACACTGTGTGGATACCTCTTGTATCTCCTGGCTTCACGTCATCCTTCACGTCACCGTACCAATATATTATGGATTCAAAAAAGAGGTCCGTAGAAAACTACGTCTTCAAGCAGGTAGTATCTTATGCTTAATTTCAGCTATGTGTTAAAAGTAGCTCAAACATTTTATCAGATGCTGAAACTGAAGGAACCGTTACATCATTATACTTTGATACTTCCAAACAGGCATAACGTGTGTCTCATAATACTTATGGTCAAGGTTGACTTAGTTTATTGGTACTCAAGTTTGGGATAATTGTCCTGAAGATATTGTTACGTGGCGACAAGGTAAAGATGAGACGAATATTGGACGATGGAGAAGCGATGTATTTACATGAATGAACTATGTACAAGCGTCCACGACAGCTTTAGCTGTGTCCGTGCCACCCCGTGCTTCATCGTCGTCGGCGTGGGTCCTGCGGAGCTATGTTCCAGCTGTCCATTCTCTACTTCCTTTACTAATATCGATTTAGAAAAAGTCATCTCTATTCCTTCATAAACTTGAAAATGTCTTTGCTGACTTTACAATGTTCACGTGATATATGTGTCTTACAGGTCTGTAACGATGTGACCAACCATTACAATCTTATAAATGTATCTAAAGAGCTCAAAATTGTTTCAGTGAGAAGCTCATTTGATTTAATATTGTGAGTGTGTGAATTTCGGTGATGAGTGTGACTATCAAATATAGCATTGCTTACTGTGATCGTGTACCGATTAACAAGAAGTGACACTTTGGTTTTATTACCTGGCGGTAATAACACCAAACAGATAGCGGACGCCAGCTGCGTTTGCCAAGCTGGCTGTCAAGTGAGGTTTAAAAGTGTGTAATATTGGCCATCGGAATAAACGAGGCATTCTTTCTTTCGTCACCTTCAGCGAGCCTTGACGACTCCCATCTTGCGGCCCGCAGACGCTTCACGCATGTGGGCTTGTATCGACAAATACCATTTGTGATTTTTTTTGTAATTCACTTGAGACATTCGTGCGCCCTCACGGACAATCAGATTGTATTGCCCATTTATGATGAACCGGACACTATCCTTCGATCGGCTATGGGTTTAGTAAAAATGGGGAAATTTTATTCTAAGTCACTTAAGTAATCCGAAGTTAAGGGAGGGGCCCTCGTTCGCAGTGGACACATCAAGTCTATGATGATGAAAATAATGATGATTGTTGAATTCAGTTTGTGGATTCCTGAGCAAGGGGGTGAGAAGCCGACGTATTGAAATTTCTGACGGAGCAATTGTCTGTTGGGTTTGTTGAATCGAAAATTTTATTAAAATTGTTGATCTTAAAATAAACACAGCCAGTTTTTGCAATTCATATACTTCCGGTCGACCTACCGCATACCTAGGCAAGCAATGGCGCCCTAGTATAGGTTCCGTCATCGGCATTAATTATGAAAACCGAAGATTACTAAGGCTTACTAATAAAGGGTGCGGCATATACGTATAGTATGAGATTTTATTATGATTACCTCACGGTCATACGCGACACGTTTTCTGTCCTGTGTGGTAGAGAGGAGGGAAACCGAGAGCCGATGTTAGTAGGCAAGAATCAACTGTTGTCCTCTATGTTTTATTCAGCTAATTCACTATAACATATTATCAATCGCTAAATGTAAACAAACGGGCTTGTTTGGTGTACTAAATGAACGGCTCCCCGCTCGCTGGCCCTTTTCCTTCACAGATTGAAAAGGCACAAAATATTTCTTATTTTTTAAAATTCATTAAACAGCAGGAGCCGACACCTTTTGCAGTCTGGCTTGCACTTATCCGGCCTTTCTTGGACACCGCTTCTTGTTTTCAACTTTTGTATTCCAAGATAATATAACACACATCAGTAAAAAAGCCCACCAACGATTTTGAAGGCTGTACTCGTGCCAAGTTGCCTATGAGGACTTTGATACGCCGGGCAACGTGCGCGCATAAAGCTCAGGATCATGACTTCACTATGAATGAACTCCGACTGGCTGCTAGAATTTTAAATTTAAATTTCGCGCCTGGACTTGATGGTATTACGGCCAGTACGTTGGCCCTTCTTGTTGGGCATGCTTCCTAGTTTTTTTCTGTCCGTGCTTAATGCGTGCCTATTCTTTGGCCATTTTCCGTGGCTGTGGAAAGGAGCAAGGGTTATTTTCCTACTGAAACCGAACCGGCTGCCGTATGAGCCCTCTTCATATCGCACCATTTGCATTTCATCTCTACTCGGTAAGCTACTAGAACGCATGCTCAATGATCGAATTTATTTCTTCTTTGACACGTCCAGACCACTGCATGAACATCAGTATGGTTTCACTCAGGGACACGAGTGCAACATCGGCGCAGCACACCTTGCGCTCGCATCTCCAGGCTTGCCGTGATGAGGGACCATTAACGCTTCTTATTTCATTGGACTTTTAAGGAGCGTTTGGTTCCCTTTGGCACCCGTCTTGCAGTACTTCCTGCGAGCACACCGCTGCTCTTTTAACATTTACAGCTTCCTTGAATCATTCTTATCGGGAAGTCGGTGCATTGCAGAAGTCATGCGGGGAGTGTGAGTGTCCAGACAAGGATCGGGAGGCCGCAGGGTTCACCTTTCCGCCCGCTATGGTCGAACATCGCGATTGTTGTCCTAGTGGTCCTTTCCCTACAACCTAGTGTACATATTCAGGCCTACGCTGGAGATACAGTCGTCGTGATCAAGGGAAGTACACGGCGGGCCCTTGAGAACCTCGACGCCGAAACTCTAGAGATAATAAAATGGATTCCAGAAGGGTATGCTGACGGGCCAGTTGGTACATTGTTAATCTAAGAAAAACAGCGCAAACGACGGGACGAAGAAAGGTAAGACTAAACCACAGGCGCTGACGAACAACTGAGCGCTGTATTGCAGCAGAAAACATATATATATATAGAAAAAGGAAAACAACAGAAGGACCGATAATGACCTAGGAGATATCACATCGAAAAAAAAACACGATATCTCGTAAACATGAATGAACCGCCAAGTGCCGATACAAAGTCTAAAGTTCAAGATAGGTACAGCATTTCCTTTTCCAGAAGTGAAACTGATGCCTCACTAATACAAGCACCTCCTTTCTTTTTGATCTTGAACTCTTCAAAGATTTCCCGCTCTCTTCGTCCAGGATACCGCGCGAGAATCACGCAGTCATGGAAGAGGGGGGCGCATCCGCAGGAAGCGCAATGCGTTGCCAAGGTGGTACTTGATGACGTCCTTACATTGTTCGCATGCTCCCTCAGGCGATCATTGAGGCAGCGGCCTGTCTGCCCGATGTAAGTGCGGCCACACGGTGACAAAGGAATTTCGTATACTACGTTTTCCACACATTCAACATAGCGTGTCATGTGATTTTTCACGCATGTGCTTGCCTTCGGTGTTTCAGCATTGACCCGCTTGCACAATCGGCCCAGTTTTTTAGGTGCAGAGAATACGAGCCGAACATCTGCCTTGCTTACAATCTTCTTGAGGGCATGGCTTACGCCGTGGACGTACGGAATCACCGCTGTTTTTTGTCGCTCCTTCTGAGGGCCTCTTTTCTGGAACTCTTGAGGAAAACGCGCGCAACAACCTCGACGCTAAAGCGCACACAAGGTCACTCGGGTAGCCGGCAGAGTTCAGGCGGCGGACCTGGGCGTCGAAACTATGTTGTACCTGATGTTGTTAGGTCCTTCTGTTGTTTTCCTTTTCTATATATATGTTTTCTGCTGCAATAAAGCGCTCAGTTGTTCGTCATCGCCTGTGGTTTAGTCTTACCTTTCTTCATCCCGTCGTTTGCGCTGTTTTTCTTAGTTTAATAAAATGGCGTCGTGCTGTGAAGTTAATCCTGAACCGTACCAAGTGCACATGCCTGCTTGTATCGAGGTGACAGAGAGGTGCAATGTGGAAGCCGAACATTAAGCTGTGCGGCAGGACTCTGCGGCCACTCACTGAGGTGAAGCTGTTGGGTGTTGTGTTCGACAGTCACCTGACCTTTGTCGCCCTTACGAATCGTTTGCGGAACCGCATTTAAGAGATTTACGGGCCCTCACTGGTTTTGCGCGGCTTCATTTCTTCCTGGACAGCAGTCACCTTCGCCTTCTTTACCACAGAGCAATTCTGCAGACTGTAACTTTAGCCGCAGCGGCTTGTTGGGGCGACCATCAGCACGATTTGTTAAAAGCGAAAATTCACTAATTGATGCATTCGTCACTGTTTGTAGCCACCGGAGCTTACACCACAACCAGAACCGCGGCGCTGGAAATATTCGGAAACTCCCTTTCTCTGTCGATCGTCTTGGACATCGAGACAGGTATTTTCGACTTGTTTCACCTGCGACGGTCCATTGAGCAGCATAGAACCCGGGTTTTCCCGGGAGCGGTAGAAGATCCTCTTCTTTGGTCGTGCTGCCATTCTCCTCTGAGGTTGGCGTTCCGCACCGCAAGATAGACTCCCGTACAGCTGCGCGGATAATGTTGGTGCCTGGCTTAAATTCGCACACGGACGGTTCTTTTAACATGACATCTGCTGGGTCCGCGTTCGTTGTGTTAAGCTCGGCGGATGTGGTTTCGGGGGCGCAAAGATTTCGAATTTTGCCACCGACCAGCTCTTATTGCGCGAGAAGCTATTGCCTTACACCATTTGGTCCTCTACCTCAACACCAACAAGCCCTCTTGTCCCGTGTTCCTTTATTCTGACTTTCTTTCCCTAATTTTTTCGTTTAGGAGACCCCTTCAACCCCTCAGCAACTGTTTATGAAATTCAAGCCAGCTATCAATCACTGGCTTCTTCCGTTCCAGTCTCTTTTTTCCACGTTCCCGGCAACTCCGTGGTGTGGGGCAAGGAGCTCGCCGATCTCGTCGCTACAAGCGCGACAAGGGGTAAAAAGAGGGAGGGGCGCACTTCGAAGCAAATTGTAAGAGCACGGCTCTTGAGGGCTGGTCGGCTGGAGTGGCAGCGTAGTTGGAGCTCCTACAACACCTGACACCGAGTTGTTTCGATGGGCACCAATGTGTTCTGACCATACCTTCCTACTTTCCTCCACCCCGAAGACTCAGCAACTTTTAATCGCACATGGACGGTTCCCCCACTATTTCCGCCAGGTTGATCTGCTCCAGAATAACACGTGCGTCGGCGGGCACAGTGCTCCTTCAGTCAGCCACTATCTCGTGGATTGTGCAAAAACCAGTTCTCCTTGTGCCCCGATTAACACGCTTCGTTCGCCTCCACTGAAACCTCTTATTTGCGTCAGGCACTGTACAACACTGAAGCGGCGAAAAGTTTATAGGGCTAGTGGAGTTCGTCGGCAATAGCATGCCGGACATTTTGCGGCAGTGAATCTGGCCTTCAAGCAGAGGGTGCTGTATGCTCTGCATATGAAATCTTCCTTCCCTTACGACCTTTTAGCAAAGCCCGGAGGCGAAGCCTGTGCTGATGAGTGATCTTATGTTCATCGACAAGTTTTGTGACGTTCGTGGGATTGCCCTGTCTGTACAGGAATCCGCTGCGTGGTTCTTCCGGGCGCTGCTCCTCAGTGCTGTGCTCCTGCTGTCATGTGGACAAACAGTGTGTGCCATTACCGGTTTCAAAGTGGTGTTCCCCTGCATTCGGGTGGGTACGGCAGGATCGTTGACCCTCTGGTGTTCTAATGGCATGCTTTAAGGTATTCGTGTACGGTGCACGCTCATGGGAGCTTTCCGTACGCCTGTGGACGGGCGTGTGGACAGGCGTGGCCATGCGGGTACGAACTGGCCGAGCTGCTATGAATTGGCAGAAAACAAACCAATATTGGGGGATTTATTTTTGCATTTTACAAAGTGGCTTTTTCAGCAAAAAGTGTGTTTGGGTTATAACCCTGCTCATTTTTTTATTGGCTTCAAACCTGTCATAGCGTTGCTGGAATGGGTGTCGTTCCCCAGGTTATTCTTAAGCAAAATACAGAGACGAGCTAGTTGGTCAACATCCATGAGTGAAACTTAAAGCGCAAACAGACACACGGACGAGAAAGGCACACGACTCCAGCGCTTACTATCAACTGAAAGATTTACTAACATCGAAAGCACATATATACCATGCCAAGACCCAACAATCAGGCACGTGTGACCGTCGCACATGCGTACGGCGGTACATGAGGACAACCGACCTTTTTCCTTCTCTTCTTTTTCTTTTTTTCATACTGTGAAAGAAAGAAATAGAAAGAAAATGAAAGAATAAGAAAGTTTTCATTGCTCTGTGATGAAAGAAAGAAAAAGAAGAGAAGGAAAGGGGGCGGTTGTCCTCATGTACCACCGTACGCATCTGCAACGGTCACACGTGCCTGATTGTTGGGTCTTGGCATGGTATATATGTGCTTTCGATTTTAGTAAGTATTTCAGTTGATAGTAAGCGCTGGTGTCGTTTGCCTTTCTCGTCCCTGTGTCTGTTTGCGGTTAAGTTTCACTCATCAGGTTATTCTTTTTATTTTTGGGAGAGGGGAACATGAAAAAGAATTGAAGAATTCGTACTCTCCGTTAGGCGCTTAGGCTTTGCGAAAAGTATGATTGCAGATATCTCCAGGTGTATTATTCTGGGCATGTAAAGCAATTCTAGTTCTCCAGTTGGTTTGAATTGGACTTGCAATACATGCTTCGTGTCGAAGCATTATTGAAAGGGCCGCTGAATCGACTGCGTCGGGGAGAAATAAAAGTATTCCCCTTTAGTAGACTAAGAAAAGCTAACGTTTCTAATGAGCCAGACCTTTCCCTCCTTGCTCTTGAAAAATCGGCCCCGCTGGATGGCATGGTAACGCCCTTCACGGCCTCCGGCGCTCATCGGTTGTGTACGTCGATTTTGGTATGGCATTTGCAACGATGAATTCGATGTTTTGTATTTCGCGGAGCTTCCTTACTCGCAAATATTCGCAGGCCTGACGTAAATTGTGGCTGGTGGAAATAGACTCTGACTAGTTGATTAAGCATAATATTTTAACTAACGAGGCAAAGGATACGCCACACCGAGTATTTTCCGTCATTTATTGACTATTCCCAAGAGCTCCCTATCAAAGGAGATCCAACATTATTTCTATGCTGAAGAATACAAAAATTGTGGATCAAGAGAAAATTTTACACCCTGTATATGAAGTAAGTTTCCTGTATCAGCCGTAAAATAGCTAGGAGGTTGGAGCGACGCATACACGATTACAGTATCGTCTGCCCGACGGTAACGGAAATAGACTGCAACGCTTTATGATCCAAAAACAGAATAACAACTGATGCACATTCGCCTTCCTTCAAAATGAATCACACGATTATCCGGTACCAAGGTACGCAGGTGCAATTAAAGGCGACCTGTCAGGGCTCAATGGCATGTGCTTGACGCAGGGCTTTGTGGAAAACGCATACGTCGCGACAACAATTTCCGTCTGTACAGGGCAGCTGTAGTCACTTATTTAATTTTGAAGGCCTAAAACCCGCAAAGTGTACACGCCTGTGGTGAGCATGACAATTGAGGAGTTTGAATAGAGCGTATTTACCAGGTCACGAGGCTGCGACGACAGCTTTGTGCCCTATGACTTTTCCATCAAAGAACCCTTAGTTCTTTATTTAACGGTGACCTCAAAATTAAGAAATTAATAACTGAAATTCTTCAGATAACAATAGCCGCTATCTTCAATATTCTACAAATATATATTTATTTTTTCATATTTATCAACATACGGCGGCTGCACAGTGAAAAAACATATATACTGACAATACAGCCATTACAATGTTACAAGAGGTGTTGGGGTCACCACGGCAAAAACAAGTGAGCAAGTAACAAACGGGAGTATTACAAAATGTATGCCTAATGTTTCAGCTATCAATTGCAATTTTCCCGCATATGGCTCCAAGCCATGGAGCCAGCATTTACAGCAGATGAAAAGCCTCAAGATATTCTACTAAGACGTTCTTTATTGGGATGAACATCTGGGCTTGTCAGTGAAGTTACCCCCAATTGCTCATAAACATGTATCTTCCCACATATCCGTAGAAGGTCAGGAACAACTGATATCGCTGGTGTAACAATATGGACAGCTAGTTGTCATGTGTATTCAAGAATCGATACAAGATTTGCTCGACGCTCTTTAGTAGACCGAAGCTGAAACAATGCTTCAGCCAATTGTTTTCTTTGTAAATTGTGTGCACCAGCCATCTGGCAAGAACCCCTAGTAGCTAAATCCCTATCACAACCCTGTTATATTCCGTTCCCAACAAAACTGGTTATATCACAGTGCAAGTATCTAAAAATTTTTGGCTGCAGAAATTTAAAACATATCTTGATTGAACCCCCCATTGAAAGGTTTATTCACAATATGCGCAAACGTTAGCAAATTCTGAAATATAGCTTGCCAACACGTTCGTAATGCATAGCGATCTGTAATCTACCTTTAAACACTCAGAATGCATGCGAGGTGGCGTCCAAATAAATGCGACACAGAAGGAATATCACTTCGTCATGGCTTAGATTTTTGGTGTCCTCCACAGGGCAATGCGTCAGGTCTCGCAATCAAATTTTAAACTCTTCAAGGAAAGCATACGCTAAGAGCAATGAAAGCAAAGTACTTTTAATGATAAGCTGTTGGCCACAACGCTTGTATTCATGTGCGCTTGCGTTTCCAGGGAGTGTACCAAGCACTAAAATGTCTGCGAAGGGAAATTGTGGTATAAAGAAAAGGAGAATCTGATAAGCTTTCATACCACGAGGCGTTCCCGTGTGCATGCTCTCATGTACTCCGAGGAGGGGAGACCCTAATGGGGAAATGTCCGCGAAAAGTAATCGTGGTAGAGGGAATTGACGGTTTTTATTCTGCCCGTACTTTCATAACGCCAGCATAAACGTCGACTACAAGAGCTGGCCATCGCCTCCAGTACTGTACATGCGAAGGGAGTCTGAGGTGGACTCTGAAGGAAATCTTAAATGGACTCTGATAGGATGGATAAAGCAGATATCAAGGACAAGCAAGCGTTACGCCAAACCGAGTGTTTTCCCGCGATTTAGTGAATATCCAAAAATTCCCTTTTGAAGGGATCTCCAGATTTTTTTCCTTCCCTAACTGTCCTCGCAATCTGGCATAAAAATACGATTTTAGATACTAATGAGGCAATAAGTTTACTATATTATCACTGAAATAGCAAGCAGATTGGCCAGACAACACGTGGTTCACTATCGTTTGCACAATACTACGGATAATACGGTACAACATTTCAAATTCTAAAGAGGAGAAAAACTACGGAACGTCACACAGTCCGCTTCCTTCCACCTGAGCCCGTTACACGCTGATCCGGTGATAAAGTACGTACATGCAGTTAAACGGGCACTGTCAGAGCTCAATGACATGTGCTTGACGTCCCGGTATTTTCAAAACATATATATCATAGAAAGGTCCTCAAAACAATTTCGTCTGCACACGGCCGCTGCAGTCTCTTATTTCGTACTGACGTTACACAATCCACTAAGTTTACCTTGTGGCGGTCAGCATGTGATGCGGGGAGTTTGAATATAGAACATTTCCAGCCCCCTGGTCAAGAAACCTGTTTCCTGCATTACGACTTTGTCAGTGAAGACGACCTCGCCGTTGTGTTTCTCGATATGTGTGCTCAAAAATGTAGTAAACGAATAACTCAATAGTTTTATAAAAAATATCAGAGCTAATGTTAAATGTTTAAATGGTGAAATATATTTTATAACCACTACGTAAAATGACCCTGTACCGAATTAAAACACAGAATTATTCAGTATTAAACGGCTGAAATGTTCCAACACTTATCAAACGTCGCAGTTTTACATCGGGCTAAAAGTACAGCTCAAATTAGACACAAAAGAGAAAATAATTTGCGGGGAACAGCACTTGTCTGACAAACTTCTATATTTGTTTAAATAACGCAAGTGTGAGCCCTCCCTCTCATCTCTGCTATTAACCAGCTGAGCAATCATACCCCCATATCGGAAGAATGGGGGCGGAGTAATAGTTTGCGGACAGGTAAAGCGCCAAAAATCACTGGGAAACAAAAAAAAAATCGGAAACAGCCCAGTCCGTAGCCCGCTACTTTTATCATTAAAGTCATGCACATACAATGGCTATAATCACAAGAAACATGTCTGGTGTCTTGATGAAGTAACCCGAAGAAAAAGCCTTAGGATATTTTACAAATCCTACGGTCACATCAGAGCCAACTAGAAGATAACATGGCGTGAGCAGTATATGGAGTATTTCGAAAAAATGTTCGCGTCGAATTGTCAGCAAGCGGAAAAACTCGCGTCTATCTCTCAGGACAGGGAGCCGTAGAAGAGTCAGAACAAAGAGGAGAGTTCGTGAGGAGATCATCCTTCGCAACTCTGGAGACGCTGCACGCCACCTCGGCGTGTTCCTGTGACTCCCGCCACCGCCTTTATGTGTTCCAGAAGCTCGCCTCCAGAGAGTGCAGAGCGGCTGGATGGAGGAACCGGAACGAGCGACGGTGGTGCAAAAAACCAGTTAAATGCAGCCACTGTAACTGCTAAAGCGAACGAACGTGACCGTTAGATTGAAGCCCAAATCAAAGTTGACACGCTGCACGAAGCACGTGGGACAAACGCCGCGTAGGCCACTCCTAAAGAATGAGCACGGCGGGCGCATCCATTCGAAGGCTAATCTCACCATGTAGAGAAGCGAGACGCTCACGCATTCCTAAAGACCCGCCAATGGTCGCCTACCTTTTTCTGAGAGATCAAACGGCTATCAGTACACTCACTACCGTGTAGTGGGTGTACAAGTTTGATTCGATAAAAAAAGAAATTTCGGCTTGGCAGTGATTGCCTGTGCTTTGCTCATTGTCTTTCGAAGCGTTATTTGGAAGCGTTCTGTTTGCTTGATGCATTTGGTAGCCCGCAGCACATGCTGCAACGTTTAGGGAATATGCATGCTCGTGGTCTTAATAAAATGACGGTTTGAGTTAAGCGGCGTAAAGTTCAGGGTTTTAATATAGTGTTCGCATTTTGTGCACTTCTACACTGGCGGGCCCACAATGACAATTCTTTTTTTCGGATTCGATGGATCCTGCGACATTCGCGTATAAACAATCAGAAGTAATTTTGGTCTCTAGAGGCCGGAAACAGCCGATACATCTTTATTACATCTTTCCACAAGGTTTATGCGTTAGTATGTGAACGGAGAAATGAAAAGATCGGTTCAGTACACCAATGATCATATATTAGAAACCGTTTGAGGTTTTATGGCACAAATATCGAAGTCATCGCAGTGTCAGTAAGCCTAACACTCGAAACATAACTTTTTTTAGCGTTAAGGGCGGCACTGGAGACATAAATATTCTTTAATACTTTCCGAACATTGATTGCGGTGCAGAAAACTTCTCCATGAGGAGGCGATTTTTCTAGCCCCTCGCGAAAACTGTGTAACGCGTAAATCCTATCTAGTGCTCCTTTAGGCTAAAGCTGATCGAGTTATATCGACCATCCGAGAAGTCACGAAAAAGCGAGGCTACGAAAGGAGGCTTGGTATAAGCGATGACTTTTGTACCTGTGTGAGCGGTGAACTTTGCTTCAAGAACTCATTGCCCTTTATATTGTATTTGTAATATGTTAACTGTAAAACGAAGCCACGTCAGCTTAAAAGAGGCTGCTCGGAGATAGCATAAAAAGAAGATCGGCCTATCGTGGAGTACAGTCTCCCGGCAAAAGCTGGGAGCGACTCCAGCAGCGACCCTGTTTGAGTCTGGGGGGCCCGATGTTTGCTGAACCGATAATGATAAAGCCTGTTCCGTGTATATTTGTAGCGCTTTGAACGCGCATATTGAACCTCGGTGATGTTGCAACCGCAGGTGTGCGTGCGTATGGGGCTCATAGAGTCTGGTGTCCTGCTCTAATTCCACACGCTGTTTCTCTACTTTCGTGTCAAATGCGAGCTCCTGTAAGAGGCTTTCTATTAGGGACAAATATAGAGATGGCGGGAGCTGCGGGAAAGCATTGGCGCTTTTCTGCAGCTCTAAACAAAACGTAGAAACGGCAGCAGAATTTCTGCCAGTATTTTTTTTGTTCGTTTACAGCGTAACCTTTCTCCCGTGTTGTTTTGTTCAAGTCAGCGAACAAGCTCTCCCGCTAATTTTTACGACCGACTTTGCAAAGGCTTGTAATAAAAAGCAGGAGATATCTCAAGCTATTTTGACATTCCGGGATGTGTATGCCTTTTTTTCCAAATATTTTGTGCTTACTTACTGTGCCAATTGTACATTCACTGTATTACTGTGGTATGGTAGCAAAGAACTTGCTGCATACCCTAAACTCAGCCGAAATTAACGTGTAGCTTTATTTTGTGAGGGTAATGGGATAAGCTTAACGACACACAACTGCATATTTTATTTTCCCGGAACACAATTGACCACGAAACTTCAAAAAAAACGCAAAATATTGTTTGAGTTTTTTATAAGAACCAGTAACTTCCAGTTCAAAATTGCACAGTGATTGCGTATAAGCGATTATTTGTGGCTTAATTTGTAACTTTTTGCTTAACGCCATTGTGTTAAATCGTGGGAAAATTTTGTTTACGAAACTATAAATCAGAAGCCCACGTAAGTTGCCCTTATCACCTCGTGTTCCCGTAATGATGTTGGAAATAGATCACTACCAGACGCCAAGTACATCCCGCAGTGCACTAATAACTCAGCCAGCGTTCAATAATAGCGTTCATACTACCCTTCTTTGAAGAATATGAAAGTTCCAAGATTGAAGTAATGATGTAACGAAGAAGTGCATAACCAATGCTATGTATGTATTAGTACGGGCGCGTTAATTATATCAGTTTACTACAAGGGGGCTTTAGAAGAATAAAGGAGTGTTTCCGTAGAGCAGCTAGCTTGTTCCTGGTTGTCAAGACAAGTAGCCGGAGTCTAGCTGCCCATGGTAATCTAGATAAGCCCAAATCTTATTACTTCTGAGTGTGCCATTACGGTCCCTGCTGTATTGTCAAACGTGCTGGCCCGTGCCGTGACATATGAAGCCCGTGAATCGTTTCTTTTATTGCCTCTTGCTTCGCCTGCAAGATTAGAGATACTTAGGCTGCTCTTTTTTGTTACGCCGGGAGTACTATCCCGCGTTCGTAGAAGGAAGCAAAAATAAAGAACCCGTTTCAAGCCCCGGCCGTCTGAACACCATCGCAAGAGCAAGCGGTTTTCGAGAAGCGCAGTCTGGCAGGATCATGCTTGCGCGCGTACTCAAGGGAACAACCATCTTTCGTATCTGGGGCTGTGGTTTTCAAAATAACTGCCCATCAATTTCTCTCAGAATTGTGAAACAAGAAACGTGCCCAGTTTTTGTAGGCGCCTTGTATTTACTTACAGGTCTCACACTAGCTCCCATAAACTTCCTTTGTCAAAGCAAGAATGTCAAGAATTAGAGTTTATATACGAAGCACTGGCCTCAAAAACGGTCAAGAACGCTTCTACAGAGTTAATGACAAGTTCATCAGAGTCGTTAACGGCACCAGCTAAGAATATGTTTAAAAACATCACAAAAACTATTCATTCAATGACCGTCAAACTATGCATCCCTGATGCAGAACTAAGCTGCTTCAAACTCCCAGGAGTGCTGGCATTATTATGCTTATATTGATTGCCTTCTCTCTGGATGCGTGTTTTAAGTGCGCGAGAGCTGACGTGAAGCATTGATTATGCCGAAGCAGGGAGGTTTTTCTGGGCCTTTTAATTTACAAAGTTCTTGAGTTAGGTGAGTTCGTGAGGGCAGTTTGATGCATCGAGCTTGCCTTGCGAAAAAATGGCAGCCGTTTCTTTCTTACAAAAAGGATGCAGTAAAATTCACAGGCGTTCCACTCTGAAGAAGAAAGCCAGAAAAGCTGCGGCTATGCGGTGTTTCGCTATGGTAAAATATTGCTCTAGCAAATTTATATCTCATCATTATTGGCTCACGTAGGCGTCGTAAAGCGGGCAAGTTGCTGTTTGTCCGGGAGGTATTCGCAGCAACTCGACGAGGTGGAACTTTAAGCGTCGAATACGACGGCTGCACATCCTGCGGGAGCGGGTTTTTATGGTTCTCGCCCTCTTCCGTGCTTCTGTGTGCGCCGGTGTACCATCAATTCCAATATTTTCTTCTATAAGGGAACGACACGCTTCCGTCCCAAAAAGAACTTAATTGCACAACTGCTGATAATGGTGCTAGAGCCGTTACCAGACGAATGCGCAACTTCTGACAGAGGCATCGGTGTTGACGACGGAACAAACCTTGTGAAAGAGGCGTAGGTGGTGGCGATGGGGAGCGGGGAAGCGGTGCGGAGTAAATAGTCACCTCCATTGGAGAAACCAGATATCACAGCATATACACAACAAACTTTTCTGTCATAAATAAGAAAAGCCACCAAAGCACGCCATCTTGAGCTGTTTCTTAAAATTTTTGAAGCAACGGAATGACATCCTCTCCTACAATTTATAGTCACCATGAATATAAAACGTTATATGTTGAAGCATGTGAGCCCCTGTCTGAATTCAGGCAGTACAACAAAGTTCATTTGACAATACAGGCCCGCGTTGCTATTTTTTCGAAGAAGGATACGATCTTTGTTAGGTGGCTATTCAGAGCACTCAGCAGGATGAGGTTTTCAAGGGTGTCCACGAAGAAGAAGCCTTTTATACTTCTGCAGTTTCGGACACCGGCAGTTTTTCTAAGCAGCTACCCAGTTTACTGGTCAAATATTTATTCGTTTTATCCGATAGTGCGCGTGGCTGTCACAGTTTCACTTTCGGTTATAAAAGAAATAAGTGACATTTAAATTAAGCGTCCCCAACCAAAGTGTCTATTTGGTTCGCTATAGCCGACAATTCGCTATATCAGTGTTCACTAAAAGCGAGGTTTAACGGTAGGTATATTGGGCTAGGCTTATTACCCGGCAGGCTAATTCAATCAGCGACTGAATAACTTCTGCTATGCCAACCCTGTAGGTTTTTTGCAAGAACCGGTGAGAGCGCCCTGTTCACCGCTAAAGCACCGTATGCAAGAAGTAAGTCAGCCGAATCCTTAGTCGAAACCTTCAAAAACCGTAGTTGGCGACCGTGTTCTGTTTGGGGCCACCATAGCTTGCCCTCAGATGCTTGGCTCCCTTAAACTAAATCTACGTCACACATGTCTCACACACACACACACACATATGTTACGCACTCACACTTGCTCACTGGATCTTCAAGACCCCTGTGTAGCAGGTGTGGGGATAGCCTATGGGTAGTTAAAATCGAAATTAAATGCAAGGCACTTGACCCAACACGACAGAAACAGTTCTCTGGACTGTACAGATGACACTTTCTATTGCATCGTATATTTTTCAGCAGACAATGAAATGTTTTCTATTAAACGTGCTGTTAAGTGTTTAGTAGAGATCAAATTTTTACAGCTCCTTTCATATCCTGAGCAACCATCGTGGCCTTACAGGACTGCCATCTTCATTGTGTTTTCTTTTGTTTAAGTTTTCTTTGTACCTATTATCTTATCCTTTTCTTGACATCACTGTCTTTAAATGTGTTTTTCTTTGGCCTTCTTTGCCCTAGCTGCCCTAGCGCTATTGAACACAATCATTATCTGTCGAACGGTCGCCAGCGTTGTGGGCGCGAGAAGGGACATGCACACGCACTACCAACAGTTAGGCGGAGCATGTGTGTGACCTGCTAAAGAGGGCGACGTGCTTACCAGCGCCGCCAATTAATGCAGAGACTAGAGACTTGACATCGGACCCTAAAAAATGGTCGTTAAAGCGTACAAAGACGAGGACACAAAGAAGACACCACAAAGCAGTCTTAGTTCTTCTGCTGAGAGTGGGTGAGGTTGTAGCCTCTACATTTTTTACAAGCCCAACACCTTATAGTTGGCAGTGTATCTGCTCGCTACGCCGTAAATTCCGTCGAGAAACGTTAGTATTCTACCGCCTATGCCACGTAAATACTGCTCTTATATTTCCCCCAACTTTCACCCTGTTGTCCTCCCGTCTCGCTCCTGCCACAATAAACACAAGAGAAGTTTGCTCAAGTCAAATAAAGTTTTCAGCATTTTCACTACTCGGGCCATCCAAAGGAACCTTTCGATAATGTTGGACTTTGTGTCCGGCGCAAGCGCTTTTTGTGTTTCTGCATCAAAACAATGTTTTCAACGCTTATTATTTTATTGACACTCGCGGAAATCAAGCAGCCTTATATTTAAAAAAGCAATACTTCGAACACCTCTTGTTTGTTGACATTTTCTTTTAGCTATACCAAATGTTACTATTTCTTTTTTAGCAGAGCAACGTTGACAAGTGTAAAGTGTGCTTCCACATGTAGTGGCCTGGACAATTTGTGCCTATGTAGACTTCTCGTGCAGGAATCCGTTTTACTTTTCTTGGCCGGACGGCTGTATCGATGAACGAACGGACAGACAGACCGAAATGGTCGCGTTTAAGTATCCAGACAAAGAGTAACGTCTTTAAAATCCACGGCTTGGGCTTGCTGGCTGCCGCATGTTAGGCTAACATGCCTTGGTGCATTTGCTGTACATTATCCAGGACTGTCATTTCCGCTGGGAGTATATGGACCAGTGAATATCATGCCGACAACGACGCTATAGTGACGGTCGTGACTGAGTGGCAATGACCGTATAACTCACCTTGTCTTTCATATTCGCAGGTCGGAGCGGCCTTTCATTTTCTCGTAAGTTCGCTGAAAATTTCTCACGTAGGTGTGTGACACTTGAATCGGAAACACTTGGCACACCGCCATTAGTAGCTAAAAGCCCTTAGTGCAACAACTAATGTGTCCAACCATCACATTCGTTTTGGAACCACGTGGCAAAGCTCATTATTTCTTCGGTGTCTGCGCATGTCACCATCGTTTGGGCGTAGGGCTTTCGTGAGACGGTGCTTTACAACACACTTTTTGTACCATGGACGAATATTTAGGTGCACCATGTAGAAACAAAAGGTTGGCCAATATTCTTGCTAGCAATCACGCTTTTCTTGAAAACATTTTACTTCGAAACAGTATATATCTAACCCACTTTCTCAGAGGTTTTCATTCGGTGAAGCCGCTTTACCTGGCGCAGCTGCGGCGCTCTCTGCGCGTCCACCGACCCCTCTTTTGCAACTGCTGTTCCCCTCGCCACCACCTATGCCACCTTACAAGTTTCGCAATCCGCTGGTAACGACCGGAAGGCCCTTTCCGCTACCAGAGTAACTTGGCCGCTTGAAACGCTGACGGGAGTCCATAATTTTTCTTGAGCATAGAAGTCTTTCCGCGCGACATTTTTCACGGTGCATTTCACGCCTACGCATCCGCCCATCACCGGTTTCTGGCTTATGTGTGCACGGGTTGGGACTGGAAGGAGGGAGGCATGCACGCACAGCTAGGCTTCATGCCACTACCAATGACATGCCCGCTGTGCTGCTGGGAGATTTAAAAGTGGAAGCCTCACGGCTCAATGTGAGCTGTCAGCTGTTCTCCGTTGTCGAGCGGTTACAGTTGGTGGGTTACAGATACAGTAAGATGCCTACGACGCTGGAGGGAAACGGACAGCCACGTGTTTGTCCGCTAGAGAAAAGCTCTCGAGTCCTGCAGGATTTAACTTCCTATGAGACGGACGCATGTCATCCGCTCGAAGGAAGAACAGCTAGAGTAGAAGGAGCATATGACGGAGCACAAGCGCAAACGGGAGTGGAAACAACGGAACGCCGCTACAGCCGCCGTTCCCTCCACAAATTACAGCTCGTCGAGTAGCTGCGAATCCCTCCCAGATGAACAGACACTTGCTCGCTTGCGACACAGATGTGAGTCAATATTTGTTGCTCAGATTGAAGACCTTTCAGAGCGACATTTTTTATGGTTCCTTTCACCTCTCAGCACACGCATTATTTCGATTGCCGGTTTGTGCCTGCACGGGTTGGGAATGGAGAGAATGTTTGGGGAAGGGTGGCGTGCGCGCGCAGCTATAGGTTTTAAGGCATGACTGATAACATGTCCATTGTGTTGTCGGGAGGATTAATCGTGCAGGTCAAATGCCCAATGCAAACTGTTTGGTGACCTGAGTGGTCGAGAGGATTGGGTTGGTATGTTACACCGAAAGTAAGATCTCTAAAATGCGAAGGGAAACAGACCACCACACGTTTGTCCACTAAAACAAAGCTCGACTCCTTCCATGTTTCTTGGGCGTAATTAGATAGAAGGCATGCTTAACCGCAAATTTCCAACAAACGTGGTGTACTTCGGCATACCGTGGACTGCTTCCAGCTTTGCAGGTCATCTTCAGAGAGTGGAATGGCACTAATTTTTGTATGAGCATTAATTTTTAAGAGAAAAATGTTGCGCAGTTTTAGGTATTAGTTGCGTGGAACCGACAGACTCCATAAGTTTTTATACAGTTTGCCCAACTCCATTGCTTTGATTGAATGTCGCAACGCACAATGCCGTTGACTTTATACAGTCTCGCGGGGCAATCGTTGACTACGCCGCTGTTTGTTTTATTTTCCATCCGGAAATTCACTCAGTCGTGTGTTGTTTTAAGTAGAAATTTCTAAAATTCTTTTCTGACAAAGAGAAAAATAAATGCATCCGTGGTTTCGCCCATATTGGCTAGACTTACGACAGCCAGTGTAAGCACCGACGGCGCCGTTCCTAAATGAGTCCTATCAAAACACCGTGCTTCACTGCCCGCGCTTTGACAAAGTACGAGGTTACCGCACATTGAAGCATTATCCATCACCAGCAATTTTCTTTGCAGGGGTCGCATCGAAACAATACGCTTTATATTTATCTTCCTAATTCATGCAATCAGCCCGACTTTATTGCCAAACCAACAGCATGACTATTATGTCGAGACATATTTTTGGCCCAATCTTCATGTCGCTTGTTTATTTTTGCATAACGCAGTGAAAAAAATGTGGCATAAGCAAGTGTGCATGGTACTGAGAGCGTTATATACCGGAATATAAAATGGTATCTGTTCTCTATAATCATGTTCAAGTGTACAGGTCTCAATACGTGAAAACGCCTTGAGAATGCACTTCCCTGGACAAGTGCTGCTTGCTGAGATTTTTATGATCTTGGTGAAATTCATCTACACTATTGGCAATCCCCGAATTCTTTCGCAGCACCTAAACCTCGGTGGAAACTCCATAAAATCCTGTCTTTAGCTTTACGAGTAGTGGTGCAGTGCCCCACACATAACGCTCAGTCGTATTTATCTTCTCGTTGGTCATTGTCCTCTAGCCATTTACTCAAGTCGATATCAGGAAGCTCCTCGCACGTCACGGTGTCGGCCCTGAAAAATATATTAAGAAAAGGGGATGATTACAGGAAATAAGGAAACTCTTTCGCGGGTAACAGGGCTGCAAAAAAGGCTGTCGATTTATTTTGGGCGCATTGGGAGTCCGCTGATAAAAAAGATTAAGATTTATTTACCTGTCATTTACGCCACCAATGCGGTAATATCATAGTACTTCAACATGCAGTCTCGCCTAGACTCATCGCATATCTAGTTTCGTTTTTTTCTATAGTTCAGGTACACCCCAAACAGGCGGTAAAGTTTGAAGGGGTGTACAGATTGTGAGAGCGCAAAACAAAGTTCACATCGTTATTGTTGCCCTAAAAATATATGTTGATGGTATGACTTCACATGTACAAGCGAAGTTTTGTTTTCAGCCACTATGATTTCGGAGCTACCGAAATTTATGCTTAATCGCCGGACTGCTCAACGACCGCAAGCATTGCACTGTTACGCTTGACCCGCAAAACCTAGATGTGCCTTCTGCAAGCATTATTGGTCAGGTAAACAACGTCCAGTTGACCGCACAAGCAAAGTAAGCCTTCGCTCACTCGTTCTGAGGTCGAAGGAAGGCGTTCCGGCTGATCGGCGCAGCGTCGACGCCGTGAACATTTTCGCAGAGCATCTTCGTCAATGTCGTCTGCCTGATCGTAGCCAGTTGCTCTGCGCCACGTAAAACAAATAGCGCTCAAAAAGTTTGTTAAGTCAATCTTTCCGTTCAGTGTTTAGGTAGCACGAAAAGCCAGAATCTTTTCCATTCGTTTTCAGGGTGATTAAGACTGTTTCCAAATAAACTTGAATTCTGCTTCGAAACTATTCGGACCAATTTATTACAGTTTGATCCAAGCGCTGGTAAAATTTGTAACTCTTCCTTACTCTTTTTGGGAAACTGAACACTATAACTCCCAAGCAAAGATTTCGGACTGCTTTGGAAGGACGCAAATGAAGCTATAAGCCGAACGAACTGAAGTTCAAATTGTTTATTAGGCATTACCGCTTCGTTACTTACGAGAAGGCTAAACAAATAATGTAACGCACAACATTCCCAAATCACCTTTTGAAACACAGCCGGCAAGGGTATACTAGACCTTTCCCGTTTTGGACACAAAATAATTCCGGTAAAAACAACCTGCATAAAGAGTAGACAGCTCTATCAATCCTAAAAAGCCCCACCCCCCGACATCAAGGGTAGCTCCTGAGTAGTAAAGTCACATTCCAGAGTTTTACGCGGAGAGCTGTTTTAAAACGAACCTGTTTTCATGTTTCATACTGCATTGCTCTAAGTACGTAGACGAATAGCCCCCTTCTACGTCCTTTTGAGCTTTTTCATGTGCTATTCCCGTTAGAGGTTAACTTTAGGTGATCGCGGTGACCAATAAAAAAAGGATCTTTAGTAGATTTTCAGCGGGTTCAAATACCTTCTCCGATTAAAAAACACATATTTTGGGGATTTTATGCGTTGTACTGCTTATTTCACAAAGGCATGCGGAATGGTACAGAACCGCGTTTAGGAATTTTTATTCGTAAACTGCGGCACACACTCATCAAACGTGCCCCTGAATGTAGCGATCCAAAAATCAACTGCGTGAGTTCTGGTCGACTCAAAGTGGATGATGAAAGACAGTTTAAAGGGGCATATAACGAAAATAAACTCATGGTTTGTGTCTCATGAACATATTTCAGGCGGTGAATGACAATGACAAATATTCAACGCTGGGCTATTGAAAAAACACCGCTGTGCAATAATTTTGTCTATACTGACTGATAACCAGATATTACTTAGCTGATCCTTGTACTTGTTTTCATTTATTGAATTTTTGCTTGCTGCTTTACCGAAGATTCAATGTTTTTTTTGTTTGTTAGTAAGGGAAACGTTTGCTGTCGTTTTGAATAGAAACTTAATCCCAATGTGATGCTGCAAAGCATTCCAAAGGCTTTTCGGAAACCCCTATACTGAGGAGAAATATTTTGACATAAAGATAGGGACGAAGATTTCATGTTCAGAAGTACATGTTTCTGTAAGAGATGGGGCATATAAAACAGGTTATATACGGACTACATGGCAGAATACTTGTGCATAAAAATAACAGGTGTATCGTTGGCATTCTGATACAGCGCAAGAAACGGTAACCCCACGGTACACGCCATTACTGGTTTTGAAAAATTGTCACGAAAGTGCTTTATACTGCGTTCTGCAAATCTGAAATAAAAATTGGCTGAATCGGTAACCTTTGTGCTTGGCAAAAAAATCCCAATCCTTTAATACCACTTCACTGTTTTGCAATGCTATTATGCCACCATTCTGCTCTTCGTAATAGTTGTCACTCGTAAATATTAGGGCACTACGTTTGAGATTGCAAAAATGCGCGCTTCCGTAACTATAGTTAGAAATTAGGGATTTTACTTTTGGGGGCGCATTACTAGGGATTTTATATTTTAACCAGACTGTCACAACAGAGTAAATGGGTGTGTCTGCGTTACACTATTAATGCTTTCATTACTTGAAATTTTACTTTGGGCTCAGTTCTGACCTCTTTTTTTCCACCTAAGGATTTCTCAACAATACAGTGGAGGCGACTCAACATTTTATGCATGAAGTTTATGTGCCCGTATTACCTAATCAGGGTATTTCAAGTACAAAACAGTAAAAAAATTACATCATTACAAACTATGCAGCATACATGCGATAGGAAAAGTTCACTTCTTAACAAACCACGAGCACGAATTCATGGATTCAACAAACTGTTATCAGTCGACCATTGCCACACTCGTGGCGCTTTCATATTTATATCATGTCATTCATATTCCTCTTGAACGCGATTAGGGCCACGCCGCTGCTTTCTTTAGAAATGGCTGGGAGGGATTTGACTCCCATCACAAAATGGTGTCTCCGTTGCTCAATAAAATGTTCGTGATGAGAAAACACGTTAGCCAGGTGTAAAATAACGTATATTTTCTACAGGGACCACTACAAAAGCCAACAGTCGAAAATCAGCACTTATAAAGAAATGCAAAAAACAAGGACCAAACGCCGTTCTGGGAACGGAAGTTGTGCGGCTATGGTTAAATGCACTTGAGCTAATTAGGAAAAGAAGATTATTAAAAAATGACTTGCCATCAGTAAAAGACCCCGACTGGTTGGCATGCTCGTAGTAGAACCTGTCGGCAAACTTGAAATACCGAAACTGACGAGCCACGCCACATGCAAAAGTCGCACCCAACTGCGCCCCTTCAATCTTCGGCTCAGAAAGGGCAGCCAGAGAAGTAGTCGATGTCCCGAACATCCCTGTTGAGAGGAGCCCAGGATTAGGAGTAGTAGCATGTATAGCTTATTCTGACCACCACGATTTATTTTAATCGATTGATTGATTGTAGGGTTTAACGCGCAGACGCTTCACAGGCGATGAGGCGCGCCGATGTGGAGTGCTCCGGAAATAAATTTAACGACCTGGGTATCTTAACATGCGCCGAAATTTCGAACACACAGGCGTTTTTGCTTTTCGCCTCCATCAGAAAAGCGGCCGCCGCGGCCTGTAATCGAACCCGCGTCCTCGTGCTCAGAAGCACAATGCCTGAGCCACTAAGCCACGGCTGCGAGTTTGACCAACACGAATATTTTCAAGGGCTCCCGATAACCTGCGCAAGCTTTCGTCTGCAAGAACGTCGATACATAACGCTAGCACTAAATAAGTAACTATAACCGCTGCTACAAAAGGCCCTGCAATCATAATATTTACAATGTCTAAGCAAATTGCTAAACGTAAAGCTTGTAGGGACGCAGCCCCTACGAGCGTCCGCGTAAGGTGATGATGGTGCGGTGAGCGCGCCTCGAATGATGATAGTGACGTCAGTGCGCCATGTGCCCGTGCGTGCGCGTGCGACAAACAGTGAGCCGCAACAAACACGTGAAGTGCGCGTAAAACCGAGGAATATGCGCACAACCAATACAGTGGCTTAAAAGCGCCGCTGACAAGAGTAGTGGGGGAGATTGCACGACGGAGCCCGGACGTGGCGGATCGCCGGGATGGGGCCGGAACGAGGCCGTGAACTGCAACCATGGACCCTCGGCAATCCGGGACTAAACAGCGAATCTGGTGAGCGTGGACAAAGGACCTTTGTGAGTGTTGGGGGAGCGCCGTCTTATTTTTTGCACAGTGGAGGCACTGGCTTCTTAAGTCGCGATGCTCCCATGACTATTCCGATTCTATGCGGATGTTTTTTGCCCGCATGTCTTTCTGTTGCACTGAATAAACCGGTGATTTCTGTTCCTTGTGTGTCGGCGGCGCTTCGTCGGGCGGGGTCAAGCTCACACCCTTCACACTGGAAGGAGGGTCCTTCAAGCTGAAGAAAACCATAGTGCCCTTATAAAACGGTGTGCTTATCTTCTGTGAAGTTTCTTGGTGTGTTAAATACCATCGTTTGATAAAGCTTGAGAAGACTAAAAAGTAAAACAAAAATGCCATTTACATCCACAAACCTTCGTATTATAACTAACAAACATTTTATACCTTCAACACGCTTGCTTATAGCAATCAAGTTCAATCAGGACCCCTTTTAACATTTAGCTGTCTCCTTACGTCTTTAATAATAGACGCATTAGGTTATGAATATTATGTCACAAAATCCGCAACTAAGTATACGATTCCAATTACTAAATCCTCTCAAGGTATTCAGAACGTATTTGAGGTCCCAAGCTATACAATCACTAGAATATTTACAAATTTTAGCACACACAAAGTTATTGTGGTTTCCTGTCCCTTTTCATTAGAAAGCTCAAATGGAATAGGATAACTTTTCGCAGCATTAACCGAACAACCTCTAGTGACCTACAGTCCTGAGCGTTAAAATAAGGTGTAGAACCACTGATGTCTCCACAAGGCTTTCATGCTTGACGAAGTGTTTTCATGCAATATTAGTTTTCTGTCAGGGCAAAAACCCATTCACGAAACATTTGCTAGACTCGTTAAATTACCTGTAATGTACCCAGTAAGAGAGGCAGAGGCTGAAAACGAGAGCCTTTAGGAGATTCTGAACAGTCATGAACAAATGAATTGTGAAGGCAAAGATACGAACCAGAACGCACAAATAGCGCAATTTCTTTCCGTACAAATGAAATTGGTGCTACGCGCCGTGGTGGCTGAGTGGCTAAGGCGTTGTGCTGCTGAGCACGAGGTCGCGGGTTCGATTGCCGGACGCGGGGGTTTGTCTTCTTATGGAGGTGAAAAGCAAAAACAGCCGTGTGTACGAGATTTCAACGCACGTTAAATTTCCCCAGGTGGTTAAAATTAATTCATAGCCCTTCACTACGACCCGCCTCATCACCGGCGTTGCGTCGGCGCGTTAAACCCTAAAATGAATCAGTGAAATTGTTGCATACCGGTATCACAGCAACAAAGATTGGAAAGGCGTCTTTCCAAATATACCGCTAGCGAGCCACTCTTTTCTATTCACTATCCATATTCTTTGATTTTGCGTGTTCACATTCGAATTTTTCCGTTCTCAGTTTATTTTCCATGACTGCACAAGAGCGCTTGCACCAAAATTTTGTTGCTGTGGCGGCAGGGAAAAACTCCACAAAGCATTTTATACAGACACTGTTTAAAGAGAAGCTTCCGAAACTTCACTGGGGCGTCATTCGTGTGAGCAAAACGCACTGCTGGATAGCGAACATTAAACGACGATGACAAAATACAATGCAATATTGTCAACTTCAAACACACCGCATGATAGTAATGATGACGATGATAAAATACGTTATCTAAGTATGATTGGACTTCGATTTGGACTGAGCTAAAGTCACTTTGATTGTTACTTTGCGAGTTTAAATTCTTATGACCTTTTTAAGAGAGCGAATTTTGGACCTTAGGTTTTTACGCAGGTTCAATGGGAGAAAGCTTTGTTTCTAAACCATCGTTCTCTTAAGCAAAGGGTTTGATTTTGCTGCAATCGTGATACACTTTGATACACGGATGTTTGTAGGAGTTATTGAGCGAATGGTATGTAAGCAGGTTAAACTGTCGGGAGAGCTAACGTTAACAATTCGTAGTCTGCGTAATCACTGCTCATTGTAAAGTTCTACCTTCCACGTAAGGAAGTCATTAGACAATTTGACTTGCACTTAAAAAGCACAGCGCAACGTTGCTGATTGGATCGTCGACGTGAAAGAGACGAGTGGTTGCTAGAAAACTTTAGCTTCAGCGGTAAATGCTAAGCAATGTTATGCTCAGCGTCATTGAAATGAAGCCCAGCCTTGTAACCCAAAATATTTGCGCAATCACTTTATGTTGCAAACGAGGAAACTCTAAACATCTTTTGCTTCTTGTCACCTTTCCACGTACGATTTCTGTGACGAACCCGTTATTGTGATTGCAGAAATTCTTACGAATGAAGGTTTCCTTACTCGTACAGTTCCTCGTACAGCGCTGCCACCTCTTCGGGCATGACCTGCTTGAGATTCTGCGAAGTCGGATATTGTGATGTTCCTGCAGTTTCGAACCCAGTCCACGTAGGGTCGCACACCGTGGTCACGTCCCCTTTGCATGTCAACGGCGAATAGGTCGCCCCCGAACGGAGTGGGTGGCATCCGGAACGTGTATCGCGTCACCGCGTGGTCTCCAAACCTGCGTAAGGTACCAAGAGCATTCTAAAAGGCAATTCGCCATGTGGTGCGTTGCATAGGTGGATGAAGACTCATAGTGACAAATAAACAAAATTGAAACCACTAGTTTCGTTAAACGATCGAAATTTTCCCAGAAAATATGCTTTATATTGTCCAGCGTAGGAGAACAGAAATCACCCCAAAACTGGGTTTAGAAAAAAACGTAAACCTTTCAAAGGAAAAACTGTAGCTCCACACATCATGTTTGGGCACTGCTACCAAAGCCTGCGACAGCTTAAGATAGTATGGTTTTGAGTTGCGACTAAAGAATTTATAGAATTATCACATGAAACTCTTAACGGCATTTTGATTTCTATGTACTCTTTTTATTGGGCCATTTTCGTTATGGGTCAATGTTGTCATTTAACTGGTTTTCCGTTCCCTACGCTCTAATTGTATTGGCTAAATCGGGCAGCAGTACCTGCTAACAAATGGTACATCAATAAATAATTGCGGTTAGAGACACAAGCCCTTCCTAGCAGGAGATTCTAGTGCTGAGGAACATGCATGTTTGTAAATTCCCATAGAAAGCGGTGTCCGTTTGTTTGGAGGTTTCTTGGCGGCAGCATCATTTAAACACTTGCACACAGGGTGGAGGAAGTTGTGAGTTCAACATATGCGTCAGCGTATTTCATCCGACAGCGGTAGCAATTTTTCATTTCAGTTACTTTGTTAGGGGCTCATGTCCCCTCTTGTCGCAACAAATGGTGATATGAATGCATCGAAAAGTTCCCTCCAGCTCCGCGGAATGTTTCCCTACAGTGCTGTATGACCACTAGCCAGTGATCTTTTGTAAATGTTTTTACATGTTTTTAGTGATCCGGAAGCCACCGGCGAGCTAAACTGAGCGCCCCATGACAGATGGCATTTTTAGTAGTGCTATGTGTTCCCGTGAAAAATACCATCACCGGATACCAAGCATAATACCCTAGAAAGGAAAACCATGTGATAACACATCCAGGATAAAAAGACCCGTACTTCGCCATAGACAGAGGAACTTAAAAAAGAAAGTGCTACAAAGGACGCTGAAAATCGATTCATCGTGTGTCATCAAAGTTGAAAAAATAAAGAAATCTGATGATTGACGGTTAAAGTGACAGGACAATTTATAAAACAATAATAAGAGAACGGAGTGTAAAGGGCAAAAACAAATTTGATGATGGCAGAGGTAAAATGTAAATACTCAATCAAAACTGGCAATCTGATGAACAGGACGTAGAAACGGGCGCCGCCAAAGGTTCTTTGCACCCGTGTACGCTGAGAAGGTTAGGCTAGGAAAGTACTTCAAAGCATAGCTTGGCTCGGAAAGTTTCAGAAGCAAGAAATGATGGGGGTGTCGAACTTCATAAGGGAAGAGAGGGAATATAATGGCCATAGAACGAACGAATAACTTTTATGTTCCGGAAATAATTATCATATTCTCGTAGAAAACATTGTAAAACATTCTCCCAATGCCCGAGGTCTTTAAAACCCCGCAGTATTCGAAGACGCCAATTTATTTCTGATTTAGAAGCACGCTGGCGCCCAATAGCTTGATCAGAAAGGATCCGTGGGTTGCTCACCGTTCTGAAAAAGATTTCAACCAGCGTAATCGGAAACCAAATAATCAACAACATAAATTTCTAGTAACAGGGAAGACTCTCCGAGTTTATCATACTCTAATCAGCCAATATTTCATATTGTAATCCGCACACCCAAATAGAAATTCCTTGTTAACTCGAACGTGGATATCTCGATATATAATTTTAGCCAGAACTTTTTCTCGCATTGCATTCACCCCCCTTAGGTAGTATATTTCACACCCCAAACCTCTTTCTCTAGAAACGTTTCTTCGGGAGACCACGAATATCTCGAACTTTTCCCAGAGAGGAAACGAGGAAAAGTCCTCTGCAGGGAGCTGATAAGCTATCCGTCCAAACACTTAGCACCCACTACAAACCGAACGCAGCCGCCGTGAACGGCAAACTTACGCGGAGTACGCCTTGTACGCGGCCGATGTCTTTTGCCAGAATGCTGTCCGACGGCTACATAATCGAAGCGGCTGTGGATGACGCAGCTGACCATGTGGACAACCGGGAGCCTCGATAAGTGCACACAGTGGTAGAAACAAGAAATATGCTTCGCCTGCTTCGCAACGCGGTAGAATGTCGCGGTGGAAAGGTATGATTGACGCGATGCAATCAGCAGCTCCAGAACTCTTTTCTAGGACAACATGCAAACCCGGAACAGAAAAGAATCACGCAGCACTTTCTTCTGCAAGTAATAAAATTTGTTTTTATGTGAATTACTTTCGCCTTTACTGCGAAATTGTCCCCTGTGCAGTGGAGTTTTCGTCACCAGCGCGACTTGCTATACCAATGACGTGGCCACAAACTTTCGGCATTGAGCTTAACTCGAAACTCCACTTATCTGGAAATTCGCAGTGAATTTTATGACTTCGAGGTGACGAGGGATTACTATATATAGCAAAACACGATAACAAACCGTTTTACCTGCTATTTAAAGTTACACACATTCGACTCACTAACCCCCCCCCGCAACATAGAAACCATTGGGAGACCAGGGGTGTGAGGAGACTGACGCAAGGCTTTTAAACAGATGCACGAACTAGTAAGTTTGCTATAATTGTTCACACAAGTATTCAAAAGTTCCCAATGTGGATGGGCCTCATAGAAGAGCACACGAAGCCTTTAATTAAAATCGCGCTCTATCCAGAGAGCATATTGAGGAAGCAAGATTTGCAGAAGTTGGCGGTACGCATTAGTGTAGAGTTCCTTGGCCATTTTAGATTAGCAGAAGTAAGTTGTTTTTCAATCCAAGGAAGGCAAGCATAAAATAAACAAATAATCCTACTTACAAAGTTCGGTGTGAAGTTTAGGTGTTTCAGCGACGCAACTGCTCATGGACTACAAAACCCGCCCTGACGGAGGGGTACAGAATTTCTTTGCCATATAGGATCCTTATCAGAATTTCAGGATTCATTTCATCAACCCATACCGCAACTGGTATATCAATGCACAAACGGTTTTTCCTCATTTACCTGGGAATTTCCGAAATTGGTGCGACATTTATTGCGAAATTTAGTAAGCAGGACTCCCGGAAACATAAAAGCTCTTACATATATTACTTTAAACATGGTGCTTCCGGGCCCATTTATACCTGTTGAAAGGTTTCAGAGGCTGTTGAATAGATCCTCGAAGCACGCTGTCAAGAGGCCTGTAGGTGTCGTTTAATGGCCGAAAGTAGTCGTCGATCAGTTCGATGGAGGTTAAGTTGGTGCCGTCTTCGTCAACCCTGATAGGAGAGAAAAAGCTTTGAAGGGCATGGCCAAAGAGGGGTCATATTTTAAAGTCAGTGCAGTGCATGTGAATCTAGGCTCAACTATTCTAAAATGTATTCAAGCCCTCACTCATTAGGGGTAACCACAGTTTAGAGCATTCAATGAAGACTTCCTAAATAAATTCAACCTTGTTGGCCAGAATCAGATAACAGGTTAAAAACTTAGGCATCAAGCATTTTAGCGGCTTTAAGTTGTGCAAGAAAGCCTCAAGTTCGCCTCGCAAACCTTTACAACTACCGCCTTTCGCGGTATTTACCCTGGGTTTATTACTGCAACATTTCTTTCCTATTCAAGTAAAGCAAATAGTTGTGAGGACCTGGTGGGGCAGAGTAAAGGCGCCCAAAGCAGCAAACTTGGTCATCTCTCAGGGAGGCGAAACTCGTAATACCAGCCAAACTTTGCCTTATATGAGCGGTTGGCAACACGCCCTCTTTAGGTCTGTCAAGCACGACTTCTAGAGTGCTTGGCTTTGTTTCGTATCTATCTTAAACAAACTATTTACGGTATCAGCGTAAAACAGAGTACTTAATTTAAACGTTCGCTGAGGATCATCTTTGAAGCTATGTTGCGTATGTCTAAAAATATTACAAAAAAACGGAATACTAATAAGCCTAACGGATGGCGTGGTTTGGTTCCTTAAAGCCGTGCATGTCGTGATTGCTCAGCTCTTGGCGTTACAATGCTTAGTCGGAAAGGGCTCTCTACAGTGTAACACTTCGCCAGAGGAAGCCTAGGATTCGGTATGGCCAAGGTTTGAGTGAGCGTGTTGTGGCTCTCCTTACAAAATGTTCATAACATCTTTCAGCACAGAAACATCTTTTTCATGCCATCAGTAAATAAAATCTCACGCTCGTATAATACCATCTATCTTTTCGAACTATATATGCGCAGGTAAAAAAGCATATATGGCTTGGCAAGAAAATGTATCTCTAGATACCGATTTTACACCTTTGACCAGAACCGTTCCTCCGAACGCGGCGTCGCGCTCATCAACGTTTTCCTCCGCGTTTTCTTTTTAATTGAAGCTTAAATCATATGTCTCTCGATGTTTTTGTTGTAGGCTCTGGCACTTTATGGGGGAACGCTCGCCCAGTTTTGAGGAAAGTCTTTTATACCCCCTTCCGATTGTTTATTGTAATGTGGCAACTAATCATTTCAAAGAACACATTGCAATTGTGTTAGGTAAAAATTCTGTGGAAAGTGCTAAAGAAAGACAAAATAGTGCGGACATGCTTCCGCGAAAATATTTTCTGATCATTCGCAGAAATGCAAGTGGGAGTAGTAAGCTCAGACATAATGTACCAAACCAGAAAATCACATTAGACGTTTTATAGCTAAATGAGTTACATAATTGTGTTATTTAATTACTTAGAGGGTCCGTTTCCGGCCTCCAGATTCTTTTTATTGCTCTCAAAGACCTGTATTTGACCTTTTCAACAATTTTCTTGCAGGGGCACCAATGAGTAAAGCTAATTGATACGGTTAGAGATGGGCACGTAAAAAATGTAAGCGCGAGGTTGTAATCAAGAGCATTCCCCAAAAAAGAGCTCTTAACAATACCCTCCTATCTCACACAAGAAGGCGAAAGTGTGCTCTTCTGTTCCAAGAGAAAGGAACGACGTGGAAGCGCATTGTAACCCACGTTATCTGTAGAAAGCTGCAAAGCACAGGCACTGCCTAGGATGCTCCACGCACATGACGCACAAAACTAGACAATGACCTTGCGCCCATTGAGCTCGAAATGACCGCTGATGTATTCGGGCAATGGCGGTCGTGTGAAGCTCTATGGGCACAATAAAATTTTTATTTTTGTTGCGTCACGCGTGTAGGGCATCGCAGGCAATGCATAAGCTATGCAGCTTTCGGCAGGTAACGTGGGAACCCGCTTCTGCGGTTTCTTTTCTCCCCTCCCACCCCTCGAGAAGCGGGAGGCGGCGCTGTGCAGCTTGGACGCTGAAGACCAGCGGCAGTTGGTGGACCGGGCACCCATAACAGCAGCCGTAGCAGAAGCCCTGGAATGAGGGCTTATCCCCCTTGCGATCGTGCACCTCCTGTCACGAGAAATAATTGTTTTACCGGTGCCACCAGCACCGCCACCTACAAACGACCGTTTACTCTGCATGATGATGTCTCCTAGGTTTGCACTTGCAACAAGGCAATCTTGGAATGCATATAAAGCGAAAAACGTTTTGAACACGAAGGGCAAAACTCAGTCCTTTTGGTATCACGATTTGAAAGCGAAAATTTCGTTCGTTCAATAGACGACGAAAATTTCCATTGCAGCTCAGGTTAGCACAGCTAGCATGCAGCACAGACAGAACCCTGACCTCCAAAAATGGTGGTCCACGTTCGCGTGCGCGTATCGAAAGTGGGCGGCCGCGAACTCGTTGTGCAGCGTGCCATCGAGAGTCTCGTCGTAGGTAGTGCGGCCAGTCTCCATCACCCAGAGGTCATAGTCGTGCATGGCCTTCGGACCCAGCTGCCAAGGAAGCCACTCGGCGTAGACGATGTGCTGGTAGCGACCCTCCTGAATGCGCCTGCGCCCCGATACACCGAGAGGGAAAAACCGTTAAATAACTAAACTCCGTGACGGGAGCGCCGCCAAGGCAGACTTCGAAGAACCCAGTACAACTGCTCGTCTCGTTATTGCAGAACTCCTGTGTTCTCTTCCCAAGTTTTTTTAAAAACACACTCCGCGTTTTATGAGTTCTCTATATTAACCTTCTTGAATAAAAATATCTTTCATTTTATTGGCTGAAAACACAATACTGAGTGCCATTATCATCATTGCTTCAAATAAAACAAGGCTTCGCGTAGGTATTTACCATAGCTGCATAATGAGAGATTAACATAGTTTGTGAACAACACTCACAAAAGAGGGTACAGTCGAGTTTACTTATAACGATACTGTTTATAACAATATATCAGATGTAACGACGAACAGATATGGCACCATCCGCTTTTGTGAGCTTTTCATGCGAAAATAAACCGCTTATTGCAATGCTCCAGCGCCGCGATATCGGAAATAACGATTAAATCCGGTTACAACAAGCACCGAAAATGCCAGCTGCCGTCGGCTCTGCACGCCAACCACGCCGACACCATGCGCTATGATGCGCCTTGCATCCCGTCCATCTCTCAGAAAACGAGTCAACTGCGGCGCTTGTGAGGAAGCGGGAGGCGGAGGGGAACAGTTTTCCTTCGAAACACCCCTCCTGATGCCGTCGCTTTGGCCCCGTCCTGCTGCTTTGAATTTGACTGGGTGCCTCTTCCACTACCTCCGTTTTTCCGCGCATAAGACGTCAGGGCCGATGTTTTGAAAACACATGAATACCTCACTGAAGAGGCGATCGTTGCGCGGATACTTGCTGTGGACAGCGGTGGCAGGAACTACCATGACGACACGGTTGCACAGCCTACTCCGGTAGCACCTTCGCAGGAGGCACAACGCATGATAGTCTCTCAGGGAATTCGTTTCCACCAAGTACTCTTCGCTAAGCTAGGTGAAGCACCTATAGATTCTCTTGAAAAAGGTGTGCGCCATCTTAAAATGCAGCAACCAAAGCTGACCGAGCATGGCTTCTTTTCTACAAATAGGTAGCAGTGCAACCTTGCTTGCCCGCAAATAAAATGTTTCGGTCTCTGCTCCGTCTTTTTACTTAGCAACCCACGTATAACAACCATCGGCTATAACGATGGGATTTCCTTGGCACTTCGATATTGTTATAAGTGGACTAGACTGTATAAGAGAGAATCACAAGAATGAGGCTGAGTTGCATTTACTCATTTATTGAAAAACACTGGTAATATATGATGGCCAAACATCATGTTCAAGGGTTCTCTCACCCATTAATAAAAGTATTTCTAGGGTTTATGG
The DNA here is from genome assembly GCA_013339765.2 of Haemaphysalis longicornis. Taxonomy (NCBI): domain Eukaryota; kingdom Metazoa; phylum Arthropoda; class Arachnida; order Ixodida; family Ixodidae; genus Haemaphysalis; species Haemaphysalis longicornis. Next base: position 87,695,757 of record CM023457.1, on the reverse strand, counting down.
CCTTTCAAAGTGAATATACCCAGGTAAACGAACATGTGGCAAACTGAGGGGATGATTGTTTTAAATAGAAAAAAAAAAATTAGTTCCATTTAGCGTAAACAGTGTCAAATGCAGATCCGTCATCCGCCAAAAAGGCTGTGCGCCCTCCCTTGACTAGTTTCAGTACCAGCCAGGCGTTGCTACCGGAAGTAGTGAAAAAAGGGTGGCAGCAGCCCCTGAAAATGCCCACAAAAAAACGCTTGATTGACTTTTTGGATATTTAAGGCAATTAATGCACTAAATCAGGGTATTTTACTGTTTATTATCGTGAAATTATTTGCGGCCTAGCAACGCCACCCCTCCGTAGCAACGGCGCAGTGCAAAGATCAACCCCCAAAATTTCGCTTGCGAATAACATTCGTCTGTGTAGCGCAATTCGATTAACATATGCTTCGTAACCCCGACTTCGATCCCGACTAGGCGCAGCGGTGACCTTTTCAAAGCCTCTGCTTAGGTGTGTGAGGGTGCGAGACTGCGTTGGCCAGAAACGCTTACCCGGAAACGAGATACAACAAGCCTCACCCTTAAATTTCTCCGCACTCAAAAACACACTAAGACAAAACCCATTCTGTGCCACACTGCATAAGTAGTGAAGTGGCTTTTGAGGTCTTGTTTTTTCTCGCCTTTAATGCAGGTCTCCTTTTGTTTGTCGACTGTGCCTCTGACAATGCGCACTGCCTCCAAAAAGTAATTTCATGATTTTATCAAGGAACCTATCTCATGAGTTTTAAACATGGGATGTGTGCATGTTTATTTGTAAACCAGTAGGGGCTAGTTGGCATCATTTCGTCTCTTTCTTCTTTTCTCCATATTAAGTGAGCGTTATAACCACAAAGATCTCTGACTGTGGCTTTTTCTAAAGGACGGGCCCAGTAAAAAGACAGAGACCTACCATTGCTCTAGCATCAGTACTGTTCTCCGCATGCAAAAGCCAAATCGTAAAGCTGCCTCAAAATCTTAAATATGCAAAACACAACACTCAAAGAGACACCTGCTTTAACTGTATTTACCATAAATATGGCTTTTCCTGATGGAAGTCAAATACGTTATTTGTGTGGCGCAGCCCATTCTCTATCCGAAACACTACCCTAAAAAGCGCACCTACTGCCAACAAAAACCTTTCTTTTACATTTACGTTCTTCAGAGAGAGGCTCTGCGTCACAGCATAGGTAATTTTTCAAAGTACAAATTATGTTACCGGAGCATAGAAGTAGCACGTCGAATGTTCACTTGTTAGATGGTCAACACAGAAGGCACAAAAAAATATTTTCTTTCGCGGGAAGTAAGGAGCACTGCTGCCTCCTCAAATACCGCCAGTAGTGCACCTTACAGTGACGCGCGTCAAGAAACTGCGGCAGAAAGGAGCGTTTCAGAAACAACAAAAACTCCTACCAATTCAAACCGGAATGACAACATGTGTCCAGGGTTATGATGTTATTTACTTCGCGAATCCTCCGCCAACAAAATTCCAAGTATGTTATATTTCCATTGAGAGTTTTTCTTGCTTATTAGCCTACGAAAGGGAGGTCAAGTTGTGTTCGACGACACAAATTTTCCGCCATTTTTTCAGACCAAAATAAACTGCGGCGTAATCTTCAGAAGCCACAGTTCTTACTTGGTGACTTGGAAGAGCATCTCGTCGTTCCAGTGAGGGTTGATGTAAGCCAGCTTTTTCGCGATGCGGTTGTGTTCTCTTACCCATAGCATTGTCAGGGCAAGCATGCCTTTCTGCTGATTGACGCGGCTGTCACCTTGTCAAAGAAATGAATAAAAAACTGTGGTTCATTCCTCTGTCGTAGGAATTGGTAAAGCACGAAATGGAAATTTGCAGCGAAATCTGAAGCTGCGCATGATATACGGGTAGGCGGCTGTCTTATAGGTGTGCTTGCCAAGCGACGTCCTACTGGCGGGTTGCTTCAGCAAAGGTGTATTAGCGTCATTTCCGTGACGGATGTGACGTCAGTGAAATTTAAATGCATCCCCGCACAAAACACTTTCGTGTTAAAATATAAAACACAAAATCGAACAACCCTAACTATAACGTACTCTTTAGTACTAAAGGTTGCTTCCTCGCAAAAAGACCCTCCTGCGCAGGTGAGCACCCTTTACAGGTCGCTTGCTTCGTTGTACTGCCGTCATTTCCGTGAGTGATATGACGTAAGGGAAATCTTCGTGAATCCTGGAATAAATGACTTTTGTGTTAATATATGTAATGGCGTCAGCCTTGTTTTTTTCTGTTCCTTGCCCTACTTAGAGAAATGACGTGTGTTCCGCTTGGTGGACCGTTCTCAGACTTATCTCGTGTTTGTTCAACCAATACATATCATTAAGTTTATAAACTCATGAATGTTACTTTTGATGCTTACTTCACAATCGCTTCCTCCATTTTATTTGTTTCAAATGAAAAGCAATATTGAATATCATTTTTATCTAGCGTATCACAAACTTGCCGTTACTTCTACAAACGCAAGACGCTGCATGTGGAAGTATATTTATTACAAAACGTATGTGTACGAATATTTCTCAATGCGAAATTTCCCATTGCCAACCGCAGTCAAAATGGTCTAAGAATTTCAGTACCACCATAGCGCAAACACATATTGAAATGCTTCGTGACAATAAAGCACAGGCTTTATTATTCAGTATAAATTGTGGGCACTTTTAACCCCTTATGTCGCAGGCCAGCTTTGTCAAATAAATATCGTTCCTTCAAGCACCGGCTGCGAGTTTTGATTAGTTCATCCGCGCTAGTTCAAGGGCTTTCCTAGCCATTTCGAGCAAGGGATCCTGTAATGGGCATCCTGGAAATATTGTCTCAAAGGCATAATTACACACGTAGGACTCCCACGCTTTTACACATTTACACACTTACACTTCAGAATACTGGAGTTCTGTCTTTACGTTAGACATCAACTGGGGCTTTAAATCCAAGCCTCCGTTTCTTCTAAAATACACCTAATCTAATAGTACTGCTCTATCATGCATGTGTTTCTAAATTTTCCCGCTAGGCAGGTAGTCAGAAGATTATTATGCTACAGTTGCTCGTGTTTGGGAGAGTTCATTTTCGTTTTTATAACCTGGGCGTTGTGGGAGATGGCTTAAATAAGAACACAGACGATACTTTATAGGCCAAGAAACGAAGCAGCAGTCATTCCCGTCTTCTTCCAAAGTACAATAGTACTTTGTATAATCGTATCCTCACAGCATTTTAACGGTTACATCTATACCCTAAATAAGCACTCTGCATATGTACTTGAACGTTTTCTTTGCATTATTTTTGCACAAGTCTTCACTGTCGTCACTCAGAGTACTTAAGGGCAGCTCTTCTCTTGTTGAAAAGGCCGATTTTTACACATAGTAGTTACTACTCTGCGATGCCTTTGAGGTTAAGTATGCCGAGTATTAGCCACAAACATTTGGACGAGGGCTGCCAAAGCGCGCACAATTCAGTCATAGAGACAGCAAATGAACGCCAAAAATTGTTGTATTCGGATTATATCTTGGACAGTAGTGGTGATGCGACTTTCCTCGCATCCAGCTCTTTGGGCGTCCGAGTATCTTAAAAAGCTGTTAAACAGAATCCCCTTGATTTCTACCCAAAGCCTTTTGTAAGGCTTCTTTACAATAATGATTTCTGTATTCTCCTAAAAGCGTCCGAAAAGTCACAGCGAGATGGTGTTTATTCCTAGAGCGTCGCTTCCCTTTCCCTGGTAGGCGGTAATTCCTGTGTCTCGATTTGAAACAACGTGTCAAGAGGGTAAATACACCTACAACAGTAGTAGTGGAAGCACCACCGTGCAAATAAAAGAAGACTGTTTTGCGGTCTCTCGACAACCAGCATCAGAGGAACATCGCCTCGCCTGTGACCGGCTAGCGTCGCAAGTACGCTGCTGATCATCAGAATGCGTTTAATAAGTGACTGGACGAGCATTTGCGAAGGCAGATAACTTCACCTGGTGTAACGTCACACCCCATTATGAACAACTTCCACCCGTAAGTATTCTTTAAGGAAGAGGAAAGAAAGGAGTTACCTGCCCGCGCACAAAGTGCGTCCTCTTCGGGAAGGCTGCAGTCGTCTGCATAAGGCAGCAGGCTGTTCGGCAGGTACTCGAGGCCCCCAATCTCTTGACTCAGCAACAGGCCTGTGTTCAGGAAACTCTTTTTTGAAACGCTTAGTGATTTTTGGAGGCAATTTCGCGTTAAGCTTTTTAATGTCTTGCCCCTTATTTTTATTTAGATGCGGATAAGTTGGTGCAAACAGCTTCTGTTGAAGTCTATAGGCCACCGGGTACTGTCGACCATGAAAGTTATTTTGTGAACCACTTCTGTTTTAAAGCACCTCTTAAATTTATCTGCCCACTTGTCGCGAGTATATATGTAAGTCGTGCCATGTAGACTTAGTCAAACAAAGCTGCATTGAAATGCCTGATAACTGGTGCACGGATTTATTTTCACCTTTCCCGTGTCTTGCAAGGATAGAAGCAATGAAATGAATATCAGGCTAGCGTAACGTAACATTTCTTCGGTACATTTTGGAAAGTAGGCATGCGTACTGTGGCTAAACGATGAGGGCCATGCAGTATATTAAGTTGCCACCTGGTTGCACTTTAAATTTAAAGCACAATGTGAGGGTAATTTGACAGCAAAACATCAAAATTGCTAATGTAAGGAAGTGCCACATCCTTAATTGAGGTGGTTGTGGTTAAATGAGGCTATCTGGTTAAATGAGGATTTTTGTGAATAGGTGAGCAGTGCACTAACAGCTAACTAAGAGCGCCGGCAGATATGGCTAAGCGAAGAAACAAAATAAAAAAACAACTTTTTTGCTATTCTATGCCCAATTACGGTATCTGCGGCGCTTTTAATGAGATCCTTCTCTGTTACTATGAGCGCCTTTATTACTTGTGAAAAGTGGGCTGTACTAGGTTTAAAGATTTTTTTGTGGCCGACGGCCATTAAACAGGATTTCGAAGTAATATTTGCTTTCTAAGACCGACAACGTTCAAATCAAGGCAATAAAATAGCAGAGACGCCAGGTGAAAGTAATAAATTGGACATGGCAGTCCGAATTTGAACACCCGCTGACTCCATTCGGAGGCTACTGTTCTTGTGGTTACAAAATGCGTCGATATGTCACCGCCGTACCTATTCATTTCCTAATCATCAAGACAAAGTTACCCCGTGGGAATTTAGCATCCCATACGTTTTAGTCTGCCCTGGCAATCCATCGAAGAAAACAATGTTATGCATCCTTGTGGTCTTTTTTAAAGAAACCAAAGTGCGCTATGCTAATGTGATTGGGGGCCATAAAAAGGGAAAGCCAAACTTCACGATATTAGGATTCGTATCGCAAAATATTCTAATGTTACAAATGGTAAATTAGGTGACCTTGCTTCTCTCGGATAGCGCAGTTTCCGAGTGCACTTCTAATATTTTTTTAGTTTTCCTCTCCGGGCGAGCGCCCAACCGTCTGCGCCTCCACCTCCCAAGCATGGTTTTATTTATTCACTCACACCCAAACTACGCCTCACAACATTTACGTCGAGGCAATGTGCCAGAACATTCTCCAAAACAAAATGCCACGAGTATCAAAAATAATGTGTTAACAACGATTCAACGAAGCGTAGAAATAAATTGGATGTCCTCCAGAAACCGAAGGCCATATGGCATTCAAACGCCATGTGTTAACAACAACTGAACAGCAACCACAGATTCATTCGAATTACCACTAATAAATCATGCAAAATGTATCTAGGAATTACCATCCTTAAATTTCCGCAGTGATGTAGAAGCGTCATCGTTAGGGCCGTACACCAAAGAAAGGTCGGCGTAAGAAGTTTGTTGGTTCATCTGGTCGACTGCACCTGCGCACAAAAAATTGACTCGTATTACTGAAGAAAGGCACTGCTACCATTTCAGTGTTGGCGAGTTCAAAGCACATTTAAATCCACATTGAACACTGTTCTGTCAAAAGCCACAAACGGTAATACGCTCTTCGAAAGTGAGTTGACTTCTAATACACGCAATTTTACTTACGCGGTATCTCGCTGCCACTGTCTGGACACTATAACTGTGCGTGAAGTTGATGTTTACTTTTATTAAACTTTTTGCGCTCAGCACCCAACAGAGCTGCAGCAGTGCTATCAGGCGTGACGTAGTGAATACCTGTAGATTAATTGCATTCCCTGGTGATCTTCACTGTGTACCGAATTGTCCGAACACTGTTGTTTATGCTTTTCGCCTCCTTCACAGAACTAGAGGCCACGGCCGCGTTCGCACCCCCGTTGTGGGGATAAGTAGCGCAATGCTTTCCCAGAGGGCTAGCGCTACGTGCGTCAACAAAAGCAGTCAAAGCGAACCACATAATACGGAACGATGAACGTAGGTGGCTTAGCGCATCCTTATAACCACCATTTCGCCGCATTGCCTAAGGGATGCAGCAATACCCACTTATCAACGCTAAGTAATCGCTATAAACTTACCGACAAACGAAGTTGGTAAAAGATGTGAAAGGTGCTTTGAACGAAGCGAATTACTTCGCTATTGGCCGATGATGTGACTCTGAGAACCGAGGGCTGAAGGGTTTTTTAATACATCCCAAAAAGTAGTTGTTCTTAGGTGTACCCTGCGCATACTTTGTCTAAACTCGGTCATAGAACAACGTGGTAGCAACACCAGAAACGTTTTTGCCCATTTTTTCGGTGGGACAGCGTACGCAGGCAACGATTTTACTCCTCTTCACTTTTCAATCTGTCGCACCCTTTTTATTGCACTACCCGATGGAGCCAGTGCTGTCCCGACAAGCACCGTCACTAGACGCACAAGAGAGCGGAGACCTCAAAAATTGTCAATTTGTCTGCTTGATCTTTCCGATAAAAACTACTTTGGCACCACCATTGTAAACTGTTTCATGAGGGCGCAGAATAAGTGCGAAGAAAGTCGCTTCAGAAGGCATCAACGCATGATCGCAATAGTTAGAAAACGATAAAATAACATCTTTCGATATCAAATTAAAGGGTCAATTTCGATCGAAAAGAGGGCGTTTTAAGAACATAAGGTACTACAAATACACCAAAGTGATTTTAAAGAGAAAACACTATCTTGGTTTATTTCAACGTCTACATGTCCACCAAAAATATCAATTTTAGGGAAAACATCCAATTATTTATTAATTCTATGCATACGAAGTTGGGGCGACGCTCGCTCCTCGTTTTCTGCGGCAGTTTTGACTTTTCAGTGACCTTTTTGTACAAATAGTGGCTGGAGACTGAAGCCGCCACCAAGAACAGGAGTGCAGAATTTTGAAAGTTCTTCCTGTTGCGTTTTATTGTACCACTTGGACGATAACATGGAGTTACACACTGATTATTTATAAGGTGTATTTTTCGTCTCTTGACGGTGTTGCGCGAATGTTGGAAGTTGTGTAATATTTGTTATACTTTTCATCAAGACGTCCTACATTGCCTAAAGAGAGCTCAGTGAGATAGGAATTTTTACTTTTGCGTGTAAACATGGTTACATAGGGCATCCATGGCCTCCTTAAGTTTCAAATGCGGCCGCAAGAGTAATGTGACTCTTCGTCACGTGACGGATGGTGAGGTGTCTTGACCTGCTCGGAGAGAGTGACGCAGGAAAGCCGTTTACGGGTTTAACAAAACACAATTAATGCACACTTGCAAAAACCCAAAAGCAAAGCAATCAATTAATAAATTGTACAAAACCGGTTACCATTCAACCTCCTAACTAAATATCACAAAATACAATTCGAAAGTATCTACAATAAGGTTCTACACCATTAGTTCAAATCTACCCATTCCACGACCTTCTAGGCGATCTCTCTACCACTACAACTCCCTAGTTCTGTCCTGCGACTGCGTCCCTATTCGACTGGCCTACCCCGGTCGTCGGTGCGGACGTGTCGCACCCGTTGTGTGGCCGCAACTCGGTGGTAGCCGTCGTCGTCTCTTTTTGATGCCGACGTTCCATGGGCGTGGTCGTTCCTTGGAAGGCGTGGGCTCCGCGCGTCCCGCCGTGTTTCCCCGGTGTCTATCCCCTGGTAGCCACTGCCTTTGGGGGTACCCAGGTAGGTCTCGGCCCGAACGTAGCCCTTCGGGGCCGTCGAAGCGAAGGTCAACAGAGCGCGTATGCTTACAGCAGGTGCCCGATCACCGCCGCCGCTAGGGCCACGAATACGCAGGTTCGTAGTGCGACTAGGGCGCTGCAGCCGATGCGAGGTCGGCCCGCTCCCGCCCAGGCTTGGTAGGCATAGTCGTTGGCCCGGCCGCGTCTCCCTGGCTCGTTCCTTGAAGCCCACGTGCTCCTTCTGGCTTCTGGTTCCTTGCCTTCGCCCTTCTTCTTGTGCGTCCAGCTTTTAACCCCTCTGGCCACTATCACAGCACACTCTAATTGGCTGACGGCCTTTTCTTGACCATATTTGGTAATCACGCCACTCGTATCTTGCGCGGCGTTCTCGGATTGGCTCTCCCGTGCACTACAATATTTGGCCATGGTGCTGCGGTGTTTCGACGCGGCGTTCGTTCATTGGTGCGGTCAGGGCACGCACTTCAAATTCCTGTTTCTTTTGTTTTTATGGAGTTTTGATGCATCTCTTCTGAGGGGGCGCCCTTGACAAAAATCACACTATTTGCAAGAATTACCCTAAAACCGCCGTTACTAAACGGGCGAGTGAGTTTTCTAAAGCGTTAGTAATTAGGTTTCCTTGAAATTATTATTCCTCGATTATGTTACTTACGTGGGGGTCGGTTTTATTCGAAGCCGTCTCTCATATGGAGGGAACATTGTTGTACTCGTGGTTGGAGATAACACGCAGTGATATAAATCTTTGCAGTTTAAATAACCAATTTTGAGGCTTTAGGGGGGTAAAGTTGCGCGAGGCCCTCCGATTTTATTTTGTAGTTGAGGCATGTTTACTTTTTGCTCTGTCAGCAAACACGAAAGGCGCTTTCCAGCGGGGAGTGAACCGTGACGCGTCGTTGTCTGTTTCTAAAACCGTAGTAGCTTATTCTGCAGCACACACCTGTATTCATAGAACCATCGTTATCATTTTATTCATTCTAGTTAGGTGCACTGATGGACCAAGGTGTCCCCCTTAAACTTCCCAACTCAATCGTGCACCGCCTGAACACATTCTTCGAGCACACCTTCTTTTTTCCTTCAACGACCGAATCGTTGGTCTTGTACTTCGAGTGTCCCTTTTAGTTTGCCGTTATGTTATTCTGCAGCAACACCGACATTGAGAATCCCCAATTGCGTGCTCAACCAACTCCACTTCTTGGTCTTAATTTAATCTAGGCCTAGAGAGTTTTTTGCCCTACAGTTTTCCTTAATTCAAAGCGTTTCTCGCGTCGTGTAGCGATGGAGATCTTTTTTTTCAATTGCCCTTCGGGAACCGCGGGGTCGCAGCGCAGCGCCACTGAAAGTGTGCCAGCGTGGCAGCCTTTCGGAATCGAACTGCCCGTGCCGTGGTGATCACCAATCACGCGCCGCTCGTTTCTTTATTCTCGTCTTTCATAGGTGGCGCCAAGGCGCCGGCTAAGAGCGCCAACCAGAGGGCGCATACTGTGCCCCCCGCTCAGACGGAATGTCGAACGTCACGCGACGGTGAGGCAGGTGGGCGTTGGTTTTGGGGGCGAGCAGTGGAGTGTTTAGGCATGCGATGTCGGTGCGGAGTTCGTTGGGAGGCGTCTCGAGGTAGGCTGGTTGAGGCGGTCCAACGAGACGACTTCTTCGCGGCCGCCGGATGTCGCAGTCATACAGCTCTGTCTGCCCACCTTCGTGCGCAAGAACCCGCAGCTTTGGTTCACCCAGGTCGAAGCCGTCATCGATCTGCACCGCGTCATCTCGGAGACTACTCGGTATAGCCACTTGCTTTGCAACCTGCCTCCTGAGGTGGCTAATGAAGTGGCAGACGTCATCGGTGCACCTTTGGGCGATGCTCCGTACCAGCGGCTCAAGCAGAGTATTCTGGACCGAACCACGGCGTCCAAAAGCGTGCGCCTCCAGCACCTGCTCACCCACGAAGAGCTTGGATATCGCCGCCCTTCCCAGCTTCTCAACACCATGCGACAGCTCGTGGGCGCGAGCAATGTGGACTTGAACGGTGCGCTTTTCAAGGAGCTCTTTCTGCAGCGATTGCCACAGTCCACTCGCATCGTTTTAGCTGCTGCAGGGGACTTGACCCTCGACCACACCGCCGAGCTTGCTGATGCAGTTCATGACTTGACTTCTCCCTCAGTCGCCACACACTGGCTTCGACAGCAGAGTCATCGGCCATTTCCCGCTTAGAGACTCGGACCGATCACCTCGGCGCTCGAGGTGATCGATCTGAGTCTCGATACTTAGCTTCTGCTGTCGAAGCCAGTGTGGCGACTGAGGGAGAAGTCACCACCCTGGCTTCAACAGCAGAGTTCTCGGACGCCGTGGTTCGGTCCAGAATACTCTGCTTGAGCCGCTGGTACGCAGCATCGCCCAAAGGTGCACCGATGACATCTGTACTTCATAAGCCACCTCAGGAGGTAGGTTGCAAAGCAAGTGGCTATACCGAGTAGTCTCCGAGATGACGAGGTGCAGATGGAAGACGGCTTCGACCTGGTCGAACCAAACCTGCGGGTTCTTGCGCACGAAGGTGGGCAGACGGAGCTGTATGACTGCGACGTCCGGCGGCCGCGAGGAAGCGTCAGGCAAAAGAGGGCCTGAGGACGCAAGGTTGCTGGGGTCGGTCATGTCTTAGTCCGGGTCACCACTGTCGGGAGCCGCGGGGTCGCAGCGCAGCGCCACTGAAAGAGTACCAGCGTGGCAGGCTTTCGTAATCGAACTGCCCGTGCCGTGCTGACCACCAAGCACGCGCCGCTCGTTTCTTTATTCTCGTCTTTCATAGCCGGCGCCAAGGCGCCGGCTAAGAGCGCCAACCAGAGGGCGCTACAGCCTCTTTGGCCCCAACCTATTTTGAGGTGCTTACAATGTTCCAAGATTTCTGGCCTAAATGTGATCACCAGATTCCGCATTGGTTAGAAGCCTTTCTTTTTGGTGACAAAGGTACATAATGTTCATCACTTAAGAGTGCTTCCCGAGTGGCCCAATTTTTTCCCACCTTGTCTCTGAATTACTCGTGGAGCCTCGCAAACTAAGCCGGTCGATTCAGCACTCTTTCTTCGCCTCAACTTGCCACAGTAAAAATGTGGATATAACTTTACGCCGATTTCGTTATCTCATCAATGTTTGTCGGAGTGTGTCGAACCGCAAAAATACCGGTTCCGTCACGGTTCCGGTTCGGCCGCATTCATTTCTTTTTGGCTTAGTCCCGGTGCGACTAAATCCCGCACCGAGCCTGTTCGAGGAGTTGAATTATCAGCTCAGGGTAAAAACAATAGAGCAGTTTAAAACGAAACTAAAAAACTGTACAAAAAAAAGTTCGAAATTTTGCTGTTTCTCATTAACAGTGGTGAAAAGTTCAAGCAATCTTGAAAACTTGGGCAAGAGATAAAAGGAAAAAATGAAGAACTGGCAATCTCGAACTACTTTCCCGCCCAAACCTTACGTTGTCTTGGGGACTACATAAAGGCACCGCCAAGAAATAAGACGATGGGATATATTTTGTGCCCTTTCCTATTTTGTTGCCATCAAACTGCTCTATAAAATCGCCCCTCACGATAAGCAGCGAGCTCTAGAAATATGCATTCGTACTGGCGAGCCCAAATACCAGCCTTTAGTACCAACTTTTAATATTAACCAGCGCGTAGCATCAGAAATATATCCTACAGAAAAAACGTAAATGTTTTCAATGAATTCGAATTTGGTCACCTAGAACAATTTGTTAGCTGACACGTCCGCGAGGGTGTAACCCACAATAATATTAAATGTAAGCTTTAGTTACGCACAATAATTGAATTATTGCTCTTCTTAATTGGAATACATTTTGCGATAGGTACCACCGGAGTGTTCGTCGGCAAAATATGATATCGCTCCTCCCGATCCACTGCTGTCGTTATTTCCGCTAGATTGCGAAATATTATAACATATTAAGCCATCGCAAACTGAAACTGTTCCTTGGCAATTGTACCATCAGATAAACTATGTTGGGGGAGACGCTCTCAAATTCGTCGACAGCAGTACACCCCTCCGAAACGAGTAGCAGTAGAAATAACGTAGCGATTCGGGCAGTCAGTAAAAGTGCGCCCCCGCAAACAGTTCAGAGTTCAAAGATTCAGAACAACAGCAGAAAAGTCCAGTGCTGGGCGAATGGGACACTGTGGGAGCCGCCTGCCTTTCATGTATGTGTTGTATTTTTTAGAGAGGTTTTACTTTCACGACGAAATCATTGTGCCTGCAAGGTCCAGGAAGGCAGTTTTTTGAAACCGGAATAATTGTGCATCATAAGTTAACACTTTTCTCTGCACTTTGAAATATTAAGTCTACCTCCTAAAAACGCACACTTGCCCGCCGTACCGTCCCGGAAAACCGACACTTATACCGGAAACCACGGAACTCGCGTCCTTTGCATTCATGACCGGTTTGGTTGAGAAAGATCAGACAAAGAAAATGATGGGTATATAGCAATATCCACCTTGTGGTGTTTTGCTTATTCAATTTTGCTTATATAGCGTTTAATAATTTCGAACCACGTGTGGTGCCTTTTATTTTAGAATTTTGCGGTGGAAATACACTTTTTAAATATATGGGCGCGTTTGGTGCCCCAATGCAACAATTCCCCTTGGAGGCGCAGCGTATATTGCATAGTGGCAGAGTAAGGTAAACCACTTAGGCCTATTCACCGTGCGTCAGAATGTCGACACCTACACGTTTTCGTTTTCCGCCTACATTAAAAAAACGGCCGGATGAACGGAGATCAAACCCGCACCTTTTCGTTCAGTGACAAACAGCTAAGCCATTGAGCAAAATCTGCGGTAAAACTTGTCAATTATCTATACTATCCTGGTGTGCGACCCTTTGAAACAAATTAGGCTGTGGACCTGCGCTGTTGCATAGTGGAGCCCTCTTGCAGCCTTATTACTCCTATAAAGTCGCAGTGAGGGAAGGGCCAAGTCGTTTCATACCACCTGCAAGCTTCCGAGAATAGCATTTCTTCTGCTCAGCCTTGCACTAGACTCGCGGCGACAGCACCAATATACTATTGCTATGTTGGTGCGCATTCCTCTTTGATGAGAGAACAAGGAGAGCATCGACACTGTTTTGGTTGGTCTGGAGGGAAAAGTGCATGATAGAGTACGAGGTGGATGGTACGGGGAAAAGGCCTGAATGGCATTAACTGACTGACTAAAAAGCAGCACTACAACTTTTGCAGCGTGGAATCCCCACGAAAAAGGACTGTCAGCGTTCCTTACGGCTTGTGCAAGAACTTAGCAGCGAGAATTTCAATGTGCGGTTTCAATGGATTCCATCCCATGTTGGCGTCAAGGGCAATGAGACCGCTGATCAGATGCCACGTAGTGCGCTGCAATTTGCACCGACAGAGTAAGTTTCCCCCAATCACTGGAACGACTTCAGGCGAACAGGGGCCGAACATTTCAAGTCTCTGGGAAATCCCTATCACCAGCCTTGAGTCACAAAAGGGCTTACAAGATCGGAGGCAACATTGTTGTACCGCATCCGAACGGGCTCAGCGAAGACCACAGCATTGCTATTCAAGGTGGGCCTCGTGCGATCGCCTCTGTGTTCGTCATGTGCAGTGATAGGGGATGTACACCACTACGTAATGTGTTGCCCAGAACATGATGTCGAGCGGACTGCTATGCTCTCAGCGATTCGAAAGCTGGCAGCCCCACACAGCACTCTGGACCACATCGTCTTTCCAAGGGGACATTGGATGCTGCGAAGAGACGTGTCACGCCTTCTCCTAAGCTTCCTTGAGATGGAGCTCGAAAACGTGATGGAGCTGGAAAACATGTGGTAAAAGGACACTACCTTTGGCTAATTAGGAGGAGCTTGGGTGGAGCAATTGCCGGCATATCCAGCCAGGCTAACGCCACCTGATCCCACAACAACCACCAGCACAAAAACAACCACAGGTGGTCAAACCGTTTTGCTGTAAACCGGTAACCTTTATCTATTTTTTTCGGATCTGTTCCGTTTCGGGTTCAGCATGCTCAAAAAATTTCGGTTTGGGTTCGTGTTGACTTCCAGCAAAAATAATGGTTTGGTTCCGCTTGTCGGTTCGGGTTCGGTTCCGGTTCAACACCCTGGTTTGTCCTTGCTTTACAAGTTCCATGTTACTTTACATTCACGCTGTTCTGCTAAAAGCAATCTTATTCGTTTTCATTAGGCGCTCGTTTTTGGCTAATGTTTCTATAATAAAAGCCAACTCCTTGGCGTAAAGGTTAGGTTTGTTGCTTGATGAACCGATTGCTACCCTTCCTCGAATTTTATTCGCTCTTTTATGATTGTTGCATACTCTTGGGCTTTTAAAACGCTTCATAGTTTCCTAAAACAAACTACTTGCTTTTTAGTTTGCCTTCCTCCTACCGCTACTGCCGACTCAAGAATTTGCGTGTTAAGGGTTTGTTCTACTACTTGTACGTCATGGCCATCTTTAGTAGCGACCAACTATAAATTTCCTTAGAGGCTCTTTGTCCCAACATTGGTGCCCTATCCCTAAATGCAGAGTTTGTTTGCCATTGTATTACTGGTTTCGACAGTGCCACGTTGATGTCTAGCCCGATTCTCCTACCTCTAATGCTATGATCAGTGCTCTTATTTTCCCTGGCAGCTCAAAAGCCTGCACAATAACTGAAGAGACACTTATAATGAACCACTTCCATTAAATAGCAACATTTATTTGGCACTTTTTTCTTTGCTGGCCTCCCACCAGTAAACTAAGCCAACTTTTATCGTCACACATAATCATAGTGTACTTTCCTATATTAGTTTCACCTCCGAAACTTATAAAATCTGCTTTCTATTCCTGTGTTTGCGCAATAACATGGTCAATGTTCTTTTTTGTTTTAAACTCGTATTTAAACTACAGTAATCTCTCGTTGTAAGAAAGTCAGTGGGACGGCCAAAATTTTCATAATAAGCAGTGTTTCGATATAAGCTACAACTCGAGAAAAGCTAAAGCATTTGAGCTTTAATTACGTCACAGGTGCGAGGAATCAAAGCACAATATATTCAGCGAAGCAAAACTTTTTTCAGTTGCAAAAATGGCTGGTAGCTTTGGCTGTTTCAAGTTCTTGCTGGGGGCGAGCCACCCCTGCTCCAATTTAGCGAAGCATTGAAAGACGCTGCGGTCGCCACACATAAAAGTGGCAGTGGCAGTGGCCGCTTTTATTGGGGGCGTGCGGGCGTCACAGATCGCTACGAGAGTTTCGCGCTGGAAAATGGCCGCAAACGCAGTGGCTCGAGTTTCAGGTTGTGTTTGTTGAGGTACAAAACGATTAACCGCTCATTGTCGGTACCCAGCGCTATCACAAAATCCACCCGATTTTGCACTACGGGCTTAGCATGACCACTGCGAAATTTTTTCCGGCCGTAAAGTTTGCGACAGAAGAGTTTTTTGGTCCCCTGTTGTCGACGACAATGCTGATTCTATGGAACGAGTGTGGGTGTTCGCGCACCATTTCGTCTACGCCATTGACCAATGTCTAAGAACAAAATTCAATGGCCCTAACACGCATTAGGATCGCCTGTCTGAATTCAGATGGGGCGAATCGAGCATGACCGGCTCGAGACAATCGCCGGGGAAACACCAGCTTGCGTTGACCCGCCATGTTGACAGCCTGACTCTCCGCTCAGTCGCCGCCTCTGGGTGACGCCTCCGCTCTCCTCTTCGCTCTAAGCGGGTCGAGCTCTTCGTGCGCCTCGTGTAACGCGGCCTAAAATGCATGTGTTTGGGTTGGAAACAGAAGACAATTCGAATAAAGCGATATATCGAGTAAAGCGATTTCGTTATAACGAGGAATTACTGTAGTTACTCGGCCCATACCAGACCAGGAAAAAATCTTGGAAGTGAGTAGGGCTTTAGAACACGGTGGGGCACGTTGTGGCGTTGGGACGATTAGGTAAGGCTGTTCGGCATCCAGAAGGAAGGCGACCAATGCACGTACTGTCTGCTCCTACTCCCGTCACGTTCTGTCAATGGCGCAAAACCACTCCCGTTACTGTAGGGGTCTGAGTGGCCACAGGAGGGGAGGTCTCATTGGCCTCCAAGATACTGATCAGTGGACCACGTCCAGACATTGTACCAAGCGTGGTGCGCTTCTATTGATCAGGTTTATTTGCATAATGTGTAGTGTAAGTGTAGAGTGCCCGCCCTGCGCCTGGAGTACGATAACTGGATGCTAGTACGATAAGCTTTGACATTTCTTACCGGCAATTCAAATAATTTAATACATACGTTTCTCTGAACAACTATTTCAAGGTTTGCCACTGCACGGTTACCTATCTCCTTCTCGCGCTTATTGCGCTGAAGAATGCAATCAATATTATTTACCGGTCTTTCATCTTATTGTAGGCTGCTTTGGCGTCGTTTCCGAAGTCAACGACAACCTTTTCCCCGCAGCTAAACGCTTGTCTGTATACGTACACCTTTTACTCCTGTCTTCGATTTTCTTTTATCACATTGGTGGCGAAACATTAAAAAGTCG
Source organism: Haemaphysalis longicornis (assembly GCA_013339765.2). NCBI lineage: Eukaryota > Metazoa > Arthropoda > Arachnida > Ixodida > Ixodidae > Haemaphysalis > Haemaphysalis longicornis. Next base: position 87,679,099 of record CM023457.1, on the reverse strand, counting down.
GCAGAATTGCCCCAAGTTCCCTCTATGTTTTGAACATCAAGAATCTTACCACAAACTTTTTTTCTTTCCTACTGCCGTCGATAACAGAAAAAATGTCAACAGCTCGTCAACTTAGTCCTTATTTTTGATAACTTCGCTTACACATAAAAATCTAAGTATCTTAAGTCCTTCAAAGAAGGAGCGTTGCTACAATTACCATTCCAAACAAGCCGCAAGGACATACAACTGCTCTCTCAATATCAGTCCCCGAAGTAACACGTGACTGCACTGCTTGGCGCAGGGACTGCCAGAGCACATGTGCACAATTACGCGAGTGTAGGTACTGTACCTTGAGAGCACTGAGAGCAAGGGACTGTCCGACGGAATCCAATCCGGGTGAGGTTGTACTGCGGGTAGAAATCATCGTTCTCCGGCACATCAATTGGTAAGCAATTATCTCCTTCATGACATGTGGGGTTCGACCCAGGTCCTGCATGATCGGGAATACTAATATGCACACGCTGTCCACCATACCGTCAACACAACGTATACTACGCTTCTTCCGCCTGACTAATGTTTCTTTATAAAGACATCTTTTGCATGAGTTATTTTCTTGCTTTTTCTGAAACCGAGAAAACAAGTGGCATTGAGCTCTCATATGCTCATACGACTCTTCTAGCATGGCCGTAGAGACGTTCTGCTTGTGTAAGAAAAGGCGGCGTTTCGTGCGGGAATTGATTTACACAGAGCAGGAAAAGTGAACGGAGTTGTGGAACCACTGGACGTTTGTCTGAGGCTCTACCTTAATTTGCACACAGCAGCTTGGTGCGCGAATATGAGAACATCTTGCAGTCAGAACAAAACTTCGGTCCCTTGGGCGCCCTGCCTCCAAACAGAAAAACTGCCATAGAAGTCTGGTGCCTTGGCGCTTGGTTATTTTTGGAGATTTATACGAATATATTTTTCTTCTCCACTGTGACAGCTCCATCCGACTACGGAATATCTGGCCCAGATTCGATCACATTGCATTGTTTCGTTCGTATTACCGGGCTTCGAACACTTCTGCACGTGTGGCGGTTGTCGTACGCTATATTTATTTACACGCACTCGTACAAGGTCTCAGAAAAGCTATGAAGGCAACCGGTAAGTGTGTGGTCACATGCATTTGTGACGGCTCTATGTACAATGCAACACGGGTCCTGCTTGATTGAGGGCGCTGAACAAAAACTGTTGTTGATTCCTCTGTCACAGGAATTAGTAAAACACGAAAGTGAAATGTGCAGCGAAATCTGCAGCTGAGCATGCTTTTCGGGTCGGCGGCTTTCTGCTGGGTGTGCATGGGGACCGACGTCCTGCTGGCGGGTCCCTTCGGCAAAGGTGTAGTGGCGTCATTTCCGTGGCGGATATGACGTCAGGGAAATCTTGGGGTATCGCGGCATAAAACACTTTCATGTTACAATATACAACCCAGACCGAACAACCCTAATTATAACGTACTCTTTAGTACTAAAGGTTGCTGACCCGCAAGAAGCCCCTGTGTGCAGGGGTTCACCCTTTTCAGGCTGCTTGCTTCATGGTACTGGCGTCACTTCCGTGACCGATATGGCGCCACTCAAGTGTTTGTGTATCCGGCAATAAAACACTTTCGCGCTAAAATTATGGTCGTCTTTTTCTTCGTACGGAGCTAGCTTAAAAACTAAGAGCGAGCTTGAGACACACAAGCAAGTCGGAGAACCACTCGGTCCTCCTGCCACGAGAAACCAGGACGGATGAGGTAGATTTCCGTGCAGCTAGAGGACCAAAGCTGCAAATATCTCACTTCGGCTTTCTTTCAAAGCGCGTCCTCTGCGATCATTTTGCAACGGGACATTACTGTAAGAACCACCGCTCTAATGGCCACGGTGAGAATTGTTTTTCAGGTCAAAACACACGACCGGGGCGGACGAACGATTACCGCTACTCAACGAGAGCACCATGTTACTGCAAACCCGTTGTTATTTTAGCAATCGACGCTTTCGCTTAGCTTAGAAGTACATGCAGAAGCGTTGCCAAAACATTTTCTTAAAAAAACGAACTCTCCAAAAACACGTTTTTTAGAATGAATAGCCCTGCAAACTACGAGAAGGAAATATATTTGCTTCTGTGACAGTATTACGAGAATCTCTTAGAGGCGTACCATACAAAAATTATTTGAGATTTATAATATTTAGTGGCAATTTAGCTACAACTTTCGCTGATATTTTTTAACAACAGGTTTCAACACTACTAAAAAAACCAAAGGTGGCACAACGCCCCATATAATTACTTCCTATATCCACCGGGCGAAAATAAAGGTTGTCATTATGTGTTTCAGCAAATACGAGGTTGTTTTCTTATTCTTTGCAAAATTCGATATTCTTTTAACTCAGAAATCCCGAGCCAAATGGCACATTTTGGAATTATTCTTCTTATACGTTCAAATCAGAAACAATGAGACAAGGCTATATTCCGCCAAATTGGTTCCGCTAAATTGGTCTGTACAACGCCTTCGGCATTCTCACCAAGATCGGTCTGCAGGGGCGCCAGCTTAACACCGGTCAGCAGTGATACGTCATGCGCGATAAACTGGCCGAACAACACCGCCATATTTGTAAAGCGTGGATCAACGCTCCTGTTTTGGTAGTGCACCGTCGTCGACACAAGCCGGGTATTCGGTAGCGGCTTCCCAGTCACGGAAACACGTGGAGCTGAAACACCTGCACCCGGTCCCACAAGAAGAAATGCACATATGAAAGTGCTTGAAACAAAGCCAGCTAGTTTTGCCTACTTTGTGCTTACTTGACTTCTCTGCCTTTCTGTCCTATACTATTGTTGCTACCTGGGACCAAAAGAGTATCTCTAATCTCTGCTGCCCACACACTTATCTAAAGACAAGGATGATCTTGTGGCTCGCAACGATGGCGATGCAGGTCGCGTTAAGGCAATCTGCTCCGATGCTGTGTCGTCAAATTCGCTGCAGTGTATCAGCGCTGGTAACATTGCTTTAGATGGTGGCTACTGGTTTTCGTCGCATTATATATTGCGCACACTGCGTTTGTGCCAACCATGAACCTACTCTTTTTCCATCACTGCTTTTACGAATACGTCGACATGAAAAATTCTTCTGCAATATTTCTATTCGCAGCTTTAGTATATCCCACTCTTTTTTTCTCGAGCAAATAACACGAGATTGTGACAACCGTTTTAAACAACTTGCTAAAAAAGCTTCCAGCGTTCGCTGATGAATGCATAGACGTACTAAGAAAAACGTTCATGCGTTTTTGCAGTCGCCCCATTCCATAGGGGCGATTTCCCGTAATAGCCGGGTGAACTTTTCAAGCATTGTACTCCCACACAAGGGCCGAGCGCCAGGACGGGGAGCCGCTTGTACCTATTTTACTGGTAGGTGCCGGGCGCCACCATGGCACACGAATGCACGTGGTGCCTTCCACAGCCACGGTGGACGCTCAACTCGCAACCGCCTGTGGCAGGACATGCCGCCAGACTCTTTCACCCCCGGCAATGGCGCAATGCGGCATGATGGCCGGCGTCTTCGCAAGATGGACAAGGGTCAAGCGCCCCTCGCAAAGGTAAAGGCAGCTTTCCAAACGTGCATACCGGCACTTCCTGCAGGTACGTCCTACAAAGTTTGCATACTGGTACGTTCTACCGGTATGTCAACCGGTAAGCATACCGGTACGTCCTTCACAGACTTGCTTTCTAAATAAAAAAATTAAAGCAAAATTTAAAGTACTCTCCACATTGTGCCATGCGGTGCGCCAAGTCGTTTCTTTTGAAATTGGACGTCAATACAAAAACAGGCAAAGCGTCACTTCCCCCTGGTTTCATTTATGGCGCCGATTTCTGGCCATTTTTTAAGAAAACACTACTTAGTCTATTTTAATAAAAAAAATGGATTCACTTCGATTGTGTGACGAGTGCAAAGTGACTCCAACATGATTGTCAAGCTACTCACAATCGCTGTACGCCGGAGGAAGCTCCCTTCTAAGGCAGGAGTTAACCATTCCCCATTGCGGGTGAACGAGGTTGTTGCAGCTACCATCCAACTGTCGGAAGGGCTTTTTCGGGTCGCACTTGGGTGGAACGTGGCACGCTAGGGAGGCATTCATGAGTCGAAGAGGGTAGCCGAGTGTTCCTGATGCTGGGTTGTCTCCTTGGCTGATAAACGAGTCGCAGCATGGATCACATATAAGCAACAAAACAGTAAGAGCTCCCGGCATGCAATGTGAGAAAGAATAGTTGATTATACAAAATTTTCCCGAAGGAGGATAGGAAGCTCGCTCGTGAATTTACGTAAGCCAGAGTAGGAGACAAGCACGCACATCAGATGCAGAGTAATGAATATAGGTTGGTTTGTGATTTACACAAAGCATTTGTAACACAAACCAAGATTTTATTACCACCGATATCATCTTGCACCTTTCAAATTATTTGCTGTGGGCGTGCTGTGATATTGGCCATCACTACAGGATGAACGATATTGACGACCCCCTTCCTCGAAGGGAAGTTCGAGCTTTTTTGGTATTCAGGGCATAGCCCGTCTCTGTGAGCATATCAAGCAGAACTTACCTTCAACCGCATGTTACACCACCTAGCCCGACCTCAAGCTTTACTGCTCTAAGGCACAATTGCACTTTCTTTAATTTTTGGCATGGAATTGAAAGGTGTCTTTAGGATGTACTGAGCGAAACGCGCCCAAACTACATGCCACTTCTTTCGGTTCGTGAGCAGCCAAGAAGGACTGCAGATTTTCTAAACGATAAGGTCTTGTGAACGGCGAAAAAGGCTTCAGATTATTTAAGGCGTAAAATTTCTGAGCTTCAGTAAAAACAACAAAACTCGCACTCAGTGTCAGCAACCTTCAGTTAAAGGTTCCAGAGCCATGCTTTTGTCATACTACGCCCAGTGCCGCGTAAAATGGAGTTGCATAAACTTGAACCCTTAAGGACTGCGGAGGAGCACCTAAACCTTCTCGCACAAAGACGCCAATGTTTTTCGTATGCACCTTGAAAGTGGCAGGTGCTGCGAAGAATAGCACCTGCAAATACGTTATCAGCGTGGCGACTTCGCAGCCTCTTACTGCCGCACCGAATCCAGTTTTGTACATGGCGTTCACCAAATATCTGTCCTTCATTAAACCCTTTATTTCATTGTAAAGCAAACTAGCATAATTAAATTTTGGCTGTTCAGCTACCAGATACATTGTAATTGTAGCCGCCTTTGAAATACATACTGTAATTTACGCAGCTTTGTGATCAGCCTGAATGTGAACTATAATCACAAAAGATACTCTTGCGCAGCACAATTTGCTACCACCTGACTTTGACAGTTTGAGGTACGCTGTTTATTAATGTTTACTGAACCATGCATATATCGACCAAGGGAAGCTACCCGCGCATTCATGGGTGTTGGTAACACCTGGGGCGCAACCAAAACGTGGTTTACTCTCTTCGGAATGCCACTTCAGTTTTCTTGCAGATCACACGAATGTACAGTAAAATAATCCATGGGATCAGTTGTTCCCCCCTTTGGCTGAAGAAAAGAAACGTAATCCATGGCTGCATTACCTGCCTTACTAAAATATGCCGTCGGATGCACTCGCAACTCCATAATTTTAATTTCGAGAACAGTGCCTAGGCTGGTCGGCAAGCATACAGGTATTCAGAAACACGTAGACTTACCTTGGCGCCTGAAGTGGCCAGTATCCACGCGAGCGAACGGACACAAGGATGGCGACGGAGTACGTTCTACGCCACATAAGAATAAAAATTCACAAGCTCTGATGCTGCCTCGCTGTTGCTTCGCGGATTTCAATCGAGAGCTACAAAATCCAACCGCCAATTATGCGTCTCTAAGTGGTCAGGAGTTACCTTATTGAAGTTATGTTAACTTCTGTTTGTTGAAGTGTATTTTTTGTAATGAAGGAGGAAGCCAAGACCCAAACGTCTGTGACTTCAAGCTCTCCTATCTACATTCAATTTACAAGCGTGCAATGACTCAAAAAAGGCAGGGATGTCACAGCCACAGCTAAACAGTACAACATGAAAAGATAAATGCACCGAGAAACTTCATCAGGCAGCGGAACATGGCCTAGCGTCGCCAGCAGTTCTCCTAAGGCGCATACAACTGCACTTTCATGTGTTGGTTAACTTTCGCTACAGAAAAGGTTTTCATGGAATTTCACCACCTGCCTGCAATACACCAGATTTCTCAAGGACTTGCTCCGCACCACAACCTTTTCTCTTAAATAAGTACTGTGGTTCTTCGGCCTCCCCCAGTCGTCGTCCGTTACCAGTGGCTAAGCGAGTGATACTCCAAAGCGTTAGGCCCTGAAGAACAGCGAAATGACTCTAACCAAGAGCGCACCAATTTTTGCATTTGCAGCGAGGAATATATTTAAACAAAATTCAGTGACCTCTAATTCACCACGAACACCTAGCTGACGAACGTCCTAATTGAATGGGCATGCGACATGAACCAGCCGCTTACATCGCGGTTTCGTTAAAATCAAGCAAAGTCGCATAATGGGGACATCTTCTACTACCACTTCTTCGGTATTTAATTGAACTTCTTCGGTGTTTAAAGGCGCACGATATCACCGCTCGTATAAATTAAGGGCCAAGACAACTTCCCCTTTCGTAACTCTCAAGGGTGTTTTTGTTACCTTTACTTCCACCCGTGCATGGCCTTGAATACCCAACATATCACTAAATCTTGCGGGACGGCACTCAGCTAGAATGGCGGGCAGACGCAGGCTTATGTCCAGGCAGTTACGGTTGCACCACGTGCCATGAAGTCTTCCTAGCGGTACAGTCTCCTGGGATTTCCCCAGTGCGCCAACCGCGAAAAAGACGTCTTGGGTACTTATCGTATCAATCCAATATACCAAAAACGGTCCTCCATCGAACCGTATATTTTTCGGTTCTTGACCGCGACAAACCAACGCCCATCCCTTCCCCCTTCCACGAACGTTGCAGTAACCTAAACACTAGGACCTGTGCGACCCCTCTCAACAGTCCCAGGTATTTGTACAGGAGAAATATCTAACAGCGTCCAGCCTTTCCGCTGATCTAGATGTAAGGACAGGCTTGTCACTATGCTGTGCATGGTGCAGAATACCATGAGAGCCGGCATGTTCAAGACCACCGCCAGACCCAAGCTCTACCTAACGCTGGCGCCCCAGCACGAGTGTCAAGGTGAGCTGGACAAAGCAGTTCCCTTCTCTTCCTTGCATCGACATCTCCTCTGGAAAGGGGCTCATATTTACCCAAGGACAACCAATGCCGGATGGGCTGGAGTTTATCACAACTACGGATACAGTTTACATCCGTGGTACAAGGTGCTAGCTTACTTGTACGATCTACCTTAGCTGCGCAAAAGAGCCTTACAGCACTACACGGACATCATCACGGAAAGCAACGAAGTACGCATTACAGCTATTTCCACCTAGGACTCGCGTTCTCCCCTTTTAAACCCACTATAGGAAGTTAAAATTAGAAACTCCATAGCAATTCCCTGCCTCTCCTCCCGTGAACACACGGCGAAAGAGATTGCTGAAACTCAAGAGGCGTCTTGTCAGACGCCAATGCTAGAACGAAGAGCCAGACGCCTGTCGTTAACACGCAAGTAGGCAAAAAAAAGCTTCATTCATACCTTTTTGAGCCCTCCTTACACATTCAGCGCGTATTACTACAAAGCAATCTGAAATTTTAGACGAATCCGTCAATGGAAGTTGATGTAGGTCAATATAGAGGCCTGCTTCCGCCCGTTCAAAAATATACGCAGATGATGACGACAACAAAGTTTATAGTTTGAGCTCTGAAGCAGCCCGTAAAGGGGTTTTAATAAATCGTAATTTCACGAGTGCTTTTGCTAGAGTACGTATTCTGTTGTGTTCTTGCTTACATTTGAATTCTCGTCGCCATTCAAGAGAGCATTGCCGTACCTTTTTGTGTGAGGTAGTCTTTATGACAGACTTGGAGCTGGAGACTACAGCGCCGCTTTTGGCAGGTTGGATCAAATTCCGCCGCAATCAGCGTTTCCAGCTTTTGGGGAAGCCGCCAGCAATTTAGAGCGGTTCGGCCGGTGTGTAAGAAAGCGACTCTCCTGCACGGCGGTTCTTTGTGGGGTGAATGTCAAACGCCGACATCCGCACACTAGCTAAGCTGAGTTTGTGATCGTTTACTAGGTGTCAATAAGGCTGCAAGCCTGTGCAAGGCAAGGAGTGCCTTCTTCAGGTCGAAACGCTTACCTCGGCACCGCGGCAAGCTTCTGCCCGCACGGTGGCCAAAGAGCGCTCTTGAATCGGACCACACCGCAGCAAATAAAACTTTTCGCCTCCCGCCAGCGCAGGACTATTTCTGAAAATAGCTTCTGAAACGCGTTAAAGTGGGTGATAGTGCGGTAAAAGATTGCGCTGGGGATCGTCGTCAGCGCAACCAACCAACTGCAGCGATGCTAGGCCTTTTCTGCGCGACCCGGCATCGCAGGGAGCTGTTCGGCGTGACTGCGGCGCATGCAAAAACACCAACGGGCCGCTAGTCGCTTTTGGTAATTTTCAACCATTGTCGTGAGCAAGCACATTTTTATTGGGGCCCCCTATCTGGCATTCAAACGCTCGTTTTCTATACTCCAAAATTGACAACGCTAGCACGGCCGACGTAAAATGCAGTGCCGCGAAACCAGCACTAGGAGGTGCATGCTCGCCGGCTGCTAAAACAGCGTGAAGTACCGCCGAACAAAGACGTTATCTGGCATATCTGGCAAAGACGTTATCTGGCATCGCGAGGACCCAGACTTGCTTCGGGCCCTTGCGCCCGAAGCGAGTCAGGGCCCTTTAGCTCAGAGATGTGCTCAGAGAGTTCTAGGTTGTCTTACTTCGAGCTTACGAGCTTGTAGCATCCACAGTACCTCGAGGCACGATACTGCAAAAACTCTAAAGCTTATTGCTTTCGCAATCATATTTAGGCCCCTTTAGGGAGATTCTAAAAATGTTTTTGGTGCCAATGGTGTACTTTAGCTCTCTACAATTTTGCGCGGCGGATATCTAAAGAATCCCAGCGGTAATTCGGACAACGATAAAGGCGCGTGTGGCAAATTCGGGTTCGTTTCAATCTCGTACCCACGTAAGAAGCTTTTGGCAATAACAATTGAACTTTATTAAACGTCTCATAACAAACGTTTCATGTCCATGACGGTGACGTGGAAATAATCGAGTCAACAAGTGACCGACAGTGTTACCACAAAGCAAATGATGTAAAATATGCTGGCTACGTCTATTTAAAGGAACGCCTCTAATATGACGTTAGGTTCCCACGACAGCCCGTGCGATATCCTAGAGCGAAAGACAGACCTTTGGCCATGAAGTGCGTGCACAATTCTTCCTATGGTTAGCGGGGAGAAACAGCCACTGCACCAAGAATCACGTCCAGAAGTAGGGTAAGTGGGGAATAGCGGAGGGCACCACTTGGCATACTACATTCGTGCTGAGAGTATTGCACATGCTAAAGTCAGGCTTCGAAGCCACCACGCAGCTAGTAACGGAGCTGCGTGGCGGGGGCGCTTATCACTGCAGCCGCTACATCTGCACTCCCATCTAAGGCGGGTCATGTGTAATACACTGGTCTAACAACAGGCGGTAATGACGTGTTTGGGATGCGGTATATTTTTTGTGCAGAAATTATAACTGTATCAGTACTGAGTTCGCAACTCTCAGTGCTAGGCTCACTTCTTCGTATCATTACGTTTTTCTCTCTCTTGAAGACATGACCTTTTTCGCAACACTATGTATGGGCTTCGCCCACATCTACCCACTCAGGACGTACTCATTCAAACTAAAGAAGACATTCTTGACCGGCTTCCCAAGAACCATAAGCGCTGAATCCTGGCTCTAGACATAAAAGTGCTTTTCGATAACATCAGTCACCACGCTATACTTCAGGGCCTTTCATCCATTGATTGTGGGCAGAAAGTGTACAATTAGGTCGCAGCCTTCCTCGCGAAACGCACCGCGACCATTGGAATTGGACAATTGCGGTCTGCCCCTTTCAGTCATTCAGGATCAGTCAGGGGACAGTCAGTCAGGGGTCAGTCATCTCGCCAATTTTGTTCAACATTGCCATGAAGGACCTCCCATCATTATTGCAAGATGCTCCCCACCTTTGTCACGCCATCTACGCAGATGATCTCACCTTTTGGACCCCTACTTATTCCATGGGAGAGCAACAAGAAGCACTTCAAGCCGCTATAGACAAGGTGCAATGATACCTTCGAGAACTAGGTCTTAAATGTGCCCCAGGGAAATTGGCACTTGGGAAACTTGGTGGTGGTACCCCGAAACAAAACAAGTCCACCGTCCCAGACTCGGACCTATTCATAAATGAGCAAACCGTCCTAATTGTGCCGCAATTGAGAATTCTTGGACTTGTCCCCAAAAATGGCTCTGGGCTCCACATAATCGCTCCCCTCCAGAAGACTGCTAACCAGCTGACACACACGATTCTGTGCGTCACACATCGGCGATATGGCCTCAAAGAACCTGACACGATCAAAATATTACAAGCAGTACTTATAAGTAGAATCACCTATGAAACACCGTACTTGGCCCTTAAAACGAATGAAAAAGCCAGAATAAATATATATATATGCGCAAAGCCTACGAGACTGCCTTCGGACTGCCCTCGAAGACATCGACATCTAAATTATTACAATTAGGCGTACATAACAGTTGGGAGGAATTACAAGAAGCGCACCAGACTTCTAAGATAGAGCGCCTGAAGAAAACAACGATGGGGCGTGCAACTCTTCACCGATTAGGTTATACGACTCCACCTGTTAAAGATCAGAAAACAAGCATACCTTTGAAGATTCGACAGCACATACGCCTGACTCCAATAGCAAGAAATATGCATTTGGAGCACAGCAAGGACAGAAGAATCGCCAGAGCACGAGCCATCTCCGCCACTAGGCAACCGACCTAAATACCTGTTATGAGGACGCATAAATCACATCCTGCACAGTCATTACCACAGCAATTGATACTGCTGAAGAAGCAGCGCTGGCCCGCGCCATCATCACTGCCCAATTTCCAATCACCATACTTACGACTCTCCGGCAGCGTGCAGAAATTACTTACAAGGTCGAATTTCTAAAACGACAATTCGTCTTCTTTTAACAAGACCGAGCATTCCCGAAATTCATAATATTTGGGTGGCAGGAGACAAATCCCTTGAGGGGAATGAGGCGGCTCACGTCGCTGCCCGCGATTACATACACCGGGCGGTTTCTCTTACGGGGCAGTCACCACCTCTTCCACCTTGGCGGACTACCGACCTCTTCCACCTTGACGGACTACCGACCGATATCTTGGCGGACTACCGACACAAACGGCAAATTTTCTCAATTCCCACACCACCAACTCACAAGGGATGAAAGCAACAACGTTCAGACGACTTCAAACTAACATGCATCCACGCCGTAACCTTCTTCATGCCATTTACCCTACAGACTATCAAGCCACCTGCAACTACTGCCCGACGCCCGGTACCCTATACCATCAGGCGTGGGAGTGCCAAAACACACCGGACCTGCAACCAATCCCCCGCCCCTCCATATAAAAGTGGACGGGGCGGTTGACCAGCAAGGACCCTACGTTCCAGCTTGACCTGGTGCAAAGGGCCCGCGCAGCCAGGCGCAGCCAGGGGAACCTGGAATAGGGATCCCCTCCGCCGGGCGGGGGCCCTAAAAACTGCACCTGATGCTGTTAATGAAGATTTGATTCATTTCTTCATTCCTTCTTTGTCTCTCTAAGACGTTTGCAGAAAAAATAGGTTCTCACAATGTGAACTAGACAGGTTCAGAAAACTAAGGTTACTAACGCAAAAACTTTGCTTTCAATATTTTTTTATTCAAATACCCTAAAGGTCCCGGAAGGCATTACTTAGGGGGGAGGTTAGAAAAGTTGAATGCATTTCAATTCAAGAGCAAAGACAGTCAATAGCGGGCATGTAACAGGAAAAGAAAGAAAAAAAAGTAAATGTAAAAAGAAATACAAAGCAAGAGCCATAGTACATGGTTCATCGCTCTGGTAATTTCTGCGATCTATTGCTTGTATTCCTTGGCGGGGCACGCATGCAGGCAACCGTGTGAGTACCCCGTCACTGGTTACGTCGGGCTCTGCGGTGATGGCGGTACTTGTCTGTGCTAAGCACATGAGTGTGTTGCACGTTACAAACTTTATTTCACCGAACGCAAAGTAATGCCTCGAGTCCAATGTGAGTGCGATTAATAACATCTCTGTTGCCCCACCGTTGAGAATCGGGTTGACACGGAGCACACGACGCACGCCGGTGTCTTTTTTCTTCGGCGTGCGGGTGCAGTGGCCCAAGCTGCGCGATGTCCGTGGCGCATCGGCCATGTCTGAGGCCGTTTCCAGTGTTGCCAAACGAAGAAATTGACAGCTAAACTTTTCAACGAATACCACTTTTACATAAAAACTCTTGAAATGGCTTACAAACGATTCGTGAGTATGAATTGTGGCAATGTCTTCTAGCAATCGATTCCAATGAAAGATGGCCAAAAACAGCGGAGATTGACGAAGAAAAGTAGGACGGGAAAGCAGGGGGAGGACCTTGAAAACCTTGCAAGGGTGTTGTAGACGTGGAAAAATGCAATGTGCAGGCTTGATATGCGATGCAGCAAATGACGACGGACTATGATAGAGCCGGTGGAAGTGAGATAGTAATGCTAGTAGTCTTCGTTTTTCAAGGGAGGGCAGCTGTACATAATCTTTAATGATAATCTTTTATTGATAACTGATAATCTTTTATCACTTTTGTGCTAGCGCTGTTCCATCCTGCCCTTGTATGAGTGAAATAAAACATTGCAGTTGATTCCGAGCACTCGAATAATTTAAAACTCCCTTGCCACGCTGTTTATATGTTTTTAATGCAACACGAATTACTGTTGTAGCGCGCGTAGCTACGCAGCGCCAATTTTACACGAGCGCCACGAACGATATGGAGCGGTGAATGTGACAAAATATCGCCGCCGCACGTTGCCCAGATCCTACACATGAAAGTAATACCGCAGTCGTCAGATATTAGGCACGTTTTGCTTATAAATACAGCGCGAAGTAAAAACGAACCTTGCCTGGAAGCACCTGTAAACGTCCGAGGCTGCTGAATGGGAGAGTTTTTATCATAACTAAAATCCGAAGAATCGGCAACGTTGCTGGAGTCATCACTGCTGCTGGGGTAAAATAAATCAGCAGCAGAAGTGGCCGAAGTCATTGAAACCGCTGCTAGCCTTTACAGAGCGCGCATTGAAACAGGACGCCATTCCCGCCCAAATCGCTGCTACGTCAGTTTCAAACATGGAGGTTCCTCCATGGGTTCAAATTTCACTCGCCATGCCGTCTACCCATGCTAAATGTAAACGAACAGCAACGAAACCGAAAAAGGGGTTTCCAATGAACACGCCAGATGGGGGCAGTTGTCCCAATAGTGCCGTTTTTAGTTTTTGCGGGAGGTTTGAAAATCATAGTTAACCTGTGAACGACGCCCTATGGCGTGGTCACGAAAGAGGTAATGAGCCTTGCCTAAATAACTCTCTCTACATGCGGGCGGCGCCACACTTTGCGCTATTCCGAGCACTGAATAATTCTGTAAAACTTCAATGCTTGCAGCCCATACTGGTGATCTTCTCACGTTCATTTATACCACCTTCTTGGAAACTTTCTTTTTTGAACAGGTAAAGTTCGTCAAGAAAGTACTGCTATTTTTATTAATATATTTGTAAGACAAGGTGCTTCACGGTAATGAAATATCGTATTAAACTTCTTGTTCAGCTCTGTTTTGTTCTTCCAACCGATAACAACTACGGGCCCCACCAAAAAAAGTGAATACTGGTATTGTCAGCAACTGACACGCAAACAGACAACGTCAGACAAAAGACGAAAACGGTTCCAACAAAATATATGTTTTTGTGTGTGCACTAATTTCCTGTCGGCTTACAACTACAAGTGAGGACTATTCGGCATTTCGCGGTAACTAAATTCTCGAAAGACATTGAGTTGGCATTACCCGTGTCAAAAGATTGGGTTTTTGGGCATACAGAAACCAATCCACCAGGTAGTCTTGTGCGTCGAGTCCAAGCGTCGAAAACTGCTAATACACTATATTATATCATTCTGTCTTGTAAAAATTCTATGTACATTAAATTGCCAGGTGAATAGGAATAGTGGCATGAATCTTGAAAATCTTGTTGCGACATTAGTGGCCACACATCGTAAAGCTTTTTGCTACTTTTATATAGGTCATTTAATAACAAGCAGCTAATTAATTAGTGCTGGCCAAATTTAGGGTGCGGATCTATTCTCTCTTTTTCTGTGATTGCTTTCTGCAGCATATATCACAGTCAACAATCCGAATAACGTAACGGATCATCTGGGAAACCTACGAAATACTACAAGTATCAAAGGCTAATAACTAGAACAATTGTGTTCATACAGATTCTTGGAACAATTACCGCTGGTTTCAGACCAAAAATTATTCCAACACGATTATTTGCGTCAAAGTTATTGAAGGGGCACAAATGTAGAGGTGCCGTGAAATTTTGCATCCCGCAAGAATCACGCACGAAAAGGCAATTTTAATTTCCACCTGCGCAAATAAACTCCCTCTCACGAGGAAATCGATCCGATAATGTTCTTACAAGCGCAACACGACGAAAACCGCCCTGTTGATGTTCCCCCCGTGTCTTCAAACCAGGGACTGAAATTAAAGAACAGAGCCGCTCACCCAACCCGTCATAAAAAACGAGCGAATTAAATTGCGCCTAGAACCAAAAATACTTCGAAAACGTTATATATGCAAACATTTTTTACGTTCTGTTTGGAAGAGTATGAAAGTACCTACTGGCATCAAGTAACATCATACAGGATTACACACGTCTAATGAAGTGCGAGTTCTATAAAAATCTGCCACCTCCCCTCGCGGGAACCCCTGTGTAGATGCGACGCATAGGGGGTTCATGTTGCAGCGTTGGACAGCGGAGGAACGGCGCTGAACGATGGAGCGGAGCGGCGCAGGCACCGCGTTTTATAGCGCGCATAACGGTGAGGGGGACGCGCTGGTGCCAGTGCGTCTGCCGCGGCTATGACGCAACACAATCCAACACAATCCATTTTAATCCATTCCAATCCAAATCCAATCCAATCTAAGCCAAGCCAAGCCAAGCCAATCCAATCCAGGTTAATCCATTCGAATCTAATCCAATGCAACTCGCGAGAGAGTATTCGCTATGGGAGAGGAGAGGGTGAGCGCCGGAGAGCGCAGCTCACGCGGCGAGGAGAATGGGGGAGGGGCGGACGCCGACAACAACGCCGACGCCGGATGCAGGGACAAGGCGAGTGAATGAGATGCAGTCGCATCTAAAAAAAATGGCTGGCGATTACGATACTCCCTAATGCGATATTTTGGCGCAGCAGCAGTGCGCTGAGGCAGCACTCACTCGCGGGTTCCCTCAACGGCAGCGATGATGAGCCTCTGCGTCGGCGGCGCGAAGTGATCCTCGGGCAGGGATCGCGAACTCCCTCTTAAGCGAACGCACATCATAGTCACGCGCACGCCCCGTTTTCACCGAGGGTCTCACCGTCGAGCGCCTCGTGCGGCCACAGAATGCTGTACCTTCCCTCCCCCAACGCGCACTTTCGGAGAGCGCTGGCTCGCACAGCCACAGCGAACCACCTTCCCCTCCGAATTTCGTAGCACTCTCCTCCTTGCTTTCTGTTATCGTTCGCTTTTTCGTTCACTCGTCGGTCTTGCCATTGTTCACTCGGTTACGCCGACAATGCGGCTCAATCAAGATAAATGTTGTCGATCGCTAACATCGCGCTGGTGATTTCAGATTAATAAAAATTGGCTCAAATCCACGCTGTGAAGGTGGTTGGGAAGCAAAACTTCAAATGCCACCCTCAACAATTGCCCATGCTACGTGACTTGAATTCACACACGTGGCTCTACAAAGAGTGAAGCGAGAGATTCTGCCGCCGTTACTTGGAATTCGCGGGGGGCGAAGTCATGAACGCCGCTGTGTCGGCCACGGCCGGGCTAGAGCAGTGGACGCCGTCGCCGTAGCCCGGCTGTGCATCGGCAGAAAAAAAACGGACAGGAGCGTCATCTGAAGAGCTGAAACAGCGCAACCTAGCCATCCTGATGTAGCAAGCTTGGGGCTACACCACTGCGCGACACAAGCGCAGATTCCAAAACAATTCGGCATGTGAGATTAGTGCTTCCCATTTATACCAATTTAAACGAGTTAGTTTAGTAAGTTTGAGCATTGTGAAAAAGCTGAGGGAACTTTTACAATCGCTATTTATCAGGACCAGTTGCTCCTTCCGCCTTTTGTAATACTTCTTAAAACATACCCGAATTGGTATTCATCAATTTAGAAAACGGAGTCCCATTCGTGGCAAGCAGTGCGTAAAAGGTAGCGTTTCTACAGCGTCCAGTTGGCTGTATGTGGTCTCTGTATTTTGTTTTCGCGCACTGCAAACCAATCTTTAACTTATGTTTGCGGTGCGACCACTTAATTGCGTCGGGTCCGGGTTACCCAGGAGTTGCTGCCGAACGAGTTAATCAAGCCGTGCAAACAAAGCGCGCAATGAACGCGAAGCTGCGCCAAAACAGGCCCCCCAAAAAAAACGTCGCTAAAGCAGATGACAAAGCCGTACCGCGGACGCGCTCGCCGGCGAGCAGGCACCTCCGTGCGGGGAACGCTGGGTAATTCGCCGCGCCATCTACAGTGTGCTCCGTGGAGTGAAACCCTCCGCGCCCGCCACGTTGGGAGTTCATTGTCGTGCATGGCGCGAAGCAAGCTTTGGCTGGTAGAGGTAGAACGCTTTGCTTTAAAAAAATCTGGATTGTAGTGCCTGTGTCTTTATTTGCCCGTTCATCGGGATAAAGATATCAAATATTCACAGTGACACAAATCCCTCAGGCGGATTGCCAACGGGTCTCAGGCGTGCCCAATGACTCATTTCTTACCTTCATCTTCACGGGCGTCGCTTACTTCGCCTGACTGGGATGCTGCCCACGGACTCCGCCAAGCATTCGCGACCCCGCCAAAAGACAGCAGGATCAAAACAGGAAGAATCCTCAACCTGTGCAGGCATGAGTAAGTCGGCGCTTATTCTCAATGTTTCCAGGATTAAGTAAAAGCTCGCATACTATTGGCGGAAGCAATACCGCGTAAAGCGATCGCTGTTTGTGTGGCGATTTTAGATTATCACGTATTTGGTTCGGTACGTGTTCCAATATCTTTGCAAAATAGGCAAATAAATTTGAGTGTGGGCATGAGCAGGTTTTCCCACACTGGTTTTAGCTTTGTGGCTAAGGACAAAATAGATATATTATAAGGGGAAAGGGGGCAGTCATACCAGAAGAAGTAATAGCGCAAAAGACGGATGAAGGAACACAGTTTAACAAAAGGGTGCTAACTTCCCAATAAATTTCTCTTTGTAGAAACAAAGGTTTATACACTTGGGAAAGAAAATTTCACGGCGGCTTGGAATGGGATCATGATGATTTTCCTATTGCATTAAAACGGCTACCTCCTTATCGACTAGTAGATTTTTCGCCGGCCCTCGTTAAATGAAAGCTTCCAGTATCTCTCTCTCAAGCTCGTCACTAGAACTCGCACGATACTTCGCATCATTAAGAATCGATTTGGGCTTGCAGCGCTTGCAATGGTCCTCCAGATGTGTCCTAGCATCACTATTAACAGCCCACTTCTGTTCTTTGCCCTTTCATTATAGCAACGGCCCTATTTGCCCAATATAAACACGGTTTCGGTTCAGTTGGATTTCCTAAGCCCCATTCCTCGTACATCGCGTGTACTTGACTGCGTGTTTTTTTTAAAGCAAAGGCTTAGCCTCGCCTTCATTTTCATCGGGCATATCTTGGGCAATTTGCACGTTGCACTGAAAACAACAATAACGTTGCCTTTGTGCAACCTTCTTAAGGTTGTGAAGTACCCTGTGCCAATAGGTTATCACATGCACGCTCTTACTTTCAAGTGGTTTTTTCTTTGTTCACGCCTGCCTTTTTTGTTTCTGAAGAAGGGTATCCCAAACACTACACATCATGTCCGACAGAAATCCGGCTTGGTTGAGCCTTGCTAGTAAGATCATTGAGGGTGCTTTCCCTTTGTGATCGCATGACTTGCCTAATGCTTCCCTTGGGCCCGTCTAGGCTACCTATCTTTAAAATAATTTAGAATGCGCGCGCTGTCACACGAAATTAGCTGCTTCCCTTTAACATGTATATAAACCTTTGCGCCTTAACAGGGCAGCGTTACGTGTTTGAAGGACTGGCTTTATCCACCCGCAGCCAAAGCCAAGCCGGTGTTTGCCTCCTTGGGCACTTTAATCTCGCCTCTGGCGTCCATCTGAGAATGCAAACTTGTCCCGAATTATTTGACGCCACCCTTCCCAACCGCCCACATTTCAGCCGAGTCACCATCATCATGTTAATAAAGCCTCTTCACATGATAGTTTACTTGGAAGACCCGCCGTGGTGGCTCAGTGGCTAAGGCGTTGCGCTGCTGAGCACGAGGTCGCGGGTTCGATTCCCGGCCGCGGGGGCCACTTTTCTGATGGAGGCGAAAGGCAAAAACGCCCGTGTGTACGAAATTTCGGCGCACGTTAAAGATCCCCAGGTGGTCAAAATTAATCCGGAGCCCTCCACTACGGCGCGCCTCATCGCCTGCGTTGCGTCGGCGCATTAAAGCCTACAATCAAAATCAGTTTACTTCGAAGTTATTTCCCGTCTGTTCTACTGTGTTCCTCCCTTGCGTCTTTTGCGCTATTGTTTCTTCAGTATGTTCCCCCAACTCGCCCACATCAAGCTCTTGTAGCGGAGTCATACTTTGCCACGCACGTTGCGCTTGCGGGCATATGTGTGAGTGTGTGAGCACCAAAATACATATATATTTTGGGTTTTGCTGTTAGTGGTAATACCTACATATACCCGCTATGTTAAACACAATTTCGGCCTTCTCCCCTTGAAGCAATCGTAAAGTTTCTATAAAAAACGTTTCAGCAGCTTCAACTAGTGGTTCAAGGCTGGAGAAACAGCACAGGTGGCGACCGCTGTCCCTTCGTCGGAGACCCGGCTGCTCCACCTCACGTGGATTTCCGAACTTGCCGGTGAAAGTTATGCATGTCTGGCAGGCCTGGATCGTTTTGTGCACAGCCGTTCACATCTTTGCCAAAGTTGACCGAGTTACACGCGCTAGAACCCGCAGCACCGGCTTCGCGAATTCAGTGTCTGTAGAGCAAACTCGGCGCCTGTGCTCCCCACTTCAGGCGAGAACGCACGTGAACTGGCGAGAAGAACAGTGAGCGAAAAATCACACCACGAACGCTGGGCAGTGTTCTTGAAGGTCGAGCTGGCTGACCCCGGGTGCACCTCACGAGGCGGACGCTCACGTGCGCTCGGTCGTTTTAGGAAGACGATAGTCTTTCTTAGGCTACTTAAACCTAGTAATTTTGGTCTGTCAGTATATGTCTGTTTGTCTGTCTGTCTGTCTGTGACTCGATTCAGCCACCTGGCGAAAGTGAAATGAAGACTGCGCAATAGTCTTACATACTCACAGCAAAATCTAAACGTCCAAGTCTAGTTTACATGTTAATATATGTCAACGTTGTTGAACAAGAACAAGACATTAAGCAAATATCAGACAGAAGAATACACAATAATTATTTACGGTGTTCCTTTATAAAAAAAAATCCTCCGTCGCATGCCCCCGCGCGAGGGACACGAGTAAATGCAGAGCATTCGGGTCGTTTACGTGGCGTAGGGTTGGTGGCGGTGGTGGTGGTGGTAGTTGTTGGTGGTAGTTGGCAGCCCGACGCTGACGTGTCGCAGCCGCGTGTCGCGCACGAATCGAAGGGTCCGTGGCCCCAAGCTGACGAGCAGACGCTGCTTCTTCCTGACGAAGGCCTGGATCCGCTGTATGACGTTGACGCTTGGCCGCGGCTTCTCGTTCACGAAGGTCGGCGTCGGCGGCACGCTTACGACGCTTGCGTTCGGCGTCGGCAGCGCGCCGCCTCGCCGCCTTGTCTTCTGCCTACGTCGACGAAGACGATGGTACGATGTCTTGTACTGGTTCCGTGACGCTGATGTTGAATTGCGTCGCGGTACTAGTTGAAGGTCTTGCTTCCATCGCTTATCAACTGCGACCGCCGATGAACGCAAGAGAAGAGAGCGCAGGAGTTGACTGGAGTGGAGCCCGCGCCAACCCGCTTTATAGGGGGTGGTTGTATTGCGGTAACGTTTAGTGTTTGGGGGGTTGGTGCTATCACGTGTACACCACGCGGCTATCACACCGCTAGCACGCCGCTGAGTCACCAGCGCACCCCGCTGACGACGTAGTTTGAATGAGCCAAGGATATAAGGCGCGTTCGTAGCCTTTGATTCTGTGTCGTTTTGTGGCGCAGTGAGTAGAGCACCATGTACCTTGCGTTCCGCCCGCAGGGTCGCGGGATCGAAACCAGGCGCCGGTAACTGTTCTTTCTTTTTCTTTTTATAGTGTAGGGGGAGGCTGGCTGCTGCGGACGCCGACGCACGGGTGACATCGTGAGTTATACAAATGCTCTGCATTTAAAAATCATAGATGCTTGATTTTTGCGAAATGAATAGTACATCCATTGCAGAAAAAAATTCACACTGCCACCCACGCCACTATAGCTGCGGATTTCAAGAAACCAAGCGGCAACAATTACGAAATGTTCCACTAGATAGGTTCCACGTTCTGCTTGGAACGCACGTGGAGTAGGGCAACGCGGTTCTATAAACGTCGAAGTAGGGCCCCCCGAATCACGCGCGTCTCCGCGTGCGGCAGCTCCGGCGTCGAGGCCCCCGGCCTGGAGCAGTGGAACGTGGTAAACTTAAATTGACTTGTGCAAACCTTTAGCCTGTTACCTTTGGAGGTGGGCGACTCGACAGGAACAACATGATAGGTGAGCGGGAAAGCAAAGGGAGGCATTTACTTGGCAAATATCGACAAAGACTGTCGTGGTTTGTCGACATTTGCAACGAAAAGCGCAGATACGCGGCCTGTTTTTTTTTTCAGGATAAGCTTACGTGGCGAAGTCCCTCGCGCAAGCCTGCTGTTGCTCGGCGCTCCTCTAGAGAAGCGCGCTCACGTGCGGTTGTTAAATTTGGGGGTATTTTTTTCTGATAACGCTGAATGGCCTGCTAAAAGCTGAAATAGCTCTGCTGTTAAAAGTACACACTATAACTTGCTCTCACCGAAGGCCCGTGGCGTTGTTATTTTCATTTATACCTGAGAAGAACTATCGTGTTCTGTAAATTTGAACTTTGTACCCATCATGTGTCCATCCTGCATACTTCGCTATTTAATTATGGTTGGATTTCACCTAATACAAAACTAACCTAAATGTTATAAGGTTATTAAAGGTTTCGATGGCTAGAACGTTGTTCTTGCCAAAAGAGCCACTGAAGGAAGCACGCGATAAAACAATGATCGGCGACATTTATTCAATTGTCCTAATAACAGGCAACAGCTGCTCCAGCAGATACATTCAAAATAATGTGAACTCATTCACTTTGGGCTCTAACCAGACAGTTTGCCGTAAGAACGATTATGCGTAAGATCATCGCATTTGGTGAGCTTATTTTTTAAACTTAGGTGATGCGCACAGACGGAAACAACTGTCACGACAGCTTTCCGAGTAACAACCAAAGTCATTTTTCAAAGCTAGGGTATCACAACCGTTTACTCTGAAAACATTTTCAGCTTGCATTAGTGCTTACCTTTACGGCTCTCAAAAATGCCGTGAGTACGTTTAGAAAATGCTGTTTTTAGACCACACAATTGCGTCATATGTAATTTGCTGAGGCATCAGTTATACTTCTAGCGTTTTGCAGTCACATCAGTCATAGGAATCTCAAGACGTTCTGTCGCTTTGAAACAAGGTGTGTTTATTTTCGAAGCCGCGTAAGCTAAAATCTTCAAAATATCTCTCACTTACGTAAACTAAAGTCGCTAGTTCATCTTGGTGTCTCCTTTCTCATAAATGCATGACATAGATTCGATAATCACTTAAGGAATGAAAAATTCACCACGTAATCGCAATAGTACTTCTTGTTATATTGAGGATGTAATTGAGTAGCAATGTTTTGACGAACGGTACAATAAATCATGGTAAATTTTATTCAGATAGTCACACCGCTAAAAATCTTACGACAATAAGACTTCTTCACATCCTGCTTGTAATGTGTCCCCCTACCTCAATACCTACAACTGGTGAAAAATATGGGATGGTGTAGAAAATGCGAAATTGTTGCTTCTAAGTTGTGGAACGGATAAGCGTGTATTGTGTGCGACACCATCTTCCACAGCTGCTGTTGGTCTAGAACAACTCAGGAATCACAACATTTGAACCACACCGATCAACCGATAAAATTCGCATAACAAACGTCGCGTACAAGGCAAAGCGGTCATTCTATGCACAGCACTGACGTGTGCCAACTGTGGCACCTGTCAAGTGATGCGCAGGTGTCTCGTTAGCACCCTCGTCATGTTACCTTGCCGCGTTTCCGGTCTTTTCTGGTGATTATGAATGACAGGCCTGGCAGATCGCCAATAATAGCCAGAATATACGCTATTTGCGCGAACGTCCTTTGCTGTTCACCCCATTGCTACCTCTGTAATTACAATGGGGAAGTTTCTCCCATAGTCCTCAGCGCGTGTCTTTTGTGCAGGACGCCATCTTGAAGATGAAAACCCAATGAATAGGTTGGCATTTATTTAGATAAAGTCATTCAGCTGTGGTGGTAAGGGGTCTTAGTAAATGTCTCGAAATTCCGTTTGGGTGCGGTGAATCCAAACCATCCTAAAGCTAACCCATATAGATTTTAAACTCAAAATGAGTTTAGTTATTTATGGAGGTTTTACAGAAAGGTTAGTACCGCTCCAAGCAAATTAAAGTGGTTCATTTTTTCATTGTACCATCTTCCATTTAGTGTGCCGTTCCTTTGTTATGTCAGGTACGTTCGTTTGGTCATTTCGCCTGCAATTAACGACAAATATTTGACCGACATAGCCATTATACCGCTGTTACACGGGTGCTTCAACGGCCGTTAAGGACAATGGCAGGCGGCCTTAATGGCCATTAGTCGGACTTACACGGCCGCCCGAGCACTGTTGTAAATCCAACGGAGATCGGCGCCAACGGAAGTCACCGGTCTCCGTTCGGTCGCGGTCTCCGTCCGTTTTGTTATCAAATAGGCGAGATGGCTCCTTCCAGCAAAAAAGTGTCCTCGCTTCCGGCGTGCGCGCTGCTGCAAAAACGCTTCCTGTGAACGCCATCGCCGAGCCATTTGCTTATTAACTTGCGGAAAGACAGTGGTGCTGCGTTTACTGCTTGCGATGGATAGTGAAATTGGACGCTTCCCCACGTCGAAACTACAACAAAAGCAGTCGTTTGCAACTCCATGAGTTGGATTTGACCGGCCAAACCAGTTTCCACATTACTGCTACTAAAAAATGTTTCGAATAGTCAAAGAAAGACACTGTGCAGCATGCAGCGCACGAAATAATCAGAGAAAATATTTCAATTTCGCGAGGTAAACGTGAAAGAGCGAATTCATAAATCACACACACGGAACTGAAGGTGGGAACGGTCGTGTGAGGAGAGCCACCACCGTTCAGTTCCCACGGCCGTTAGGAAATTCAACGACCGTGTTCTTGACGGCCGCTGCAGGTACCCGTGTAACGGAAGCATAACACGTTGTTATTATTATAGACCGAACTTGCGGCACGACAAGTCAAGGTTTTAGCCGCCTATAATATGCACTGAAAAGTGCCATCTGGCAAATCTAGGCTCCAAATACTGTCGTTAATCCCCTATAGGCACGAGGTGTTTACTTTGGCAGCGCATCCTAAAACAAATTTTTGACTTGCAGTTAAACTGCAGGCAAGTCTTGTGCTGTAGGAAAGCAATTTCGTTTTGTTCGTGAAAATAGGCCACACAAGAGTAGCTATTTTAACAGGTTTTCTTAAAATTCAGGGTGATTCGACAACAAACGAAAGGCTTAAAAGCCTTGATAAACCAGAGCCATTTTGATGATTTGCTGCTTGAAGTGGAACCTATTTTTAGCCGATATTGTGTGCGAAAAGAAAAAAATGGCCGCGTATCTGCTCCTTTCGTTGCAAATGTCGTCAAAGACGATAGTCTTTGTAGACATTTGCCAAGGAAATGCTCTCCTTTGCTTTCGCGCTCACCTCTCATGCTGCTCCTGTACCGTCGCGCTCATTCCAAGGTAAACACACCAAAGGTTTGCGCAAGGCGATTTTTTTTAATGCCAGCGCTGCAGTACGGCGGAGACGCGCGTGAATGGAGGCGGGTTAGAAGGTTTATAGAGCCGCGTGGCCGTGCTCCACGTGCGTTCCAACAGAACGTGGAACTAGCTAGTGGAACCTTTCGTTGCTTTTGCCGCGTGATTTTTAATGCCGCCAGGAGGCGGCCTTGATAAACCAGAGCCATTTTGATGATTTGCTTGTTCTTGTTCAACAAAGTGGAACGGGCTAGATTTGCTGTGAGTATATAAGTCGATAATTGTTACAGACAGACATACAGACAGACCAAAATTTCTGGGTTTAAGTAGCCCAAGAAAAATCGTCTTTAAAAAGGCTCAACGTCCGCTGAAGTTGGGGGAGCGTTCTTGCACTTCGAAATGCTCCATAAGCTCATTCTGTCTAGAATATCAGAATATATGCTGCTCAGAACCTTTGGCAGCTCTTTTTTCACATGGAATCCATGAATAATTTTATGTCATACAGAAGGGCAGATTTTCAGATAGATTTTACTCTGTCAGCAACCCGTCATTTAGGGGTGGTGGCGTTTTTCTCCTGGACCTTCGAAACGAGCTCCGCATCCTATGTCAGAGCGGTGCCCAAGCTCTCACAGGCGGAACTAGCTTCCTGATAAGAGCGTGAAATAAGCACAGGAGTGTAACAACTTACGTTTACGTGTAGCGTGGTGGAAATAATTTAGGGCTACGCCACTTTCGCCGACTGAAAAGCTAATAATTCCACCGGCGAGTGTTTTTGTGGTAGTTTTTCGCCGTGAGCCGAGTCTTTTAAAGGGTAACAACGGGTTCTGGTGGAACAGCCACAAATAGTAGCTGCTGCTTGAAGACACAAATGCACCCCGAAGAAAGATCTTAACTGCAGGTATTTATTCGGTTGACAGAGCAGAAACACCTCATCAGCACTTACAACACCGATGAATCCCCGTGGATCCTAGAGGGAAGTGCCATAATTCCGTACAAATTACTGAGCTATTCTGTTCTGCAGGAGCAGATGGCTAGCAAAGCTGCGGGAATAACAACAATCGGTAACGATGCACTACATACCGATTATCAATATTAGACAGCACGCAAGAATCCCTTATTGCTAGGCTTCCAAATGCTCTTGAAGGTTACCGGGCACGGCAAATGATGGCTGTCCCGACTAGAGTACTTAAAAAGTGCCCAGACGCTCATTCTTATAAGCTTCGTTCCTCCTCCCTTCCTTGTCCAACATGTGTTGCATCTTACCGACCGGCGGTTTACCCGAGATCGGCGGATAACTGGGCACGTGTTCGTGGCGTCACCTTAAAATTTTGCGTGTCAGATTTGCACGTAGCTTTCCCCGAGAAGCCGTCTCTGACCTTGAGTGGCATTAGCGCGGCTATGTCGTGTTCATTTTCTTCTTTGCTTATTTTTTTTGTGTTAGCAAAGGATAGGGCACTAGGAAAAGTTTTCGTCGTTGGTTCGCGGACACAGCGTATCCGCAGAAACATAGAACATAACAGCTCGTTTGGACAAGGGTGACGTCGTTGAGGTTAGCTGCAGGGTCACTGCGTACGGGCCTCTGGCGCTTTGGAACATGTGGCGAAGTCGAGGTGGCGGTGGCTCGTGCAGTGTTTGCGTATCCCGGCGTGTTTGGCACCGGCTCGCAGAATTTTCTCGCACACAGCGTGCAACAAACACCCAGTTCCGGACTTCTGAAGCTAGAACAGTCCATGCATATTGTCGACTCGAAAAATGGAAAAGGCATATACAGGGTGATCAAAGTTAAGTCGACAGGTTTTTCTAAAATTAGGCGCTTAGATGTACGTGAAGACTACGTCTACAAGTGAGGTTATGGGCCGAGGGGGACACAGAAAGTGATGGTAATTAGTTGATGTCGGTGGTTTAATTACCTAAAATTGAATAATTACTTTTTAGTGGCTGCAGTAAGCAGGCATGTTTCTATTGGAACTTTAGACGCAATCCTGTTTCTACGCAGTTTCATTTGGCAGAATTCTTCTAGTGCATCCGTGCTCCGAGATATTGAACTGCGAAATTTAATTGCCGTTGGCATGATTACGCATGCAAAAGAGTGAGGTCGGGCGCAAAGCTCCCCCCTTTTGTGACGTGCCGGCTGTGTACGGTATTTAGTTTGACAACGGGGTAGGAGAATAGGCAAAAGTGGTAACTGGCACCCTTAAGCAATCTGCAATACTCGAAACCGTTAACGAAACAAAACAAAGGGGAGGAGCTTTGCGCGGGTCTTCACTTTCTAGCATGCGTAATCATGCGAATGGCAAGTTGAACTTCACAGTTCGATATCTCGGACTACGGATGCGCTAGAACAATTCTACCCAATGAAACTGCGTAGAAAGACAATTGCGTCTAACTTTCCAATACAAACATGCCTGCTTACTCAAGCCGCTCAAAAGATAATTATTCAATTTTAGTTAATTAGGCCACCGACATCAATAATTAGGCCTAATTCTGTGTCTCCCTGGGCGTTTAACCTGCTGTAGATGTGGTCTTTACGTAAATCTAAGCGTCTATTTTGTAAAAAAATCTGTCGACTTAGTTTTGATTACCCTGTATAAACAAAAATTAGCTGTGGCTTAGCTCGGCTATATCAGGATATGCGTAGCGTGAGCTAAGGTTCAGCTGGTTATTCTTAGGTTTCCTGGTTGTCTAGGATTATCTGATTATCATGCTTACTGCTGCTAAAACGCTTTCCAATCCAATCCAATCCAATCCCAGTCCAGTCCAGTCCAGTCCAGTCACTGCTCCTCCCGCATGAGCAGCATGGCTCTCCAGGAGCCATGCGAAACGGCTAGTATCAAGCGGCTCCGGCGCAGTGACAGACTTGGCTACTGCGCAACGGAGCCGACAGCTGGGCACACGCCGGCTCCAGTGCGTCTGCCGCGGCTATGAAGTCACTCCTCTGGAATGCGCAGACTGGCGAATGTGTAGACCCAATTCTCTACACACCCGTACTACAATTGGAATTGGATTTCCAATACAATCCAATTTAATCCAATCCAATCCAAATCCATTCCAATCCAATCCAAGCCAATCAATTCAATCCAAATCCAATCCAATCCAATCTCACGCTCTTCGCGCTTGCGCAGTACGGCCCTTCACGGCCCACGCGAAACTGCTCACCCTCGGCCACGTAGCTTACGCTACAAAAAGGTATCTCAGGCGGTAAAGAGCTCATATTGGGGAGGAGATTTTGAAGTGGCACCCCTAGAGGCGCCAACGCGAAACTGAATAGACGGAAAACAAAGCAGACGACACAGGTTTTCTCACATGGGTGACGAGGTGCCTTACATTTCCGGAGACCGATATTTAGCTATTTATCAAATTCTAGGGAGTGAGTTCGGTATATGTTGATCGGAAAGAATTACTACAACTGTACACACCGCCAGAGAATATCTTCGCTGGCTATTTTAATGCCTTTTGTCCGAAACAAAACGCCACTTAGCTGACATTCCGCCGTCCGTCTACGAGAGCAGCCGCGCTCAGGAATTCTTACGATGCATATGAGGACGCGTACAACTGCTGCATGAGAAAACTTACTAAAAGAGTAAACATAAAAGCCAAGTATCCAACGTTGTTCAGTTCTCAGCGTTCGAATTAAATTTCAGTTTGATGAGAAAATGCATTCGCGTCCGTCAACTGGTTCACCGACTGGTGAAAAACCTGGTTTCCCACGCTTAAACATGGTCGCACCCAGCAGCCGCTACAGGTGGTAGAGTTTATGTACTATCGCAGGTTTTTGCAGACGATATACGCGCGGAACTGACCAACGCACGAAAAGGAGCTTCGTTATGTTCGCTGATCGCGCGTGGCTGTACGGCTGGCCCCCCGGCTTCCTCTCGGCCCGCGCTTTCTTCGCATGCTGTCGTTCAGGAGAGAAAAACAAAAAGAGCAGTGGCCTCCCGCATTTTTGTGTGTTTGTACTGATTCCGACATTCAAATCAGCGCGGAGTGCTGGGGAAGGAAAAGGGTTGGGGGAGGGGGGATAGAGGCACCGGCTAGCTTCCCCCTCGGAACCGTTCCCTGCATCAACGTTAATTTTTCTTTCTTTGTGGCATTTGTTTGGAGACAGAGCAGCGGGTCGCGTGATCCTCTAGAGCAATGAGCGTTGGCGTCGCGGCGATAGCTTCTGTTCGAAACGTACTGGCTGTCTCTCGACGTGCTAGGCGCTAGGCTGCTAAGGCAGCGCAGAAAGTGTTCGTTTATCGACCGGTGATTACGTGAACTGTGTCGGTGTGCAGTGTGCCCACTTGGCGGTTTGCCTTCAATCTCTGTGCTTGGCATCACCGTGCAAGAGTCACCTCGCCCGTTTTAAATGCTCTGCCGTCTCTCCCTGTGGCGGCGTCTAATGACCATTGGATACCGATTGACACAATAGTGTGTCACACGTGGAGCGCTGCCTATTTTGTGCGCATAACGGGTCGTCGCCTACGCTTGGAGCGTTCCTTGCATGGCTACGTTTGAGTATTGCGGTCCTGACTGCTGCGCAACTGCTGAAACATTAGAGAGTTTTAGTACAGCGTTTGCTGCCTTTGCGTACGGTAGACGCCAATTTTTAGATGCGAAGCATCTCATGCTTGGGGCTGTGTCCCTCCCTCCCTTGTTGTCGTTGTCCGCCGTCCGCACTCTACTGCGCATGCGCATCTCTTCAGCCCCGTCAGGGTTTGGGTTGACGTCAGCGCAGTCCACTATAAAAGCAAATAGTTAGGCAGCGCCCGGTTTCGATCCCACGACTCTCTGGCCGCAACGGGAGGTACGAGGCGCTCTTCCCAGTGCGCTACTAACCGAGACCGGAGAATGAGCTACGAACGCGCCTTATGTCCTTCACTCATTCAAACTACGTCAAGAAGCTACTGATACAACGAAGGCACGCGAAGGTGAACGTCCACGGAAACGACGAACTGAAAACTAATGGGAACTTCAGTCGACCCCGTGGCTGCTTTGCATACTACTCAGGGTTCCCCTACGGGAAGAAGGTGAAATTTTTATTTGCGTCAGGCTACGTAAACACCGCGAGAGGAGTTTAGTAGAGCGTCTCAGCAGTTTTGCATACCGACACGCTAATGCTTACGGCGCCATTTGTCGAATGTTTTGCGAAATGACTCCCCGGCTGATCTGCCAGCGGAGGGCCGGAGTGCTAGGACATTTTACGACTATCCAAACAAGTGTAAACAAACGATTTTCCGTTAGTATTGAACGCAACACGGCTATACCACGACATGAATATCCTCTTTCCTGAGTAAGTTCCATAAAGAAAGCGTCTAAGCGCCGTGGCACTTCTTTCGTGCAATCGCAGAGAACTTCCTGAACATAATGCCCGGGTTTGACGCATACATTTTATTCAACTTCAAGACAATCCAAAGATGCGTTTCGACCGAACAAAACGTCGCAGCATGACTTGCACGTCTGAACCGCGGTTGGCAGGCGATCGGTTGCCTCCTCCTGCCCGTCGTAACTGCGGGACTGACCTCGAACAGCAAGCCACTTATCTCTGGCGCGCAAGCCGAGAGGGATTTCAGCCGCGCACACTGCACATACCCGATGCGAGGTTGAGTCGTACGTCGCTCGAGAAAGATAATCCGGCGGACGACGGAACGGACGGACGGACGGACGGACGGACGGACACACACACACACACACACACACACACACACACACACACACACGCACACACGCACGCACGCACGCACGCACGCACGCACGCACGCACGCACACGCACACGCACACGCACAAGCTGTCCGAACGAAGCTGCAAGCTTCGTTCGGACAGCTGGCGATGTTACGATACAGAGCTGCGGGAGGGTGACGTGTGAACCACTCGACGTATTTAAAAAACAGGAGCGAAGAACTTGGTACATCGGAAGCAAAAACTGTCCACAGAAGAGCGGAACCATAGATGGTCGTCGCGCTACTTGCCGCCATGTTGGAAACGCAAGCGACCTCACGTACGCACGCTATTTTGCTTAAATAGCGTCCGCTATTCTTCCGTCCGCTAAACGCAGAAGCGGCTTAACGTACGGCGCATGCGCAGTGCGAACGACGCAAAAATACCGTTCGTAACTGTTTGCGTACGGCTGCGTACGTTATTTAAAACGCTCTATTAAAAAGAAATCGTTCTGTGTTACCATTCTGTGCTCGTTCTTTTGCACGTTCGCAGAGCCGTATCTTGACATTTTTTCATCAGCGCTTTCATTTTGTAAGCAGCAGCTTGTTTTAACGGCTGCCTGCAGCGTCAGCATTGCAGGTGACCGGCGCTAATGTGACTCGTACGCGTTTTTTCATGGAATGAACGCGGTTTTAGACCATTGTCCCGTGCGTTGTTTTGAAGCGAAGGTTGCTAGCGAAAATAAAGATTTTTGAGAACACCTTTGTTTAGCATGTCAGTCGCATTTTGGCGTAGCGTGCGTTGAGGGGTATCTATCGTATTTGTAAGCGGTGCCGTATAAATTTCAGCACTGACTCGCGACTCAATTATTAGGTTTGGAACTTAAAAGCTACGTACACACAGCGTTCATTAAAAGTGACCTAGAGCTACGCTTTTTTTGTCCCAAGCAAGGCGAAACGTTCACTGCAAATTCTCGAAAAAGTTTTAACTTACGGCGACTTAAGGTGTTCACCCCGGTATGTTGACCGAGGGAATAGCTGTTCTTTTAAGTTCCCGTCTTTTCACCGCCGCGAATGATTGTAAACCTTTTGAGTCGGCTTTTCGTGTCTGGGGCCATTTCTGTGCTGTTATTAACAGTTTCGTCTGAGATAAGCATGAAACACTCTGCCGATGAAGTGTCTACTGCAGACCAAGTCACACGTTCCTTCAAAATTTTAGCTTTCCTATTCAGAGCTAGCGTATGGGTTTCGGGCTTCGGGAAGCGATGCAGTCTAACGCCTGATGTGCATTCCGTAGGTTTACATTGCCCGACTATGCATAATTTCTCCGTACAATAAGTGCAACTTGTTTGACCGACTAGTGCCCTATACAAACCCATGCCTTCTTGTCGTTCGTTTCCCCTCTATAGAAACTTGACCATGACGCCCCCTAGTTTAGGTGTTTCCACCTATAGGACGACCTCCTGCCCAATAGGCCTATATGGTCAAAATAGGCCTAAAATTGCCCGTATGGTCAACTATAGGCACTTACAGGCACAATAAAATATAGTACAAAATGCTCCCCTTCCCTTAGTTTCATGCTTATATGTTAAATAGTCTTGGTACGTACTCAATGGGGGGATAGGCATTTTGCTTGAAAGTCCTGTCTCTAGTTATTATCTAATGCGATTAGGCATGAGCTTGCCCAGGAGCTATCGAGTGACATGCGTGTGTGTGTGTGTGGGGAGGGGG
The DNA here is from genome assembly GCA_013339765.2 of Haemaphysalis longicornis. NCBI lineage: Eukaryota > Metazoa > Arthropoda > Arachnida > Ixodida > Ixodidae > Haemaphysalis > Haemaphysalis longicornis. The sequence continues at coordinate 87,647,348 of CM023457.1, read as the reverse complement.
GGTCTGTTCACTCAGGTATGAGTTCTGGTTTCAACACTATCCTGCACATGGACCATTCAATTCCGGCCTAATCCCGACTGCAGCGCATAATTCATAAAACCTGCCGGCGTGCCCACTGAAGAAAAGGTGTAAGATTGATCAGTCACCTATCCAGGCGGCTGAGTGGCTAAGGCGTTGTGGTGCTGTGCCCAAGGACGCGGTTCGATTCCGTTCAGCGTTAGATGCATTTCAGATGAAGACAAACATCGATAACGTGCGCGTGACGACATTTTCGCTCTCTTCAGAGATCTCCGGGTGATCAAAATGAATCCGCAGCCCAACACTATCGCGGGCCCAATACGCCAGAAGGGGGCGTGGTGCGTAAATAACCAAAATCAATCAAACTTGATTGCGTTGTGTCTGGGTGAGAAACGTTTGCTGACCTTGATAATGGCCTCTTGTGACTCATAGTGAACTAAGTGCTGCTAGGCACCGTAGACCCACTGGTAGAACTGAAGACCGCGTTTCGATGGGGTTTTTTCACCTGTAAAATAAATCACAAAAGCATTCGCGTAAAGCGCTCCTTTGGAATGTGGGGCAATATTTGGATAGAAATTTTGTCGCGAAAAACAACAAACAATGACACGGCAGACTTTGAATTCTCCGAAGTGCAGATGGGACAAACACAGAATTTACTCACAAATATCTTCTTCGTTTGGACTTTTGTTCAGCACAGGTTGCTAGATTAATGCCTTATCATGCTGTAGTGCAGCACCCGCACTATGCACCTGAGGTCGTGTCTTTTAAATCGTGCGTTACAGCTGCACACGTGTTCCTTCCGTCGACGCTGACGCAGTATAGATGCCCGCAAACATTCGCGATGCACAGATGGATTGCATCACACAAAGCCTCGTGCAATTGCTTTGCGACGAAAACATTGGTACTTATCAGAAGCACCTGTAGTCTACCCGTGACTAAAGTTCAGCTGGGAACGTCGGTTCTACACACGAGTTATACCATCACAGTCAATTCTTCGCAACACCCTTGATTGTTGTATGAGTAGATGTCATAAATGAAACCCGAACTTCGTAAACCAATCATACGTAGAGTTTTCAGCGGACAAGACAGCACATCTGACCAGAGGAAGTGTCAGAACCACCTGTCACCTTTTCAGACAACTGCAAATGAACCCTGTCTAACTTTTTATCACCATGGCAGCTTCGCGCCTTGTCGTCTGACTTGTCTTTTGTCGCAGTGGATAAAGAACGAGTGCCGACAACTGCGATTCTGCAGCACTTCATGTTTCTTCAAGTTAAGTACAAGTGTGCGGAATTATTTACCGACGCATCAAAAACCGCCCTTAGCGTGTCGTGATATGCGCATAGACCACAATTCGGGGTCTGTAAGAACCTGAACCCCAAAAGCAGCATCTTTACGGTCGAAGTTTATGGCATCAATGTGGTTTTAAATCACATAGTACAACATGAAATCCCCAAGTCCATCATCTTCACAGATTCTTTGAGGGTGGTTCGTGCATTGGAATCGAAGCAGTCTTGCAAAAATTGTTATTCATTGAGTTTGTAAGACCATTATGTCAGCATGTTACCTTCCTTCGGTGCGAAAGAAGATAGAAAAGAAGAAAGTTCACGTTATCCCGTATTTCACACGATCTCGCATAACCTCAACAAAGTTGCCTAACGGTACAATGTCAGCGTGGCGTTTAGCGCACCCTGCAAATTGGCGAAGGTTTGCCCTGTGATGACGCGAAAGAAGCGGCAATCGTGCTCCAAGAAGCACGGCGAATTACACACAGAATGCACCATGGGAGTTGTCTACGAGATTCCCATGACTTGTAACAAGTGTTATATTGGCCAGACAGGCTGATGTTACAACGACAGAGCGCGCGAGCACTGTTGGGCGATAAAGAACAACGCTGGGGGCCACATGGCTGAGCACTACAAAAGGTGCACTCTGCAGGGTACAAACTGCACTCCGCTCTTCAAACAGGCCACGTTTTAAAATGGTTCAGATATAGGCAAGAAAGAGAGATTTTGGAGGCGTACTTTCATTCACAAGGAGGGAAACAAGTGCATCAGTACACCGTCGGTCGCATTATCACTCAAAGAACTCGAGTTCTTAGATGTACACGTGTAGGTTTGCACACGTTGTTGGTGTGATGATTTCATGACGTAAGAACAGTGCATTTAATCTAGGGTTTTTCACTTATAAAGTTTAGTTGGAAGTGGCACCTTGCCTGTGTCTACGTGTTTCTTCTGTTCCCCGTTGTTTAGCGCCTCAAATTATTCAGTATGTTCAACCAACAAGCCCTGATCGGGCTTTTGTTAGCAAAAACGTCATTACAGATGTACAGGGCTGCGAAATTGGATATCAGAAGGAAAAAATTTCTACGATAATTCCCAGGGCAGTGCTTTGCTTTTTGCGGCTAGGGCAGGTTGTTTGCAAAATAAGAGCTTTGTGGGGAAGTATTCACAACATGATTGGGTATGTGTGGTCTGCGGAAAGGAAACAGAAAATATGCGGAGGTATCCATCCAAATCTACAGGAGGGAAATATTCGGCTTCCAGAAGCCGTAGGATTTAAAGGTACCATAGCGGGAGTTAACTTCAAGGCTGTCGAGACGACCAGAAGAGATTAGAATGCTGGTGGACGAAAAGCAGAGAGGGGAATATTGCCTAGGGCATCTACCACCTGTAACAGAAAAAAGAAGTATTTTGTGCTTAAATAGTTTTTCGTGCCTCTCCTAAAATCAGCGCTAGTAATAAACTAAGAGTGTAAAACATAGGTATATTGGAATTTTTTTGGTAAGATGACACGTCATCACCCGCTACAAAGGGGATACCAGGAGCAATCATCAATCATCATCATCAGCGAACCGTTGTCCGCCGTTGCTTTGTTGTTGACCGTATTGCACCGTGGCTTGTTTTTGTTAGTGTAGAAAGTAATCGTTTCATGAAACATGGGGTATACTCAAGGAAGTTGTATAGAAACTTCTGGAGTGAAGATGGCGCCTGAAAACTGACGCCGACGGCCGCCATCTTGCCTTGGGCAGAAAAACTCGCTCCGTGGTAGCAGCCGCACCGCATCCGTCGCGTTCTGCCGGCTACCCACTGCATGTCTGGCGATGTTGCATGCTTGTACGTGTGCATTTATGACTTAGTTCGTCGTGAATATTGTCTGGACGCTTTAAAGGTGTAGAAACAAGCAATGGTGTGCTCGTGCGTCGCATTCGGTTGCGTGCTAATCGCGGGAAGAGGACGTTGGGGATCACCATGCATGGACTTTGTTCGTTTCGTCTCGCGCGGGTATTAACAGCGTTATGAGTGTACACTTATGCACTATTTATACAGGGTGGTACTTCATCGCCTTGAAAGGAAATTCGCCGCTGCACCGTCGTCCACCTACTTGTTCGCGCACTTCTTTACACAGATATGCACATGTTTTCACTGGTAGTTGCGGTGGTCCTAGTAGTCGTTTGGCTGCGCGTAGTCACGATTGTATAATATGTGTGTCGCAATTTGTCCTTCCACACTAATTTAAATGCAGAGCGGTTGTTCAGATAGTAACTGGCATAAACCAAGGCAGTCCCGTCCAATATACCATTTGCGCTCAGCCGGCCCTACGCGAGTACTCGCACTGTTTTCATTGGCGTTTAATGATAAATGCGAGGTTAGTCGAGCCATTTCGCTTAGCTTTTTACAACTCGTTCACGCTCCCGGGTTCTTCATACTCCTGGTTTTATTATCAGTTTCAAGCAACTCTCTTGTAAACGTACGCGGTTAGCGAGGTTGTGAACACAATTAGTATCCTGCGCGCAGTTTTCTTTCAATAGCAGGCTATTCGCGCGCAAATGCGCACGGTTAGCGATGTTGTGAATGGAACAGAGCAACCTCCTGCGCCAGTTTTAGCTCTCAATAGCAGGCCAGTAGGGTCTAACGTGCGTGGTTAACGAGGTTGAGAATGTAATTGAGTAACCTAGTGATAAAGTGAAAAATAAACAGCGCGAGTCAGACACGGACACGAAATGAACATGCCAAACATCGTGCTTTTGCATCGATGCGTCACATATAAACATTTGCCCTTGTCACTGGTTTCCTAAAAACGAAGCGCTTCGGTTTGCGTGACAGCGTGGTGTTAGGAGAGATGAGTTGAAGTCGAGAGACGGCGACCGAGCGTGTTTAATTCACTTTGAAGCGAACTTCTTTATATTTATCGTATTCTTTCTGTGACAGCGAGAGAGAGAGAGAAAACTTTATTGGTCTCTGGGATTAGGAAGGGGGTGCGGGTGGTGGAGGTCGTAAGGCTTCAGTGCATCAATGCTTAACCTGGATAAACAAACTGCTTTAATGAGCTTGAGTGCACGCCTTAAAACTTTTGTAAAATACAAGGAAAACCTAGATATGGCAGATATGAACTGAAATAGGAAATTGTTAAGTGTGGACCGCATAGTAACTCAGCATGCTCCTTAATTTCGCATTGTGCATGTGCCCTCAATGGGATATTGTGTAAACCAGAAAACTTGCATGTGAAAAACATACAAACACTGCCATATCTTCACTGCAGAACGGCCTAAAACAAGTCCACTCGCTACACTGTTTCGGCAAAGCTGGGTTGTGTGTGAGAGTCACGAAACTAACAATATTCATTAATTGCACCACTGGTGCTAAAAAGCAACGTCAATAATCACGCTTAAACAGAAATGTCCAGCACTTTTCGGCGCGAAATGCAGGCATTAGTAGCCGTGTTTAGGCGGTTCTTGCCGTGGATAGCAACATGACGTGATTTTAATGCTACAGATGCGGCCTATTGCCTTCGAGACACTGAATAAACGTTTATTTAAATAAAAGCAGAAGTGTTGTCTTTCGCACAACACTAGGCATTTTCCCGCTGCGGCTGCTCTCTTCTTCACCCACAGAGATGCTAACTAGCTGCCCGAATCGTATCTTACGTCAATATCATACGCGCAGGGTGAAATTCAGGCTGCCCTCAAGTATCGCCATGGACAAAGCCAACTTCGCTATCGTTTTCTTCCATGTGAACCCCCAAAACACGAAAGTACGGCAGCGTCCCTGCCAGCTCAACGGCCTTTCTGCCCATGGCAATATGGCCGCCGACCGGTTCCCCGGCTTCACCTGGCTGCGTTGCCGGCTATGGGAGACTTCCACTCCAGAAGTTTTATACAACCTCTTGGGTATACTCGACCAACAAGGTCCGATAGACAACGACGCTTTCGCCGATCATCCAGTGTGCCGAAAGACAACTCCAAAGTTGCGACCTGCTGCGCAGCTAAAACAAGCATAGTGCGCCCAGTACCTACAGCAGTGCGCACCGGTTGTACGCTTACGTGTATTTCCGCAATTTTCATTGTTTAACGCACCATTGTTACTGCTGTAAAATAAATATGCTTACATATAAGCGCAGATAGATCGCCCGGCAAGCTTATAACCGCGTCCTAATTTGCGTTTGCTTTTCCGGTCTCAGCCAGTTTAGTTAAGGCAAAAATGTTCAAGCACCACCGTGTGCTTTCCAATACGACTTATTTCGCAAATTAGGTTGACCGCCGCTTTTATGTGCAGAGAAATTAACATCATTTTTAAAAAACTCGGCTTTATTTCGAGCACGTATGATGTTGCAGTCAAACATCTTGACATATGAGAGTGTCAGCGACAGCATTTGATATTTAAGAACGTAATAGCAAGGCCGTTTGTATATTGCCCGACAAATTCCATCGAAAGATACTCAATAGAGGTTGAGGTTATTATAAGTAGAAACCGGAACTATACACAAAAGGCCTACTTTTCGTGGAACCCGTGTCAAGCCTATGCAACATATAACCAAGCATTATGAGAATAGAAACACTTTAATGAAATATTTATTGTGCCTCTTGGTGCTTATTGTTATATTTGGGGCTATTTGGGTATTTCAGCGCCTAACAGACCATTTTTGGACTTTTGTTCAGCATACGTTGCGAGATTAATGGCTTTTCATGTTATATTGAAGCTCGCGCAGTGCCCCTGAAGCCATGTCTTTTAAATCGTGCGTTACAGCTGCTGCACACGTGTTCCCCTTCCCTGGACGCTCACACAGCGTAGATGCCCGCAAAATTTGGTGAAGCATAGATGGATTACAGCACACAGAATCTTGTGCAATCGTTTTGAGACGAAACCATGCGTACCCATCAGAAGCAGCTGTAGTCTACCCGTCACTAGAGTTTAGCTGGGAACGTCCGTTCTACAAACGAGTTATACCATCACAGTCAAGTCATCGCAACACCCTTGATTGTTGTATGAGTAGATGTCATAAATGAAACCCGAACTTGGTAAACCAATCATACGTAGAGATTTCAGCGGACAAGACAGCACATCTGACCAGAGGAAGCGTCAGAACCACCTGTCGCCTTTTCAGACAACTGCAAATGAACCCTGTCTGACGTTTTTATCACCATAGCAGCTTCGCGCCTTGTCGTCCTGACTTGTCTTTCGTAGCAGTGGATATAAAACGAGCGCCGACAACTTCAATTATCTAGCACTTCCTGATTCTTCAAGAGAAAGAAAAGTGTGCAGAAGTTTTGAGCGACACATCAAGAACCGACCTTAGCGTGTCGTGTGCATCGTATGGAACACAATTCAGGGTATGTAAGACCCTTAACACCAAAAGCAGCATGTTTACGGCAGAAGTTTATGTTTTCTCTGTTTTTAAATCACATAGTAAAACATGATATCCCCAAGTTCATCATCTTCAGATTCTTTAGGCGGGATTCCTGCATTGGCATCTAAGCAGTCTTGTAAAAATCGTGTTATTAGGGAGTTTTAGTAAAGCGTTTGTTGCCTTTGCGTACGGTAAACGCTAAATTTTTGCGTCACGCTACGTAAACACCGCGAAAGGAGTTTTAGTATAGCGTCTCATCTGTTTTGCGTAGCAACACGCTAATGCTTACGGCGCCATCTGTCGACTCTTTTGCGAAATGAATCGCCGGCTGATGTGCCTGCGGAGTGCCGGAGTGCTTGGACAATTTACGACTATCCCAACAAGTATAAACAAACGCTTTCCCGTTCGTATTGAATGCAACACGACCATAACACGACATGAATATTCTCTCACCTGAGTACGTTCCATAAATAAAGCGTTGAAGACCCCTGGCACTTCTTTACTGCAATCGCAGAGAACGCCCTCAACCGAATACCCGGGTTTGACGCCTACATTTTATTCAACTTCAAAACAACCCAGAGATGCGTTTTGAACGAACACAACGTCACAAAATGCGTTCCAAGTCTGGACCGCGATGGACAGAAAACCGGTTGCTCCTCCTGCTCGTCGTAAATTCGGCACTCACCTCGCGCGCGGATTGCAGGGACGAACAGCAAGTGCCTTAACTATGGCACGCTAGCCGAGAACGCTTTTAACGACGCACGCTGCACATACCCGATGCGAGGTTGAATCGTACGTCGCTCGAGAAAGATAATCCACAGCATGGGAAGCACTCTCCACCCGAAGAAGCACAACGTCGCATTTCATCGCGAAGTCGAACGCGTCCTATCACACACACCACACACACACACACACACACACACCACACACCACACACCCACACGCACGCACGCACGCACACACGACACCAGCACTCACACAGCCACACCACGCACAACACGCACACACGCGCACACACGACAGCGCACACCACACCACACGCACACGACACACACACGCACACACACACACCCACGCACCACACATCACCCACACACACACACACACACCAGCTCCGGTCGCTGGCTTGGCTGCAAGCTTCGTTCGGACAGGTCAGCGATGTTACGACGATACGAGCTGGCGCGAGGGGCGACGTGCTAACCACTCGACTGTATATAAAAAACACAGGAGCAAGAGACTTGGTCCTCGGAGCAAATTACTGTCAACAGAAGAGCGGAAACCGTGGATGTTTGTCGCGCTACTTGTCCGCCATGTTGGAAACGCAAGCGGCCTCACGTACGCACGCTATTTTGCTGAAATAGTGTCCGCTATTTTTCCGTCCCACTAAACGCAGAAGCGGCTTAACGTACGGCGCATTGCCGCAGTGTTAATGACGCAAAAACTAGCGTTCGCTAACTGTTTGCGTACGGCTGCGTACGTTATTCTAAAACTCGCTATTCATTTAGTTTATAAGATGACTATGTCCGCATACGCGTTCAATCTTGAAGTGACCGTGTACTGGGTTCGAGTTCGCTAGCGGATCGCTGGGAACGAAGAGCGGATCAAATGGCCGCTGCTGCTGCGCTTACAATTACAGTGAACATAACAACAATACCTTACACTGACCTTAAGTCACACATCATACAGCACCTTCGCAAAACATGACCAGCACTCTGGAATGAACAGACAAACTACACGTAATAACGACCGCCTTGGGAGCATACATGACTGACCCAAACAACATACACAATGAAGTTAGCTTAGCTAGGTTACGGATAGGCACACCCATGTAACACACTCCTACCTGCTCACGGGATCTCCGAGACCCCTGTTTCGCAGGTGTGAAAACGCCCTATCCGTGACCCACGTACTTCTTCAGGGCAAAGTCCCTCGACGCAATACGACACAAAAACTTCACCCAACTCTACAGACAACACATCCCACCAAACGCAGCGTTTTTCCTGCCTGACGATCCCATGTTTTCTGTCAAGCGCGTTCTTAACTATTTGTCGGAAGTAAAATTCTTAGACCTGATTTGATACCACGCATATTTTTACAAACAGACCTTCTACACCAACCCTATTCATTGCAATTCACTCCCCGCACGAAAAACCTCGAGTATTCATGGTGACGGTGAGCCGCGACACCGCAGACTCTGAGCTCCAATACATAGGCTTGCATCCAACCGTGGCGGAGGTGCTCAAGTGTGGGGGTAGAGACCGTAAACGGCAGCCTTGGGAGCCTTGGTCAAGCTCCGGCCGATGGGCTCCCTGTCTGTCTACCGGGCAAAGAGCACTGTGACCTCTTTGACTACCAGGGTAACGTCGAAGGCAAAAGTAACCCCTTTCTCTGGTTTATACTCTGGCGCGTGGTATTTTCAAAAACCCCTTTCCAAACTGATCGGGCCCCGAAAAGGGTCCGAACCGAAACAACTAAGTTACTGTCGAACAGTCAAATATTTTGCGCACCACAGAACTTTCCTTGAAGCCGAAATTGCACTCACCAGCAAGACCGTGTACAAAGTGGCACGATTCCTTGATTCCATTGTCGGTAGCAATTATGAGGCAAAGAAGCTGTCATCAGATGATGTACTTGTCAAAGTATACACCAAGGACCAGTCGCATAAACTTCTAAACAAGATTAACGTGTGTGACGTCAGTGTAGCTGTCGCAGCGCACCGCAACCTGAACACTTCGCAGGGGGTCGTTTTTTAAATAGAACTCTTGAATGAAAAAGAGCAAGATCTTCATTAAGGCCTGAGTGACCAAGGCGTAACCCCTACCTCTGAACTAATTAAAATTACAGTCGGTTTTCATACACTTTACAGTGCCCAAAAATTGAAATTCTGCGGGTCGAGCATGCCTCAGAAGTGCGAGGGGTTCCAAAGCACGCAGTTTTTACTGGGAATAGCGAACAGGGAACGAGCAGTGAAACAACTTATCGAGCATGCCTCAGAAGTGCGAGGGGTTCCAAAGCACGCAGTTTGTACTGGGAATAGCGAAAAGGGAACGAGCAGTGAAACAACTTATCGAGCATGCCTCAGAAGTGCGAGGGGTTCCAAAGCACGCAGTTTTTACTGGGAATAGCGAACAGGGAACGAGCAGTGAAGCAACTTATCGAGACAAAAGACATTTGAAAGCGTAAAGCGGATCGCAAAGCAAATTTGTCAGGCAGCAAGCAAACAAAGGCAATGCAGAACGTTGTATGGGATCAAACCGTCCTATTCGTTTAAAGAAACATTATTGCTTTCACATTCAGAAACTTCAGTAAGTGCTTAGGTAGAGAGGACTGTCTCGGACCTTCGACAAGTTCGCATGCCACTGACAAAGCTCTATAAACCTCGATTGAACCTCTTTGAATCAGAGAAATCTGATCGGAGGAGGGATACGCTGGTGCTGTTGGGAGTAACAGCAATCCCCTAGGTCAACGCCAGGCCCGAGTCGCGGCGCGTAAAAACCGTCAATTTCCAGGCACCAATAAAGTTAAACCTAACCATGACACATTATCCAGAAATAAAACTCGTCTTTGCAGATGCTTGAAAAAATGCCTCTTGGTTTTCTCGCGACGTGAATTGCAACGGCAAAGGCTCACGCACGTTGTCCTAAGCTACGAATGGCGTTTACTTAATGTTAACCGCAACTGTCTGTGATTCTACTTGATGAATCCCCGCTTTGCAGCCAGCAGCGAGCCCTTCCAGTGTCTTCTTGAAAATATCAGAGTAACACACAGCTGACTTTTACATCCCAAACTGTCTTCCACAAAAAAAACCTCCAGGGCTTTATATTTTTGGGAAATACCAAACCGCACGCACGGCAGATATTGCGTGGGTATGCTGGCCACGTGCTGAACATTCCGGGAAAGCGAAAACGTGGAACGACGTGACAAGTGATGGTAGCAGTTCAGGAGCGCTGCTGCCAGCATACCAGAGCACGAACACGGCCTATTCACACAGTACACTCCACGTCAGCTGCATTGAGTGAAAACGCTTAGAAAATCCCAATCAATTAGGCTCCTATTTATGGAGCGCCATTGAGAGTAAGAGTGCTAGCAGCCAATGAATCGGCACCTATCCGAAGAAAAAGAAAGGAGCGATGGAAAATGCGATCCATCGCACTTGGCTACGGTTAAAATTTGACTGTAACTGCTCGTAGATAGATTCAGTAACACAAGAAACCGTAAGCACTTTAAGCTTTTTCGTACCAGAGCAAAGTATTTTGAAAAGAAACAATGCGTAAGGTCTTTCATCGAACTTGGCTCACATTCATCAACGTAGCGACGCATCAAAAATTTTAAGGCAATTCCACCATGAGAATGTGGATGACTACTGGATCTGTAAAGCAGTGTCACTTAGTAACGATGGTTGCAATGACTTTGTTGGCGCTCTGATGCAAACCTGATAGGCAGATTCGAAACTCCAGCCACATTCCTGGATTAGGTCAACTGGATTCACAAAGCCACTCGATGATCTGTCTGACCGGATTGGTATGGCATGACAAGAGGAATGTCTCCTGACATGAAGCGCGTAAATCCCTGCATGTTCACTCCCAACGCACCCATATTAAAATCACTGAACACAACCACAGTAGTAGCGTTACCGGAACTAACCACCGATCCAAGGGCAAACCGAAATACCTAAGCACTTGTTAAGGGTTATGATCACTAAACCAATATAGTCTCCTTGAACGAATGAGACGCTTTCCTTACGGCCTGTGTTCTCACAGGACTCCATCGTCTTTCCACTTAAAACGATTTGCTTCACGGCCTCCTTCCGCCTTACGATTTTGAATGGCTTCAATCTGTCTCTAACGCGTCCTGCCCATTGTCCCCTTTCACTGCTGCGAAGAAAATCTGGGCCTATGGAATGGCTTCTGCTTCAAAGACATGAGGAGCCTCTGGAGTTTTCAAGTGAGGACATCAGAAAACGATTAAAAATACCCCGATACAGCTCCATAGCAAATGAAGTATCACACAGGTGGCCCCAAAATAAGCCCTTAACTATTCTTAACACGGTGCCGATGAATTCAGAAGCTCACGGAAACCAATACTCATTTCCAAAAGGAAAAAAAGGACGCACTTTCCCTTAATGACACCATGCCACTGTGCAATCCTGTAAGTAGAATGCTCACCGTCACCCCACTGAGCAAGGTTTACCTGAACGGCCATATGCGCAGGTCTGGCGCGATTCTAAATCTCCGTTTAATTATACAAAGCGTTCTGTCATGGCTCACAATTTTTTAAACGATAAATAGCTTACCAAGCACACTTGCCCCCTCGAGCAGTCTTGACTGACTGCCCTTGGTAAACCTCTTAGGCTGATTGGCTTGCTAAATGAAGGCAGGAGTAAATGGCTTTGGATGCGTTCGAAAAAACGGTTCTCTGAAAACTCCACTCGGCTTGCAACCCTCTAACTTTGTCACTCGAAAACTTGGGCCAGCGACATCTTTCCTGTGGGCAATCTGCCTTCGAAATTACCACAAAATTAACAAAGGGGCAGCTCAAAATGAATAAAACCAACCAAAGACTCGGGCACTTGTGTGGGAAGTGAATTTCCCTGCGGAAATTTTGCACGTGCACCATATCTTCATAAAGCTGTTGTGAAACTGCCTTGTCCACAAAAACATTCAGCAGTTAGTCAGCATATTGCCCAGTGGATATCAGTTCAGCTGAGGAACCCCTGTTCGAGGAGTGGATGGTCACCGTGTTTTGTAGAATCTCTCAGTACGGGATAGGTGCCGTGTTTCTTGGACAAACAGATGTTCGACGGCTACGGCGTAAATGTTGTGCGTGCCCCAAGCTCGTGTATGTTAATGATTCAGCCATCTTTTCAGCGACCCGCAGTCCGAGTATCCTGGCTTCTCCAGTTAGATCCCAGTTTATCACTGGACACGATAGATTTCCGTTTTATTTTCATAGGTTCGCAATTGCAAATAATAACATATGTAAATGTAACCTACCAGCAGACAGTTTTGATCACTATTTACAGGACTGCCCAATAACAAACAAACGCATAGAACCAGATAACAACTTCTTGATATCCATAGAAATTATCTCGTAAGAAGGGGAAACCGGTGCTAATAAAACATACAAAATATTAAAAATTGTAGAAGAAATAACAATACTAGTTAACGCTAATATTCAACAATACTAACCCCTCAAATATTTTGTCACAATTTCACTCACACGCAGAAACAGTCAGCGGCAAATAACGCGATAATAGCCTTTAGATCTTTTGTATTTACCATTTTCTTTAGTAAGTCATTTTCTGCGTAATTATCTTGTTTAATTACATTTTTACCTTTTTTTATTTTAAATCTATACATACATTTTTAATGTATTTAATTTACCCGTTATACCTCGGTGGAACGGGAAGGGTTTCAGTTCTCGAGCCCGTTTTAATAAAGTTAAATGGCACGCCTAACAGGTGCATCGCCACCCTGCTGTTTACGTTTGGGTCTACCAAGATGCAACGGGACGTTTTAAGTGGCTTGTATCCGGATGGCACTTGTCCCAGATGACAATAGATTAAAAGGTGCCCCGGGCAGGCCCTTATTGCCAAAATACGCATGGCAACAAGATGGGTCATGAAGTGGCTGGGCGAATATTTGCAAAATACCCCAATGAGTACTCGGGGCATGCAATTAATGTTTTCTGGTAATGTTTTCGAATAACGTTTTCTGATGAAATCACATGGTGTGTTTGGATACAGCCACGCTATCCTCTCCCTCTTCGTGTCTAACTAGACTCATCATTGCCAGTAAATGACCCCAAAGCACAATTCTCTAAACAAATTTTGTACCACAAGGGCCAGTACCAAATTCATGCAATCAGACAAGAACTAGCTAATCATTTCACATTGCAATTATTGAAATGTATACATTACGCTGTTGCGCCGCTCCTCCAGTCGAACTGCGAAGCAAACATCTTCGCAGTAATACAACAAATGCGACCTGGCGGGACTAAGTGATGGCTGCATCTCTTTGTCCCGTCATTTCGGGCTGTCGCATTATTATTTATCTGTGCCAACTGGTCCTATTGTGTAACCCGGATGAAATATTTTTGTTGGTGTCTGTGTGTCTATAAACGTGATTGTGCATACCATTTTGCACAACTGCCTGTACTTCTAACTGGCGCAGGTGGCAGCATGGTCTTTACTACACTTCCCACACACTCTTAGTAGGCAATTGCACAAGACAGCTCATATGTCCGCCAGCCACCTTCCCGAGCTATTAAACACCTTTATTTATTGCGCCTTGAATTGCGTGAACAAACTGTTTGCAGTTAGCCGGGAAGGTTGCGGTCTCTTTGTTGTACTGACACCCAATGGGAACGTTCCGCCATCTCTCGCTTCAACGAAGCGAGCATTTACGACCGCTTGTCATTAATTATTAGAAAGGCTTAGCCCCTCAACGTTCAGCGTTACACCTTAAAGATCTCAGACAGGAGCAAACCTCAAATTTCGCACTTGGCGAGTGCGGGCTGCAAGTCTAAATGCCCGTATTCTATATCGGCTTATTCCCTGTTTGGCCATTTTTTCGGTGCTTTTAGAGGCGTCTTGTCTTCTCAAGAGATACCGGGGCTTTTTTCTCTATTATTCGCCACAAACTAAATCTTCTTGAGAAATGTTTTATACTGTTGCCCAACCACGCAGCTTGCCTTATGGGCTCAGCTGAGTATCTCGAGAGGATCGGCCGCTTCGTCAGGCAATCTTCCGATGTGTCCTGATCTTCGGATGCCCCATCGTCTATGAACGACAGTTAATCCACGCAACGAAACGCGATTTGATTGCAGGAGTCTGGCGGTGCTCCCCCACTTTGAGCTACAAGAACTTCGTCTTTCTGAGCTCTCTAAGGACCACAGTGGCACGAATAAAGCCTTTGGTCAAGGCAAGAGGCTAATCGTATCAGATGTAAGGCGGTTGAATATCTCTAAGTTCACTGGTGATACGTGCTTTGGCCCATAGCAGATCCGTCGCCTTTCAGTTCGACTGGCACCACCTCACACCATCAGAGCGCTAAAAAACACTCGGTGAAAGTTCAAACCTGGGGTGGAGGCTCAAACAAGCCCGAGCGAAGAAAAAGAAATTTATCGCCACCTTATTTTTGGCTTTTACTTGTACGCAATGAACCACACAAAAATTTTGATGCCTAGCACACGTGAGCTCCCACGTTGCTCACAGGCTCAGGAGCAACAACGCTGCAGCAATATTTGCTTTTTTAAGAGAAGCTCATATTCCTAATGTTTTTTTATTTATGCTTGTGTTTTCCCCGAGATTTATATCGGTTTGAAATTAACTGAAAGCCAGAGGTCTCTTCTACGTTGAGTGAAACTTTCGTCTAATTTCGGCAGATCCTATTGTCTGTTTCCATTGTGCTTGCTGTCGTTGTGGCAGATGAGATTGCTCGTTTGAATTGTGCTTGCTCTTATTGTTCGCCTTTGACTCTTCGTGCTATTTTTCTTGATGTTTTTCGTTCTGGAGAACCGGAACTTTCTTGTGTGCTTTCAACCCCCTGCGAATGCCAGCTATTTCGCTGTCAGTGTGTGATAAATAAAAATAACGTGTTGACTTTCACCAACCTTGTTCTGTCTGAGTTTTATCAAGGACCGTACCAAGGCGGTTGCGTAGCCTGGCGGTATTTTTGCGATGTGAAATATTTACCTATTAACACGGAGCAAGATTAAACAGGAGCGCCGACTTCGCTCTCTCCCGCGGGCTCTTAAAGTCCATCACTCGCGGAGCACAATGTAGATGGCGCAGCGAATAGCACTGCGCTGGCGTTCCCCGTGCGCCGGCGGGCGTGTTGGCGGAACGCATTCATTCTGTCGGCTTTTGTCGTCTGCTTCGGCGGGCGACGGTAGTTTTCGGCACGCGTGCTCTGGGCCTGCTTGGGCGCCGCTTCGCGTTCATTGCGCGCCTCTTTCGCACGGCTTGATTAACTTGTTCGACAGCACCTTCTGGGTAACCCGGACCCGAAGCAATTGAGTGGTCGTACGGCAAAGATACGTTAAGGATTGGTTTGCATGGCGGGAAGGCAAAATGTGGAGTACATATAGACATATGGCTGCTATACAAGCACTACCTTTAGCGCAGTGCATGCCGTAAAGGTGACTCCGTTTTGTAAATTTGTGACTACCAATTCGGCTGTGTTTCAACAGGTTTTACAAAAGGCGAAAGGAGCAACTGGTTCTGATCAATAGCGATTATAAAAGTTCCCTCAGCTTTCTCGCAGTTCTCCAACTTACTAAACTAACTTGATTAAATTTGTTTTAATAGGAATTACTAAGCTCACATGCCGAATTGTTTCGGTTTCTGCGCTTGTGTGGGACGGTGGTGTAGCCCCAAGGTAGCACACCAGGATGGCTAAGTTCCGCTGTCTTGTTTCGAGTTGCCGCACGTTTTATTTTTTCTTCACTTCTTGAACTACATAGAACCCTATGCATTGCACTATGCGCACTAAATACCACCCTAAAGTATACTGCACTGCGCTCTTGAGAACTGCATGCAAGTAGTGGAAGGCAGCTTGCTTCTTACTGTAGAACGCACGAAAGACACTATGCTATTTTAAAAATGATAATGGGGAATAAGTGTGTTTGAAGCAAATACTAATTTCCAAATTACTTTAAGTATATGTATTGCGTGAAGAGCTATTACTACGAACGTTACTGTTAATATGCACAGAGTATTGTCATTTCATCAATTCAGACTAGTTGTTAAAAGTGCCGAAACCACAACCGCGGCAGGGGCACGAGTACGGGCGCGTGAATAAATCTTGCCATATCACGGCACCACGTAGTGCCAGTATGTCCGACGCTTTTCCGACACATCACTTCTCACCTTCCCCGCCCTCTCCAAACATCCAAACACTTGCAACCACCCGGCTGTTTGTCCAGCTGTTATTACGACATGCAGATACAAGTGCCTGACTTCAGTCGATGTCACGTATGGATCGCAGAAAATGTTATGGGTTTGCATTTTTTGTTGTTTCTTAAGGTCTACTGGTAATTACCTATTGTTACTTAAGGGCCATAAAAAAGTAATATTCCTAGCTAGAAGTTCATGTAAGAAATGCGTGATAAAGTGCTCATATTCGGGATGAAGAAATGCCTACCAAACCTGGTAACATCTCGTGAGCTAGTCTTTTTTTTGCTGTTTTTAAACGACCACGAGGTGAAAGCGTCCTCATAGGTAAGCTGCCATACAAGACACTTAACGAGATTTAATCGTAACTATATCAGCGGAAAATAACTTAGTAAGCGACACGTAAGTGTTGTACCCAGCTTGAAAAGTTTGCATGTGAAGCACCAAACTGAGTTTTCACTATTGCACAAAACTGGAAAAGGTGGTGGCTCCGAGCGACTATGCGCTCCTCTGTGTTCTTGCACGTGCACACTTGTGCATATCTGTGGGGGTTAGAATCAATAGGCGCGAGAGAAAAAACACGCAGGCATTTCTTATGGCAGAATGTAGGTTATTATCCACCTTCGCGGTCTGTTTTTTAAATTTCAGAAAATATTTATTTATACAAACCAAATTATCAGAACACCATGTTTGTTCAGCCATGCATATCGGATTAGTAAAATAGTGGTGTGGTGCTTTCTGGCACCTCTGTGTAAGTATTTGGTGCACAAAAAGGAATATAGAATGGAATCAACGAAACCAACTTTAATGGAGAAACAAAAAAGAATGCCCGAAACACTTTTGGATACATAGTTCCCCTGTGCGGTTTGATTTGTGATTGCCAGCACTCTTAGGGGTCTCGCCGTTGGTTTGACGAGTACAAAGCAAAGTTCATGAAAAAAATGACGCCAAGTTTATGAAAGCACTGATTCGTCAGGAGCAATTCCTGAGCGCTGCGTACAGTTTTGTTAATGTTCGCTGCTCATTTCCGGGAAACCTCAGGTTCTTATTCTTATGTTTGCATTTTGGGGAGCTCACGGAAAAAAATGCTGTCGTTTTTTTATGTCGGCATGTGTTTTGCCACCTTCTTCTTCTCCCGGGCGAGTTTCCTTACAGCATTGTTTTGCTGTCGGCAAAACTGCCTCATCCGCATGCCGACGTAATAGTGGAGAATGCCCGCTAGTAGCATTTCTTTATGTTCTTTACACGGAAAAGCAGTTGTTTGTGAGTCCGAAGGACATGCCTCTTCGTAAACATTTGGAGAAGATGCGTGAGAAACGAAGTAGTTCTCCGCTGAACGAAGGAGAGTGTACAAATGAATGTTAGGGAAGGTTAGGAAGCCTCGTGACTTGGCGTGAACGAGCTCCGGAATCTTTCCATGCTGGGGCACTTCTGTATTTCCCAGCGCGTTTTTGCATACAGTGCAGGTGGCCTTTTGCCGAAATCTACGGGCTACAAATCCAGCCACAAAATACACGATGCAATCTTTGACGGCTGGGTCGGCACAACTGGAGGGTAAAATGTCTTCACATTCCCAAAGGTAAGTGGAAATGAGACCATTCATTTTTTCGGCAAGCTTGCCACCTTTGCTCTCGTGTTTCTGCTTGGGCAAAAATACTTCTTTGATGTCCTCCACCGTAAGGCACGGCTTTTCCTCGCTTTCGGTTAGTTGGCAGTTTCCAAATTTTGGTGGTCTTATGAGCTTGTACACAGACAGGAGGTGGTAAACCTGGAGGAAGGTAGGCATAGTGGGGTGGTCATTCTGGCAGCCAGCTTGCCTAACTGTTCCGAAAAAGCGCTCGATCGGGTCCTGGTTCATTTTTGACGTAAGTACATACCTGAAGCCGCAAGTAGAAAGCAAATACTCACAAAGCGCTATGGTAGAGCTAAGCCTGACCCGAAGGCCTTCACTCGAAAAACATTTCCTTAGTTATTTCTCCTCTTTGGAGTTCGCTCTCCCAGGAATCCAGAAACTGCAAAGTATTTCGCAGAACGCCGATGTCCTTTCCATTCGTTCGAACTCCTTCGCGCGGTATCTTTCTGTTTAGGGCATCAAACATATCGTTCATCATTTTTGTGAATTTTATAGTTCCATCGCAATGGAGGAGCGTCTTAACGCCCCTCCCTTTGTAGTACTTTAGCGCGTCAGCTACTGAATTGCTAAAAAGCTGTGTGGCGTATCTTACTCTCATTTTTTCGGTCTGGCTTGGACAGATGTGAGACCATGTGAGCTTCGGGCACGTCTTTAGTGCTCCGCGGGGGCCCTCGTCTGCTTTATAAAGTGCCACGTAATGCTCCAACTCTATAGTATCTCGCCGCTTTCAGCTCCGCCAGCTTTCAGAAGTTTGCTTTTGCAAATGCGATTTCGGATGCATTTCATTAAATGAGGTGCGTCTGAAAACACAAAAACTCTCCTCTCTGGACAAACAGGGTTCTCAAACGTATGTCGCAGGTTGCCCAGTTTTCCAGAAACACCAAGGTGGTTCCACAAAGAGCGATTAGTAGCCGCGCCATCGCAAACCAGGCCATCCACGAAAACACCCGCCGCTTCAAGTAAGGAGATTGCCTGAAGGACGAGTTTTGCGAGCTCGACACCTGAAAAAGAAAACAAGACATTCACAGTAATTGCGTTGCAGCAGGCAAGTGTATTCAAATTGAAATTATTTGCGCCTTTTAACAGATGTAATTGACAAAAATGGCATTTGCGTGATGTTACAAAGGAAATTTTTTTCACATAGTGGCTTTTATTACAAAACATAATCCCGTTTTATGACGTACTCATTTTTTTACGTAGTTTTGTGCTTCTGCGTACGGGCACAGTTGTGTGGCCCATGTGGTGTGGCCCGTAGACAGAGGTTAAAGGGAATTTAAATTCTAGGCTTGCACATTACCCAGTAGTAGCTGCCACTCTTATTCGACTACGGACACAGTCATCATCATCATCATCCCCCCCCCCCCCTTTACCAACGCCGTATGTTTCTCGAGGGGCTATTTTTCCGACCAGTATATTATTACGGTAAGGTCTCGCCTACCACTGGAGCCACTTGATTCGAACGCACTTACTTCAGGAGAGATTTCTGTAGACTGGCCACATACCTTTAGTTGGCCCCTTTGAAGCGAAGACGCCCACAGGCTGTGCGTAACTGTCGGCAAAAGGCACGAACAGAAATACCAAACCGTGATCGGCAAGTTGGGGGCCGTCTTTCTCGTTGCCTTCAACCTGGCCGATGTAGGTCATTGTCCCCGCATTTACGTCTCTCCCTTGCCGTACCTATGAGCAACGAATAAGACATGTTTGAGGGTTATATACGCGTTCACCAGTCTACAACGTCACACAAATTGTCGCTTGTTGTCGGTTCTGTTAGCAAACGATGGCTGTCAAATTGACCAGAACTTAAAGGTGGACGTGGTACGCAAAAAATGTACCCGTCGCGGTGGCTCAGTGGCTAAGCATTGTGCTGCTGAACACAAGGACTCGGGTTCAATTGCCGGCCGCGGCGGCCGCTCTTGTGGAGGCGAAAAGGAAAAAAACGCCAGTGTGTACGAGATTTCTTCGCACGTTAAAGATCCCCAGGTGGTCAAAATTAATCCGGAGCCCTTCACTACGGCGCGCCTCGTCGCCTGCGTTGCGTCGGCGCGTTGAACACTACAATCAACGTAATTACTGTATTCAAAAACGCTTTATGACTGTTTTAGGCAATTACAAGCTTCAATTCTGTTTCTTTGTTTAGAAACTTTACAAACTACACCTTCATTAATGAAATTGAACGTAAGTCGAAAATGCGACTACGTCTCTCACCTGAATTTCGTCAAATACAAGCATTCCATGCCTTTGGATGTCCGTCTTTCTGGCCATTTTTCGTTTGAATGCTCCCAAAAACGTTTCGTCAAATCCGGACTCAGTTGTGACCATAGAAATGTATCTACGGACTGTGGATACGGCTGGCAGCGGCAGAAGCTTGCTTTCCCTGAGAAAAGAGTAGGACGCAGGGCTCCGGATGTGCAGCAGCATGCACATTGTCAGGAAATTCGAGGAGTAACGATGTCCTTTCGGCGTGGCACATTTGCTCATCTGTATACACTCTCGGACAACAAGACGCTGAGCCTCAGGCAGGTGTGCGAGAACTGAATGAAATTGTTCTTGTTTCATTTTGATCAATGCTTCCTGCGAACGCTGGAGCTCACGTTCGAGTAGCGCCTGCCGGTTGCGCAGCGAAGACATTCTCTTGGACAGAATTGTTCGGGTCCTCCGGAAAAGCTGCACTTTTGCTTTCTTCGCTGGGGAAAGAGCTAGTCTAACTCTGTCAGTTTGCTTCCTCTTGCGTTGCCGCGTTGCATGACGGTACAGGGTGTTTTTGAGGCTGGTGCAATTAGAGCATTGCTGGGACCCATAAACATCACATTTACTGTGCCTCCATACTCCAAGAGGATCCACGAAGGCGCATTCTGGCCGAACATTTGGGTACGATGCATGTTTTGGTCCACCTCTGCACATGGGAATGTTATCGATGGTTTGAATAAGACTCGCAACATCTTGAACGGTGGCTGGCTTCCCAGCAGTGTCCAGCAGGTCTCCCAAACTGGTTTTCAGAATAAACGCTTCAAGAGGCTGGTCTCGGTGATCTCCGTATACAGTCACGTGCTTAGTGACAACAGGACTGGTTCCATCGCTTGCGACGTTAACCTCACAGTAGATGATGCGGTCTCCTTCAAACGTGTCCACCTGGACAAAATATAAAAGTTGTGTAATGTGGAGAGCTGTATTACACAATAAAAATTATCAGGCGATCACAGAAAGACAGAATGTAGCATGGTTTTAGCATTCCTATAGCGGCAGCTGTATAGCGGTGGTCAAACTCACAGTATACATGTTATTTTCAAGGTTACGTTGTCACAAGATACTCATGCTTAAATAAGTCGAGTTGCATGCGTCCGTTTACCCTTAACAAAATCCTCCCAAAACGGCTTCATCTCATTACTACATTTATCAGCCATACGACAAATTATTCCTTGTTCCCACGACCATCTCATACTGCACACCAATGAAGACAAATTAGGAGACAAAATAATGCCAAAACCAAAGACAGCCACATTTTTGGTGAATATCACTATATTCAACGTATGTCCGTTCCCTCCTTTTGAACACACACACACACGCACGGACGCGCGCGCCTGCATATATACACCCATACACACACAGGCACACGTACACACCCGCTCACGGACACACATACACAGACAGGCAGGCGTACACACGCGCCCATGCACGCACAAGCGCACGTACGCACACACGCACCAGCACATGCACCCCCCTTCCCTCCCCAGCACGCACACGTATTTGCCTTCTACATAGATTACGGCGCCTAATGCCTAAGACCCCACCCTTCGTTGCCTGCAATGTGAAGTCATACGGGAAACACGACAGAAACAATCCAGTTTGAAATGTCGCACACTTTAGAGAACAGGAGAAGCCAATCTTAAACAAAAAACAGACAAAACTGCCGCGCAATCTGGCAGTCTGAACGGATCATATAACCATCACCTGCTCGTTGCCCAATATTGTATCAGAAGGGCGGACCCGAGAAGAGCCTACAATTCCTCACCTTGTGATAGTTCCACCGGGGCGGGAGACTGACATCTTCAGGATGCTGAAGAAGATGTTCCATCACGCTACTCCAGCCTGAGCTGCATCCATAGGCAGGGAGAGAACAGCTGGTCCCGGGTGCATCTGGGGTTTCAGTGTGGCGAGTAGTGCCCTCAGGTCCGGTTTTCTCGCACTGGTTTGGCTTCGTACTCTCGGCGAATATTTCACTTTCAAATTCCGTTGCTTGAACATTCATCGGACTTGCCCACGAGAGAGTTGACACGGACGGCGAAACATGGCCTTCAGGTGGGCGCGAGAGAGCGGCTGCTGATGTTGATTTCTGTCCTTCCGGTGAGTCTGGATGAACGCACTGAGGTTTACAGCATTCAAATATGCTTGGTACAGCACCCTTTCGCAGCCTCTGAACTTTTGGTTCGTTCAGCAACACGTTGCCCTTGTACTCGCTGTAATACCTGCCAAATATGAGGTGCGGCGCGAAGTGCCTTGCACATACTTTGTCGCTTTTTCTGAGCTCCCTTTTCTTACTTGGGATGCACTGGCTCCACTGGTGAAACAAGGCTGGGTCTTTCGGCACCTTGAAGAGAGGACATTTTTCTTTTCCTTTGGAGTGCCCAGATTTGCAGCCAGTCACGAAGCACGCCATAGTTGTGTGGTCGCTACACGAGAAAGTAATTACCATAGTCAATTTTATAGTCACACTGCCACTATAATAAGGCCGAGTACTTGGTCAAGCACTACAGTGAAACATCAAAAACTCACCTTTTGAATTCAAAAATTCAAGTTCGTCGCGATACTGGCGCGGAAGTTGGATCTTTCCATCTTGAGTTACCCGTGCTTCGAGGTCCGAAACAGTGTGTGCCTAGAACATGGACCGACGCTCACACGCTCATCAGAAAAGAACAGAAACGCGATAACATCACCCGCGACTGCCCGCGACGTAGCAATCTGCTCAAGATCAAGGCCCTGACAGTGCGGTCTTATGATAAGCCTTCATTTCGCAATATTTGAATTTGTGCGGACGCTATATCTCTGTGGTGATGACTCGCCGAAAGAAAAGGTTTAACGAGCCGGTTATTTTGCTGGTCAGCCGCTTACAGAAAAAAACGCCGGGAACCCTAGTAGACCCAAAATTGCAGCGATACAAATCGCAGCATTTTATTTGGAGTCCGGGCCGTTATCGATGAGATAACAGGACCGTCGAGCGACAGTAAACATTGGGTGGTAAGTTACGACATGAGTTACAATGAATGTTGCGTTTGATATTCTTCGGTCGCCTTATTACGCTGACAGTGTTTTTGTATACTTCATACAACAGGGCAGCCGTCCAATTCAGTCATTGGAACAGAAATGTGCATCATTGCCGTTTGCCGATAGAGATTCCGGGCGACCCTTGTAAGCGTTGTTTGTGCGCAGAAGCACAAACGTTGTTTTGTGCTGCATCGATTTGTCGTAAGCAGAATCGCGCTGGATTGTATGTTGTGGCGTTCCATATTACTCTTGCTCATTCTTTGGTGCTTCTGACATCGTCGTCGTTCAATTGCGTCTTACATCTGCTGGTTTAGTACATTATTTTTAGCGGGTCTTCATAATGTCAGAATAAACGCTCCCCGATAGGGAATAAGCGATCGCATGTATGCGGTGGCGTGCGATTATCTGCGCCGGCTATTGCGGCCGCGCACCGGTGTTTAAATTCCGCGCGTGCACGCATTCCTCCTGCATAGTAGGACAGGCATAAGACAGACGTCGCTGCGCAAGAAAATACGCCTCTGGGGAGAGCGAAGAAGGGAAGAGCCATTTACAGAGGCACAGCGACGAGAGGGCGAACGAAGGAGGAGGAGAGCAAAGGGAAAGCTGGGCGGCCGGCGGCGCGTGGACATTATCGTCCCGAGCAAATGATTTTTTCTGGGCCACAGTCGGCGCTCCTCTTTATATCTTGCTCCGTGCCTATTAACATTCATTCATTTGTTCTCTCACGACAAGCCATGTACACGGTCAAAAACAAGACTTCCGTGCCATTCATTAGGAATAGCGGCATTTTGTGAGCGACAGAAATGGTACCCGCTCTAACCAGAGGCCACTGTAGAGCAAGAATAGTGACAAAAACTTTCCTTCCAAACTACCAGCGCCACAGTATTTGTCAACACCCATATTTATTCCTCAAAAGAGTGACAGGCGCTCTTTCGAAAAGGAGAAATGCTTATGCGGACCGTACAAGCTTACCGGTTAAAAAGTTCCCTGCTTTCAGGAACCTATTGGCACTGCATCACAATCCCAGCCGCTGGAATACGGCTAGGTGGAACATCCGGCCTACTTAAAAAAAACAGGGCCAAAAAACGATACGACAGGGAGTAAAGACAAACACTGCGATCCCTGTCTTATCGTTTTTTGGCGCTGTTTTTTCTAAGTAGCATCATGCACCAAATAGTCCGTCTCAGTTCACTTGTTCAATCCGGCCTACGTTCACGTTTCATGTCCGAACAGCTGCTTTACACAAAACGTTGAACGGCTAGACTCTATCAAAACTCCGAAATCAGCTCTCCGGGGAACGCTTAAAGGCTGTCTTGGAGCAAACGTTCAAACAGCCGCCGATTTAAAAAAAAAAAGTTGAACTGCAAGCTCCTATTAAAGTTTAAAGGGTGGTCTGCGCTAAGGCTATATGGCTAAGGTATATGGCTTAAAGGCTATATGGCTTAATGGCGGCAGCCTTCTCGGCTGCCGCCATTAAGCGAAGCAGCAATGGGATTACACTACAAATTGGCTGTTGGCCTCGAGAAAGGCCACAGGGTCACGAAAAATGAATCCAAGCCTCGGCCGTCGCGGCGGAAGGGCGCCTTGTCAAAGCACACGAAGTTCGTCCGCGACCTCATTCGGGAAGTCTGTGGCTTCGCACCGTTTGAGCGGAGAGCGATGGAGTTGCTAAAGGTGTCCAAGGATAAGCGTGCCCTCAAGTTCATCAAGAAAAGGCTGGGCACCCACCTGCGTGGCAAGAGGAAGTGTGACGAGCTGAGCAACGTTCTGCTTGCCCAGAGGAAGGCACAGGCCCACAAGGAGAAGACTGAGCACAAGTAGACCCATCCTGACCAATAAACCGTCACACAGGTACTTGCCTCAAGCTTTCATGATCACGTAATCTATGAAAAACACCGGAGATTTATTTGCGGAAACCCAATCATGTTTCAGCTCCCATTCTAGAGAGTAGTGTGGGTTGCAGCCCCAGTTAGAGCGCGCATTTGTATTTTCCTTGGGTTCTTTATCTTTCTCGTCGATCTCCTCTCGCCATTTACTCAGGTCGATGTCAGGAAGTTCATCGCAGGTCACTGCCTCGGACCTAGAACAAATGTTAACACAGTTGCAAAGTTAGCGCGTGTGACGGAAGAACGATTTACTTACTGCTCGCTGTATGGCAGGTTATTTGTGTGGCATTTTCCGTGCATTTTTTGTGCCTTGTCTGAGTAAAGTGATTTTGATGTCTCCATTCCAAAATCATAGGCAGATTAGCTAGATTATTATCTGATAAAGGGTTACAATTTACAACGAGAGCTACGGCGCGCTTATGGCAGAGTTGGGCTTGGCTATATTGAGCTTCATCTTTACCTAAACATTACAAAGCTATGTTACATTCACGGCGTACGAGTTGTACACAAGCCGAATTAGCATAACCTTAAGTTGATAGACCAAGGGTCATGAGTTTTCTTTCGCCTGATTCGTTTGTAACAGCTGCTACTGTTTGCCTTTGCTTGCGCTCGCGAGTCTCGATAGTCGACAAACTTTTTACGTGCCTACCACAAAATCAAGAGTATTTTGGACTATTCTGACATCGTTTATAAGCAAAATTTTGAACTACGTTCAGTGAGACGATTTATCATATTGCACATACACCCATATGGCAATTTTCAAGCCTAGACACATTTACAGTTTGTAGGAGTTTATGAAATGCTATCGCATTTGCCTGAAAATCTGCATAGTTTATTGATTACTTTTATTGGCAGCGCACCACTGAAGTATTTGTATTCGCAGAACTCATTAGTTTGCGTCGGAAACAGCATACGCCGTAACGCGGTTCTCTACACAGAAAACGCGCGAGAGAGACAAAACTACCCTAGCTGAAAAAGGAAAGCCTTTGGCATGTTCGCCCCCAACGCTTACGTACCTGCTATAACCGCGATTTACACTTCTCTAGACTACCACATTCGCAGTGTGTAATGACCCTAAATTTTTTGTGCCCGTGCATAAGTCCGGGCAGCGAAAAAGCAAAAACAAAACTTTGTTGTTCCTACAAGTTGCGTACACGCTAAATAAAAGCATACGCAGAATGGTTTGAGATGAAAAATTTCACGTCAGTAAGAAAGATAATTATTATACAAAGTTGATGACGGGATTGAAGGGTCAAGATTTTTTAGTTGTATTGCCTGTTATATTCCTCACGAAGCGGAACATATCCTCGCTATTCAATGGCGTGGAATGCATGCAGGCAACCAAGTGTGCGCCGCCATATCTGTGGCCAAGCGTCTGTTGCTAGGCGACGTTGCGCGCACGGCGCGCAGATCAGGCACCCCTCTTCTCCTTCATGCAACCGCGTGAGTGCGCCCGTGGCCTCCGCGATTTGCTGCCGGCGGCGCGCCGCCGGTAGCCGATCGCGGAGGCCAAGGTGCGCCCACGGCCGGACTGGAGGAGCGGTGGGCGCGCAAGAGCGCGTTCGCCGCTCCTCGAGCCCGGCCGTGGTGCGCCGTCACTCGTTACGTCGGGCTCCGCGGGATGACGGCACTTGACCGTGCTAAGCATGACTGTGAAACACATGACTGTGTTTCACGTTACGAACTCTTTGTCGAACACAAAGTATTGCGTCGAGTTCACTGTGAGTGCGATTAATAACATCCCTGTTGGCGCCACAGTTTAGAATCGGATTGGAACGGAGCCGGCGACGCACGTCGGTGTCTTTTTTTTCTTCGGCGTGCGGTCGCAGTGGTCCAGGCTGCGCCGTGTCCGTGGCGCATCGGCAATGTCTGTGGCCGTTTCCAGTGTTGCTAAGAGAAGAAATTGACCGCCAAACGTTTCAACGAATACCGTCTATAACAATACCGTCTATAACAAGGTCCTGGCTAGAATAGCGCTGTACATTGAAATCTTGATATAACTAATCGCGCGGGACCGCCGAAAATCGTTCGTTATTTTGAAATATCGTTGTAATGAAAAACTGGCGGTTATAAGCCAGTGCTCAAACCTTAAAATGAAAATGACGTACGTTAGCAGTAGGCGCGTGTGCAGACAGCCAAACCCTCAAATCAAAATGTTGCGCTCACTCCCAATCTCCTCTATGTGAAGAAATCAGTTATTTTCTTCTGCCGCGTGCAGCACGCACGACTGATTAGAAATTCCTCTGCCTATTCCGCCTTGCACAATGCCTCATCGCGTACGTCATTGAAGTGAGCAATGGAAATGCGGACTTTGCTCATATGCACTAAAACGTCAGTTCGACACGATCTCATCTTCTGCTGTGTTCGGTGAACCACAGTCGTGTTCCTTCGCGTCATCATCGTTACTAAAAGTGATGGTTGCTCTCTCTTTTTCTTTGATTTGTCGTTAGCTCACTCGTCTGTGGATCTCGCAAGAACTTCGCACCAAAATCACCTGCCCACACATGCGATAAGCGTGAAGAAAAACCGACCGGCCACCAACACCCAACACAATGAGGGAGAAAACAGGCAAACGCGGCTAGGCCTGCTAGGCTACTGCACATTAAACCACCGCTTTTTGGTGTCGCTAGCTGTTGGCACTCGAAATGGTGATGATGATAGCTACTGCACCAGGGGAATACGCCGGTTTCCGTTTCACGCGAGAGTTCCCGCGCTGCTACTTTTAGCCGAATTCGTAATACTGATGTTCATCGATTATAACGGGGAAAATAAATCACGTGCGTCATTCTGAAATAGGCGTTATATTGAAATTCCTAATTCTAAAATATTTCTACTTTATAATATAGGCAATCTGGTGGGGCGTTCTAAAATATTCGTAAATTTAAGAAATTCGTCATTATGGTGTTCGTAGTAACGATATTTCACTGTAAATAAAAACCCGTACTTGCGTTTCTGAATGGCGGAAACAAAATGCGCACGAAGAGCACGGAAAACCTGGGGCCGCCTCGTTATATGCAGTGCTGCGTCACTGGCCAAAACATTTTTGAACTATATTGGAGTCTGTTTCGGCAGAATATCTACCATCCGGCTGTTAATTGCCTTCCATCATACAGTATCTCCTATTTCACAGGTGTTTGCGCCTTCTCGGTGTGTTACATATACGCGAGGCAAACGCCAAAGGTAAAAATAAGCCTTAAGACTTGTTTGGCAGCAAAGCGAAATTAACATACCCGATTGTGTGCGCAATATTGCTTGCAATTGTTCAGGTAATGCAAAACTGAAAATCCAAATACATTTTCTAGTTTCAGCAATTGCATGATCGGCCAGAAAAGTTAACGGACCATGGCGCGGATGCAGCCGGAGCAGCCGAAGGGCCGCACCATGGCTCTCCTCTCGCGCTTCGCGCGCTCACGTCGAGAGTGATCCCCGTGGCGCTTTAATAATTCACCGCGCTTGCTCTCACTTCACCTGTAGCTGCAGTTTGCAGCACCAAAATATGTACACACCAGAAGCCAACATGTGCTAAATATTACTCCATTTCACGTCAAAACTGATTTGTTGAACTATTGTTTTTTTTCCTTTGACAATTGAGCTCTGGAACTCGCTACCCGGTGATACTCTCGGGCTCCCTTTACATCAATTTTCGAGTGCAATATCAAATCAGCGTTAAATAGAGAGTTGTATCTACTCTCGCTTTCTTTGGTGTTGCCTTTGTTCATTGAATATCTTGTCTAGTGTTGCGAACCAGATAATCTGTGTCATGCGCTCGTGTTCTTTATTCTGCTTGATATCACTTGATAATTTGCATGCGAACTCCTGCAATAGCCCTGAAATGGGCTGCAGTATAAATAAATAAATAAATAAATAAATAAATAAATAAATAAATAAATAAATAAATAAATAAATAAATAAATAAATAGAAATAAATATGACGGCGTACATTCCCGTAACAAATGCCTTTCCGACAATGCATATCCGTGTAATGGTGAAGCCGACTTAAAGGAGATTCTCAATAATGCACAATGACCAATACCCTGCAATGTTAAGCTACGGCCGTTCCATTTGGTTATATGCTCTCTAAACAATTTTCAGCGCTATATAGCACGCTAGATTAGCATCGTGCGATGATTATGGTTTTGCTCACTCATTTCCGGGCCGAAGAAAGGCGTTCCGACTGACCGGAGCAGCGTCCAGACCATGAACGTTTTCGCAAAGAATTTTTGTCAGCGTCGTCTTCTTAATGGTAGCCAGTTGCTCTGTACCATGTGAAACAAGCATAGTTAAAAACATCTAGTCGGCAAAGTTTATCACACAGAGTTAAATCGGGTACAGGACTGAGAGCTTTTTTTTTAACTGCCAGCTGGACAGGGTGGGTTTCAAAATAACTCCAACTCTATCGTTGTTGAACACCGCCAAAGGTGAAATTTCACTGAGCTAAGGTTTTGAAAATACTAAAAATCCTAAACCACCTGTTTTTAAAGAGCCAAGCAAGACGTTTACTGCATTCCAAAGACTACAGAGCAGCTGCTTCCTTAGCGCGAACAGAAATCGAGTTTTTTACCTGGTAATACAAATTTGTCACTGAGAAGCAAACCAAGATGGGGATAATAGCGCTCCTAACAAAGCTCATCTGAGAGCAACAAGTTAGAAAAGCATTTATTCAGCCATTCTGATTGGAAATATGAATTGAACTGTATAAATATAGACCACGCCACAAGTCACGAAACTGGCATACATCCAAGGCAGCTTATAAAAACCACAGTTATATTGTCGAACTAATGGTAGTTTCCGGTGATGCGCGGGTTGGACAATATTTTACTGGCAATAATGGTTATAATGTGTTGAGCTATTTGTTTCTTGTCATAAGTATTTCTCCTCGGAATTCTACCAAATTAAGAATTTCCGTCTTCCGGCAATATTGAACTTCTATCGGAGACGCGCCACTCTCGGAAACAGGTGGACCTCCTTCTTCATTTAAACCACCCCGAAACAAAGCGTATGACAATTGTGTACTACAGGACTAGTTTAACATTGCAATGATTATGGTAATAGTGTCAGGCATAGCCATCAGTCCGCAGCATTATAATAAATAACATGGCCTCCCACGTGAAGGGTTTAGTTGTCTCGCGTGCAAAGAGATGGCTCACGAGCTGCGAGAACTTGAACGGAATTCCACATTTGGAGGATTGTAATTAAACAATCGCGCTTACTACTTTGTGCGTTTGTTTGGACAAAACTCTAAAATCAGGTTTTTGACATTTATATGGGTAGCAACAAGAACCAAAACGATTTCGATATAATAAAATTGTGTGTAGCTATTGAGAAATCTATTAAAACACATAAGGCTCCACAACCCTGATTATCCACATCAGCTGGCTGTAAGAAAGAAACCTTGTTAGTCATTTTGGGAACGGGTTACCTACATAAACTAAACTCCGTTCGATATATAAACGAGCATGTGGAAAATTGAGGTATTTCTTACTAAAATGTTAGCATTTTAAGACTCTCAGAGGGGAAATTTAAACAATCTTACGAGTAATGAGCTCATACACGTTATATCAATGTACTCCAGAAGTTACAATCCCGTATAATTAGCAGTTTGGCTGTGAATTGATATCACGTGTTAGGTCCTTCCTTCTCTATATGTGCGCGAGTCCCAAAAAAGCTTTTGAAATTTTACCGGGGTTTCATTATGTGTATGTGTATGGGTAACATTTATAGAAAATACCACTTCCATATATCAGTCGACCGA
Source organism: Haemaphysalis longicornis (assembly GCA_013339765.2). Classification (NCBI taxonomy): domain Eukaryota; kingdom Metazoa; phylum Arthropoda; class Arachnida; order Ixodida; family Ixodidae; genus Haemaphysalis; species Haemaphysalis longicornis. The sequence continues at coordinate 87,616,278 of CM023457.1, read as the reverse complement.
GCATATGCTAGGGAAAGTATAAAAACGCTCAGTATATTCGGAAGTGCCCATTCCCATCATAAGGTCTGCTTAGGGCCAAAGGGCGAAGTTAGTTTTTAAAGGCTTCATTCCGCGCGACACTTTTAAACAAAAACGACCTAGGTATTTACAGGAGCGACAGAGATAATCACGATAATGCAAAAACACCATTTCCACGTTTTCCTCCATTAGGATTCGAAGTTCAAAAAATTCTGCTGCAGTGATTCGCTTACGCCACGGGTCGGCAACCTTTAGAGGTGAAGGTCCCAGTTGCATGAAGTCGACAAGGCAAGGGCCGGACGGCAAATGGAGGGAGGGAGTAAAGGGGGGCTTTTGCTAAGACCGGTGCAAAGAAAGGAGTGGCGACGTTATGTCGCTAAGTGGGAATATGGGGGGCAATGCCAATTGGAAGCGATCTTGCTTTCTTCCTGTCAAACACCATTTGAGTTTCAAATTGCCAGTTAGTCTTCAGCTAGATAGGAAGAGACAAAGGGAGGAGGGAACTGACGTTGTGCCTGGGCCGCTTAATACTACCCCGCTGGCCACAGGTTGCCCACCCCTTCCCTCCGCCATGAGGGAATTGTACTCCCGAAATTCCTAGTCTCTAGATCCAGCTGGTTCTCTTAGTCTTTGAATAATGAGCTCTGTCAGTATTCAGGCACTTCGTAAGATATATATAAACCTGTCATGCAATAATTTACTATACTCGGGTACTACCTAAGAACGGCAACGAAAGTAGCCCCTGTGCTTCATCACCGAAGCCGGATGTTACTCCGCGCGGCACAAGTAGGGCGTTACTGAGAATAATTTGAACATGACATGAGCCGTTTCCGTGATTTCTTGGACTTAATGTGCTATTAACTTCTGCAGCGACGACAAACAAAAACACACGAGAAAAGGCAGACAATACCACGCGGTCATAGCAATCTCCGTTCAAAACACGCGCGTCCGTTGACATCTAGTTCCGTCGCTTCGGCGAAGTGACACCGCACAACAGCTGTTGCCGGTCTTAGCTTTTTCCCGAGTATAGCAAACACTTATCGTGTGACATTGGAGATATAAAAAAGAAAAAGCTATATCAATGAGGTATCTAAAATAAGCAGAGTATGAAAATAACCTCCACTTATTCATACACGACAAATAATTTAAAACTCTCAATTTAGCCGCATTCCGCATTTCTTTCGCTGCTTATTGGGTAAAAATGAGGCAACCAATACATATGCAACTAGAATTTGTACGTCAAACGAGCGACACGGTGACATTAAAAATGTCATGTAAAGTATACGGCCCAACACAATAAGTGCGTGGTGAGGTATGACCAAACAGGTTCGTTTCTCTTACCACTGCTCTAATATACAATATTAATGACGGCAGAAGAAACGTAAATGTTCCAATCTAAAGGAACAAGGTTCATAGGTGTACTGTAGTATACTAAGGCGTGCCTAATATAATAAACTATCGGCCAACATGCTTAATGCAGAAACTTTGCAACAGAAACATTTAATTGACTCCCTGAAAAGAAAAATTTAGGATGCTGAAGTTATTACCTGTTTGCCGCCCTTGAATCTTGCAGAAGTACCTATCGAAAACTAGGATGGATTGTTTCCTAACTGTAAATGCGAATGGTTCGTAAAAGTTTTAACCGATATATTGTAACCATGATGCATTGCAACCTTCCTGGGTACTCCAGTTCGCCACGAGAAATGCCTGCGAATCTTTCGTGCTTTAGTGTAAATTTACCCTCGCATTAAAAGTATATTTCAATGATGGAGGTGTGCTATAGCGGACTGCGAAGCGTTTCTACAGATTTACAAAACAATTCATGGCAGGTTGCTTGTACGTGATAAATAAAACTATATTCTAGACATTGTGATAGAGCTGCAAACGGCCTTCCGGCATACATGCATTCAAAGTTTCGGCCAAAATCACTACTACTCAGTATTCCTTTTAAGGTGTTTCTCAAGCATAGGGAGGGTCAAATTAATACTGTCGTCATATTAGCAGTAAGAAGTTTCGTGCTGCTAGCATTGCGGCTCTTCAATCCCTATTTCTTATATACATTATGCGCTCCTCCATGCCTATTCAGATTACTGGTACATGTCTCAATTGCGCTACCCATACCCTTTTTGAAAATACACGTGTCCGCATATTCAGTTGTGAATTTGTTTCGGATATTTGCGCGCATTTCTTCAAAGTTTATGCTGCAACCAGGCTTTCCCAGCAGATACAACGAGTGTGTATGCTTAATAGCTTGTGCAATTTTGTAGATGCGCAATATTTTTTCTGACTGAGGTGTGATTAAATCTCAGTTTCCTTTAGACGTTTGCAAAAAGATCATCTTTATGCGATTCAGAAATTTTATGGATCCAGGGTACGTTGCCGTAATGCACCATCAAGGTACCTGCCATTAGAACCGAATGTAAACACAATACATCGTCACCAACAACGACAACGAAATGTAAAGCAGTTAAAAACATCGGGCTTCATTGGTGTAGCAGTGCCGTACACGTTTTAAGCGTTTATTATTGCAGATAATAAAATTATCCAGGGGCCAGCTGCGACGAAGAATGTGACCAGTGACATCGGTGTTGAATCTGCAAGGAGGCGCACGTCCACGCTAAAATGATCACGCTAAGCAAACACGCTAGCTAGGTGTCGATGAACGTATGTTTTCTACATGGACCACGACGAAAACCAACAGTTGAAAACGAAGGCCTGCAAAAACACTGCAAAAATTAAGGACGAAACGCTGTCCTGCAGACCAACAGTATACAACTATGGTAAAATGTAAATGACCTAATTCAGGAAAAAAAAACAAGCTTCTTGAATAAGGACTTGCCATCAGTGAAAGAGCCGGACTGGTTGGCATGCTCGTAGTAGAACCTGTCAGCCAACTTGAGATACTGGAACTGACGAGCTACGCCACAGGCAAAAGTCGCACCAAGCTGCGCTCCTTCAATCTTGGGCTCAAGAAACAGCACCAGAAAAGTAGTCGATGTCCCGAGCGTCCCTGTGAAATGATGTTTACTTAAAACTGCCATCAAGAGAAAATGCAACCTTGTTTAATTTCAAAGACAGCCTTTGGTGATACACGGCAGCTGCATTTGAGACACGAAAGGCATTTGTTAAACCATGAAAGAGGATTAAATAAAAATGTAAAAATGTTTGTTTTTGTATATACATGTACAGACAGAAATAGTGTAGCCAGTCAAGAAAGCAAAGAGGAAAATGTGGTAGGTCCATTTTATTCTTCTGAAAACATATATATATATATTCATATATATATAGATATATATATATCTATATATATATATATATATATATATATATATATATATATATATATATATATATATATATATATGTGAAGAAAGAAAGTGGAGAAAAAATGCCCGCCGGGTGGAATCCGAACCCACGACCTCTAGAATACGCGTCTGGTGCGTACTCTGGAGGTCGTTGGTTCCTGTAATCCATTAAAGGCTAGCAGCTTATGCAATGCTGAAATCGCTACAGGAACTGTTTCCTTACTCGTAGAGTCCCTCGTAGAGCGCGACCACCTCTTCCGGTATGACCTGCCTTAGATCAGAGAAATCAGATATTGTGATGTTCCGACAGTGCTGAACCCAGTCCACGTAGGGTCTCACACCGTGATCAAGGCCCCTTTGCATGTCAATGGCGAAAAGGTCTCCGCCGAATGGAGTCGGCGGAACATGGAATGTAAAACGCGTTACGGAGTTGTCGCCGAACCTGGAAAAGAGGTCAGACGCTTTTTCAAGAAAACATTCCTTGTGTGGAACTTTTCTCACGTTTTCACACCGAAATTCAACAATGCAAAATCTAAAAGCTGCCTCTTTCATTATTCCACCTAGTTAATTTTCAAAATTCGATCAATTTCCTAGTGGTATAAAGACAAGGAACACTCTTCACGCGTGTTAGACGTAACTACATAAAGATAGAAGCAAAATAGAACTTCGTAAATAGCTTCGTAATAGAGAAGTACCTAGACTTCAAAGACTAAAGCGCGATTTTTGTATGGAAAGCTGTAGGCCTTTAGAGGGCTGGCGTTATAAGTTTGTGCATTGTGCAGTTTCCTTCGTCAAAACTCTTTATTGCGACGATTTTGCGATCCTTTTCATAGATGAAAAGTGGAGCGGCGGGCTCGTAGAAGTTCTAAGTGTGTGTGAAAAAACCATCCTGAATGCTGACAAGCTTTGCATATGAAGAGTGTAAGTGCGTCACATCGGCGTTGCAAAAGCACAGCAAGAATGGCCCTACTCAGTTGTGCCCAGGTGGGCTAGGCAAGATGCTCCATAATTGTTTTCTAAACATAACTACATAAAGCGGGATTTCATATTGTTATATGGTAAATCCCACTGACTGATATCAATGTTGCCCTTGCATAAATGCCGTACCCAGAGAAAACAGAAAGGAGATGCAACAACGCAGCACAAACCACTAAATTATGCATAATAGGATGAGTCCCGACTGAAGCTACGGGGAGAGAATGCGCGTTAAGGAAGCACCCTCTGCACCCAGAAGCCACGATCCGAGAAAGAACCGCCTCAACAAACACGATCTGCTCAAAAACACCTCGTAGAAAAGAGGGCAAAAAATTTCTCGTACACTAAGGTCTGTTTACATGATGATTATCAGAAAACGTATGAACTGCTACGGGGTTGTTCGTCGCTCTTCGCTTTGGTTTCTTCGTGTTTTAAAACAAGTTACTCCGACAGGAAGACTACGCGTACTTCACGTGGCAGCATCCCCACAGTAATAGCTCTCCTCTACGTGCAACCGTTCTACGGCGTGGCGTCACGTGCATCTGTCACAGCCAGCAGAAGCCTAATTCTTGTTTCATTCTAGCAGGATGCCGGGTAAGCACCTGTCCTTAGCGCAACCAGGCTCTCTCCTCTGACGATCCGTGTTAACATCCCGCATGAAAAACAAATGATGTGCGTTTATTTATTTTTTTCTCCTTAGTGCGGCAGCCATTTTTGCATCATTTGAGTTGACGCTGACGACAACTACGCTCACTTTTCGCTTTTATGAGCCAAGATTTTGCTGCAAAAATGGTTGGATTAGCGGAGACAAGGATGTCACGGTTTACGTCTCAATCCTAACAAATTTCAGGCGATTGCAAATGATTCAACTATATTTAAACGAAACCTACAAGACGCGCCAGATAACGTCCTCAAACATGTCAAAGTGACATTTTTTGCCCCCCACTCGGAATCCGCATTACCGATGTAGTTTCCTTTCCAAGTCACCCGCTAAAAGTTCAGAAAAACAGAGCATCAGGTTAATTTGTCGCATTTACAATCGCTCATCGAGCACCATGCAAATATAACATGACCTTTCATTACAGCTTCTAGAAACAGGCCGCCCTCCTACCCTTCATTGATAAACACATTCACATATCTAGGCCACCACGCTGACCACTTGCAGCATCGTTGGGCATGTCAAGTGACTGCACAATCCGCGAAGCATCGCACGCATCTCTGGACAAGCCAAGCCATTCAGTTCATCGGCGTTGACTCGCTCCATTACAACCTGTAATTGTGACTTTAGCTCTTCACGAAACTTTTCGCGAAGAACTGAAACCCTGTTAAAATAGCATTGTATAAGTGCCCCAATTTTGTCTGTGTTCTTGCTGATTGCTCTTCCTGCTGTTAAATTCTTGTTGTTCATAACCTCTCGTTTGATCTAAAAAACATTTTTAGCCCTATGTATTGTTTCTAAATTGTGGCATTGTTTGCGCAATATGATTGTTTATCATCTTTGTATCTCCTTACTCAAACGCACCTAATAGACCCTGTACGGTATTTTTAAATAAATAATACTATATTTCACGCAATGTACGTAATTTGTTTCGATCAGGAAGCAAACCTTACGCGAGATGTTCTAAATCAATGGTCTCTTAACAATGGTTTAAAAATGGGCGTTGCGAAAACAAAAGAAATGTTATTCCGAAGCAAGAATAAAACAGTTCTTGTTGATCAATCCATTTTGTTAAACTCAGTGACAATCTAACTCTTGCCTACGTTTAAGAGCTAGGGGTTGTCTTTCAAGAAAATCTTTCCTGGGATGAGCGCGTCCACGTGGTTGTCTCTAACCTATCTCAGATATTAGGAATCGTTTGCCCTCAACGGTACAGACAACCGCCGAGAATAACCATCCTGATTTATAATACATCCTTCTCCTCTAGAATAATTTTTTGCCGTGCAGTGTGCGGGCCCACAACTGAAGAAAACATTGGGATATTTTTACAATATAGGTTCTTATAAATTGTGGAAAACGTACCAACTACCTTGCAGACTCAAGAACTATTCATTAAATGTGATGTAATGCCAGTTGCAAGCTATATGACTACCGGATTGTACGATACTCAAACAAAATTAAATATTTAGTGTGGCTTTTTGAACAATAATGGCCAACCTGCAATTAACTACCCTATCTAAACAATACGACATAGAGATCACGGCAAGGTTAAATCCACAAAAAACTACATATGTACGACACCTGATAGAAAACAACTGCCAAGGTTACTTAATTGGTTTTCATAGTCAGAGCAATCACCTTGTTACAGTTAGCTTAAAAACCAATACCTGTTAATATGAACGACTCCTCTGGCAGTGAGATTTGTTAAAACCTAGGCTGCGTTGTCCGATTTGGGTGTTTTGTGCTGTGTTTGCTGCATGTTCGGAACTTAGTTCGCGCAGTTTAGTTATTTGACCCCTTTTCACTCATTCTTCGCGTTTGACTGTGTTGCAACATTGGCCTGACCTATACGGTTCATGAAAGTATTACTGCTGTATTGAGGGTTTTTTTTCGCTGCGCAGTTACAGTGCTCCGCGACACTACAAGTGGAAGCGTGAAGCTGTGTCGAGTTGTCCTTGCGACTGCTTTGTCCTTGCGCTTCCCGTGTCGCATGCCCTCTGTATGTTATTTAATTTCTATTCTAACTTCTTAAGTTTCTAACTTCTATTCAATAAACTTCTATTTAAGCAAGGACGTCAAAGTCTTCTATTCAATTTAATTTCTATTCTAACTTCCTAATTTCTAACTTCTATTCAAGCAAGGACGGCAAAGTGGGCGCTGAGTGTTTCGCGTTTAGATAGCCGCCCCGCTTACTCTAGCAGCAGGAGCTGGGTAATGACGTTGATATTATGACAATGATGATTGTAATACTTTCCATAGTATTCCATAGTACTTTTATAGTTGACGAAGGTGGATGATGTCTATCATACCTTGTCTTGCTAATGGCGTCGTGACAGTATATGAAAATTTATTACATTAGGTTGTGGCTCTACAGGCCTAACTAAAGCCAATGGAAGAACCGTTGCATAGAGGTATGGCGTGAATTTTACTATTGCAAGACGTTTCTATGATTTTTCAGGCATTTTACTGAATCTTTAAAATTCAGCCAGGTGGAAACTTTGCAATAGGTCGTTGTCTACTTGGAAATTTAGGAAACGGAACGTGAGGCGCTGACGACTCTCAGGCCCAAATGTATAACTAGGTAAAAGCTCTCACACCAATCTATTCCCAGGCTGGAACCAACGAAGGGAACTTGTACCTGTTGAAAGGTTTTAGCGGCTGCTGAACGGATCCACGAAGAACATCGTCCAGAGGCCTGTAAGTATCGTTCAGTGGCCGGAAGTAGTCATCTTTCACTTCGATTGAGTTCAGTTGTGTGCCGTCTTCGTCAACTCTAGTAGGAGAAAAGTCTTAAATGGTCATAAGCAAGCAGGCTAGGTTAGGTTTTAAATTCAATACAACGCTTGTAAGTCTCTGTTCTGATTGCTCCAGAAACGTATTCAAGCCACTAATGGCTACTGAAATGAAATTGCAAAGTTTTGGTTGAACGCGCGCAGTTATAGTCGCTTGTGTTAGTTATAATGAGGTTATAATATATTAGGGCTATGAGGAAACCGACGGATACGTATCAAGCTTGTTTCTGATGTGCATTGCGGGAGTAAGCCCCATAGTCGGCTACCACAAGATAGAAGCGGCGTATTGTGAGGTTCCTCCTTGGTGTTCAGCTGAGCGACATACAGACAGTGTACCGTTTTACTTCATTCTTGTAATTTCTCTGTATGTTATGAAAAGTGTTGACAAAAATAATTTGTAGTTAAGTCAAACATCTTGCTACTGACATCCGATTAAAAATCAAAAATTGGTCACCGCCGTCAATTCTCAGAGGCGAAGGCATTCGCTGCTGAGTCCAAGGACGCGGGTTCGATTCCCAGCTGCGGTGGCTGCTTTCCAGATGGAGGCGAAAATCAAAAACGCCCGTGCGTGGAGATTTATTGGCACGGTAAGGATTTCAAGGTGGTAAAAATTATACGCCTTAAACTGCGCAATCAATCAAATAAGAAATCTCAAGCAACTCACTCAAACTCTCACTTCAATTGCAGAATCCGTGAGCAGAGTTAGCAAACAGCAAGGACAGAAGGCTCACCTCCAAAAATCGCGGTCTACGTTCGTGTGCGCGTATCGAAAGTGGGCGGCCGTGAATTCGTTGCTGAGCGTGCCATCCAGAGTCTCGTCGTAAGTTGTGCGCCCCGTATCGCTCTCCCGAAGGTCATAGTCGTCCATGACTTTCGGTCCGAGCTGCCAAGGAAGCCACTCGGCGAATACAATGTGCTGGTAGCGACCCTCCTGTATGCGCCTGCATCACAGAATACAGGGAAGAAAAAAGTGCACACAACTTAACAACGCCGAGCGCAGCGCTAGAAATGTATAAACAGTCAATAAATATTATTGTGGGAGTGCTCCTGGCGTCATTTTTAGTATTCGTATTGTGGCCATACCAAAGCAAACGCAAACTCTGCACGCCAAAACATTGGCCTGATATACTGTTTTTCCCCTTCATGGAGTTTTTACATTGTATAAGATGGCATTTCAGCTGTACAAATGTTGAAATTTGCCTGCAACTGTTCCGCAGCACCAAAAAATTCACGCATCTAAACAATCGGAAATATCTTGAACCAAATATAATATTTGATATTTACGCCCAATTAGGGATTTCAGGATGTGCGTGTGTGTGTCGCTGTCCAACCGTAAAACACCGAATGAAAACAGAAGTGTCAGGAAAAATCTTTTCCGCCAAAATTCCAAGTTTCTAGTTTTCCTAAGTGAGCGTTTGCTCTAGCTACAGGCTACAACACGAAAACAAACTCACCGTTAAAATTACAAAAATTTCTTATTGAACAATGCAACGGTTGAGCCAAGCCTATTGAAAGATGTTTGTATAGGCGCAATAGAAGCCATTTAAAGGCTTAGAAGAAAACCTCGTGCATTTACAGTCTAAACGTTTTCTTTTTAATATAAGCGGTGGACTTGAAGTTTGATTCGCGGATTGTTTGCATGTGGTTCAGAAATATAATTTCATTTTGTCCACTCGTTTATTTTGAAAAACGCAGGTTGCCTAGACCTTGAGTTGATTGCAGAGACCCCGTATATAAATATTTGGGTATTTTTTGTTCCTGTCGTTTATTGTTTATGGTTATTGTGTTATGTTTAGTTGTTTCAAATTGTACACTTTTGTAAAGGCTTAGCTTTCATGTCATTCTGATGCTTCATTCTTCTATGCACAATCTTTTTTGAACTTTGTAATCTCCACATGAGAAGAACAATTTCTACAGGAGTTGCGTATCCGCTTCAACTGCACAGGTTGTTTCTACAAGAAGTGAGCCTCTTTTTACAATGTTTTTCACAAGCCGCTGCATAATTCCACGAATGCAGGTTAATACGAAGGCCCCAGTTTGTAGCCTATTTTGTTTAAAAACACAACAGTCGCCATAGTGTCCTTCTTTTATAGCAATTCAATAAAAAATCAGTTTGGGGCTCCTGGAGAAAAGATAGCCGCAACTTTTCTCTTTGAAATGTTACTTAAGAACACATAGGGCCTGTTGTGCCGCAATAAACAGAAAAAGGTTTTTTCTACAAAAAATGAGAAAATTTTGTCCATACATGGTTGTGCAACAGCCCTAAACGGTCTGTTTTGCGCACCTACAAATAAAATATTTTGCGTTTCCTTAAATGGACCGACAACCGATTTTTGTCGCGATAGCATATGAAAGCGCAACGGTACCCACAAGCAATTTCTAAGCTTTGGCGGAAATTGGCGTTCCTGAAATCAGAAGGGTGGCGGTTCGTAGTTGGAAACTTGAATGTGTCCCTGTCACAGAACCTGGCAGCTACTGTTGAAACGTGATTTACGTATTGAAAACTTTTAACACAAGTATTTAAACAATAAACTAAACATTAAAAAGGCTAACTGAGCCTTTCAACGGCAGCGCTCAGTAAACAAAGTGAAGGAGCTTTGACGATTCTGCCTTAGTCAGGGGGCGTTTGTTCTGGCAAAATATCTTTTCAGTTTCCAAATCTATAAAAAAAAAAACGCCGCGCCCGGGGACATGGCTTCCCACTTCCACAACGTGAAGCCAGATTCTACCTATCGTCTATCCCAACAGATGGCGCATTCCTGCAAAATAGACCGCTGCATTAAAAAAACATGTAAAGGAACAGGAAAGCCTGCGATTCAAACTTTTTTAACTGGGGACAAGTTTTAAATATTGTTTTTCATTTCGCATACAACAAAAAATAAAATGGTTGCCAGCATTATTTTTGGAAGGGCATACGGCTTAGGTCTAAAAATTTCGATTTAAAAAGTTCTAGGGCGTTATCAGCAAAACCGTTTCTCGTCAAGGTTCTTTAAGTGATGCCCTTTTATTTGGAATAGAGAATGTATACTCGACAAAAATTGGTTGTCTGTCCCTTTAAAACTTGAAAAATAAGGTTGCCTGTATTTTTTTTTTACTATACCACGCAATGCGACGTTCTTGCGATGGTTGAGCTTATTTAATAAGACCAGTGGTGTTTGGCACATTGATGTTTAAAACCCCACTCACATATTGTTGCAACAAGACGTACATAATAAAACGGCAGATGAAATTTCCAAACCAAAGAATTACGTGTGTTCGAAGAATGTATAAAGCTTGTCGAAGTTCACCTTTGCAACAACTTGTATAGACTGAAAGGATAGAGTAATATTCCAAGTCCAAGCACTACGTGTGTTTAAATCGTGCGTACAGCTTGCTGAAGTTTGCATCAAGCGGTTATAGTGGACCGTCATCCATTTCCAAGAACTGAAATTTGCTCTGTGCAAATAGGATATACCTTCGGAGTGTTATTACAGCATCCTGGCAACAGCAGAAAAAAAAGACGCAGACGATGCGTAAACGGCCCACCACGCAGTTGTGTCCCTTTTACGCCTCTACAACGTGTTCCTTTGCGTTGTTCAAGGGAAAATAAGACCATTAGTTCTTCAATGCGGGGACATTATTAATTTATTTGTCTTATTTGCAATTTTTATTTTTATTTCATCATGAAAATGGTGTAAACGTGGCTTATCACCATCCCGATCAAAAACTGGTTGGCGGATTTTTGCCCTCCACATTATCACACTTTTAATTTCATACTTTCATAATGAAATAAGTGCCAATATGAGCAATTTTTTCGTAACAAAATTATAGAAGGCATCAAAGAAAATCTGGTATACCGATCATTCAAGGCGCACAAATCTGTATACAAAAAAAAACCACCGCTAAACAAAAAAAGCAATAAGCTCACACTAACGCATAAGACTTCAAGGTAGCGAAGCTGTACGCAATCTTCACGACCATCACCATGGTTTAGGTCCACGATTGCAGTCGATTTGCTTCTTCGCTGCCGCAACGACTCTACCATTGTGGCTATTAGTGTGAGCTACCTTTACATTTTTGGAAATGTTGGCCATTGGACATCACCGTGGAGGGGCGTACGCTATGACGTATCTTTCTCGTTCCAAACAATTATTGCCTCGGTTACGGCAAACGCTATAATCTTTCTCGCTCTGAGCAAGTTTTGCCACTATTAGGGCGAACGCTAGAGTTTTTTTGCAAATTCTTGCCAATCTCCCTAAGTGGGTATTCCTGGCTTGACAAATGTGCGCGGGGGCCGTTGGGCGCTCGCCGCGAGGCGCCCCCGCATGAGCAACCGGCATGTTTTTGGTTTTTTTGCCTACAGAGCTATCGGCGTAATCTTCTTAATACCCTTAAGTGGGTATGCTTTGTTTTACAAACGTGTGCCGAAGACGCTGGCCGGTCGTTGCAAAGCACGCACACACGAGCGCTGGGCACTCTTTTGGTTTTTTAACAGGCCCGGCTGGACGCCAGCAAAGCACGCACTCACATCCGCGCTGTCAGAATTTCCTTGGAACTTTTAACTGCGGACCAGAAAACCTACAATTTGCTAAACATCTTCAGCGTTAAAAATACCCATAGCATGCACTTTCACTCTGCGAAATCATCAGAAAAAGATATACCGTAGTGCCACAGAGCGTCTTGGAAGTTCCCTGACGCATTTAGCGGCGACATTGTCTTGTGAGAATGCAGGTGACAGTGAAAAACCTGGTTAACTGGAGATTCCTGTGACGGCTTCTACAATGAAATAACAACAACCCAGGACAGCACGCCCTATTGACGCCCCGCAATAAGCCTACACATTCGTTTTTGCTTTCACCGGCTGTTTATACATACATAAACCTGGTATGTCTAATCAAGGTGTCTCACATGCTAGTGAATGGGGATTCCGAATGTTATATTAAGTAACCATAAAGAAAATCAGTCCCCATCAGTAAAAAACGCCTCGCATTCCGATTTGATAAGGCAATCGTCCCCCCGAAGCCAGAAGACTTCTTCGGAATATCATGCGCTTTAGTGTTGTCAACACAACCACAGAGCGCGCTAGTTTTTATGACGTTAGATGATTGGTCTACTCACAACGTTGCCACTTATTATAATGCGATTATGGTCATTAATAATTGAGCCAACAGCAGCCAAGGGAGAATTTGGTCACGCTGAATGTGGCCTGCCTAAAAATGGTTCCTTCTTACATGACAGTTTATGTGATCTCAACCTTCACAGCATTAATATACTGCGTTCTCACAGCGTGCATGCACAATCATAACGAAAGTGTTACATTACACGTGTGCACGTCAAATGGTGTTATGGCATTGAAGTTCTGACGGGGCCAGTGTGGTAACTGAAGGTAGAAGCTCATAGTGTATTGTGGATAGGTGTGACGAGAGTTTACGCGATGAAACTGAACATTTAATTCGCGTTTTTGAGGCAGCTCTACTTCATACCCAATCTCACCCAAAAAGTGTGGCGATGCTGTACATCATTGTGGAACTCTTGAAATCTCTTCCAAAATTGTTCATGAAATCCTGCCTTGCGGTTTTCTCTCCCTTCTGCTTTTTCCTCGTGTGGTTGTAATTAACTTTGTTCCCGAGGTGGAACCATAATTTCAGTCAAGGATATCGTTGCTTAGCGATCAATTGAAACTTTTGGTGGCAACTAACTATCTCTACTTCCATGACGTTGCGAAAAACGTATCAATAAAAGAACGCCGAGATTTCCATTTTTTGTTTTTTTTATGCACAGTCTTGTAGCGCTACAAAACGACAATTTTTCAGACCACCGCAACATCTTCGACAAGCGCTGCATTCCCGCACGCACGGGTATCGTGGGTATTCTCGCTCCACTAAGTGCAGCATTTAAGGTTTGTATCGAATTCGCGGACCGGCGCACAGAAACCCAAATCTTTATCCCAGCACACTACTCCATAGCAGCATGTGTGAAAGTGATGCCCTAAATTTTTGTTTTTGTTTACACGTGTTTTTGAGCATCATGTTCTTCATCATGTACTTATGTACAAATTAAAACCATGGCACCTCACAAGTCGTATAATTCTCATTTAGTTTATAGAGAACCGTACAATGAAGAGAAGGAATATTTCAGTCACAGAGAGGGAAGCGCTGCTTCCTCCCCGAAGTCGGTGACGAGTAAGGCGGTCCACTGGGCAAGTCGGTACACGTCTACAGTATAAATTCACCGCAAAGAACAAACACGAAGACATCGCAGGTCGTCCTGTTTGTCTTCCTTTGTACCATGTCTTTTGCGCTGACTTTACACTACGAAAGGTTACGAGTGTTGCTAGTGATGATGGGTGTCCGAGAATATACCGACAACAGGGACTGAAACAACGGAAGGAACACTATTGCCGATATAGACCAAAATGTGAACTTGTGTCCAAGGTTATGATAGAATACACTACCCCGGGTAAACGCCGGACAACATTGTTGTTTGTTATATTTGTACCGATCAAAGTCATTTGTTATTACAATTACATAGCATTAAAATCATGCAGTATGTGACGACAGAGATTTTCTACCACGCTTTCCTGACGAAAACTTTTTAACGACATCGCCTAAACAAGCAACGTTCTTACTTCGTGACTTGAAACAGCATCTCGTCGTCCCAGTGCGGGTTGATGCCAGCCAGCTTGCGCGCAATGCGGTTGTGTTCTCTTATCCAGAGAGTCGCCAGGGCCAGAATGCCTTTCTGCTGATTGACTCGGGCGTCACCTTGACAAAAGCACACGTGACAAACATTGACTGTGTATGTGCTCCGTTCGCTGAAAATGTCATCGAAAGACATAGACTTCTGCCGCCCCTACCACGTAACTGCCTCTCTTCTCTCCAGCGCCCATCTCTCACGCTGTTCTTCTGTCATTACGGTGTAGGTTTTCAAAATTCAATTCAATATGGCCTGTGTTCCAATGCTCGCGAGCCATCTATGGGTACCTTTCATCACGGTTGGACTTGGAATGCCGCAACTAGGTACAACCACGGGCGCGAGTTGTTTTTTGCATTTTGGGGGCACATTATTACTTTCTACACATATTTTTTTATCGGACATAACAAGCACGCCTATAGTAAATTAAAATAACAGTGCCTATTTCTAGTTATGCAGTGATGTTTTGCCGTAAATGTGATAAATGATTTATTTTTGCTCAACAATGTTGACAAGTACACAGTGTAATACCAGATCTAGAATTTAAGAAAGGTTTGGCCCATATAAATTACTTCTCCAAGCATTATTTGGCCTATTGCCCGAGTGGCTTATTCGAGACAGCTGCGTCGTCTTTGGCTACGTGACACTATTGTCGTTAAAACTGCCCACGTTTTTCTTTCTCTCCGGTGTCACCGAAGGTCTTACTGAAACACGCAAGTTTTTATTGCAATAAGTACTCCCGCTTGTAATCTGACGCAGACGGCACCGACATAAAATGTTGTGTTAATCAAGGCGAATATATTACTTTTAGTCGTTGCTGCGCAATTTTCATAACGAGTGTTACATGCGTGTAAACCAAAAAGCAATATTTGTAATACTACAGCAGAAAATACACAACCTATTTGTATTGGTAGTGGAAGTTTTGTGTTTATCGCAAATACAAAAAGACGCAGGGGTTTATTGAAGTGCATAAGAGCCTTACATAAGTAAAACCACTACAGACAAGGGTTCCAAAGTCACTGACGGTACAAAACCCTCGATGAGTTAATGCAGAGGTAATAAGTGCAAAAAACATTGCCAGCCACCCTGCAACAATATTCTAAAACAATAAAAGGGTTAATTAATTTCAAGTAAACGAATAAAAGACACTTATCTATAGTTTACCTACACAGAATCAGAAACAGAGGACTCCAGTTCTGAAATACTGAACGAATGTTCACAACACGGAGAAACCGAGAGAAACACGGTTTCTCTCGGTCCTCTAAAGATGCTGACATAACAATTTTCTGTGAACTTTTTTTTGTTGTTAAGCAATGCGTCTCAGCTTCGTCAAAATTCAGACACCGGCGCTCATATTTCCTCTTTATGTATTTGACTTGCTTAATGTCTAGCAACCAAAATAGTATACTGAAATTTTGCGTGATTGGGCGAATGGGTTAATGTTGTTTTCAAAGCTACTATTGACCGGTGCATAAAGAACGCCGAGAAGAACGCCCAGGATGCCGTACTGGTGAAAGCACGATGCAGCACATTATCAGGAGTTTTTGACGTGCTTTCTACGCTGTTCATAAGAACTTTATTACTTTATGTTTTTGGATACGTGTGTTACCCATAACGTTGCACCATTTATGAACCAGAATCAATTGTGCATCCGTAGTTCAATATTTTAGTTATCATTCAGCTGCGTTTTTATTCTAGTTTGTCTGTACTTTTTATAGTTTGATAAATATTTTTATAGAAGTTATTTACTCGTGCAACTTCCTTTACCTCCGAATCATAACAAATATTTGTGTGCTTTGTGGTTCTAAGTGTCGGAAAAGCACTCGAACAATTCAATGGTTGCCACGCCCTGCAGATAAAAACAGACTTTATAACTGTTGTTCAAACCACCGAACAGGGCAGAATCTGGCATCTTCTGGCCTCATAACCGCAAGTATTGCCAGTGCTTTTCGGTGCGAAAGGAAGGCATTTATTTCTTCCCCGTAGCAGCTCTTCAGAGTGCAGGTAACCATTCGGTGAAACGCCACACCCATTGTTAAGAACTCTACCAGTGAAGGGGACTCTTCAAAATAATGCATGGAGAGTGCTTACCAGCATACGCACATAATGCACCCTCGTCGGGGTGGCTGCAGTTGTCCTCATCAGGTGACAGGCTGTCCGGCAAGTACTCAATGCCTCCAATCTCTCGGCTCAACATCATGCCTGTGTTAAACAGCCAGACTTTTTTCAAAACAGTTCGTTTATTTTTGCAGTGCATTCCCTTTTATCTTCTCCGATCGGCCTCCATTTTATTTTCACCAACCTGTGCCCATACTAGTCGAGACAGCGCCTACTTACGCACATAAGCAGCCGTGTAGGGGCGTAAATGCAAGAAAACATTTTAGCAAGCACTACTGTGAAGGGCATGTTCAATATTTTACTGCTGTGTTGTAATGGGAATACAGGTGACAGCTTTAGTAGATCCATAGAAGTATTTGCTTTTATAAGCTCTTCTAGGTTTGAACGCATTAGAACTAATATAACGCATTATTTTCTCCTTGCATTTTGGAAAGGTGGGAGGATTAAACTGAAGTTTTAGGTAGCGTAATTCGGGATTATTCCGCAAACATCACGAATAAGGGAAACGCGGTGTCAGAAGTTTATACAAAAATGAAAATGTATAAAATGAAAAAAATCAGATGTAACGTGCCCGCCTTCCCTTGCATTGTGAAGAACATATTGAAGTTGTCAATGCGGCCATGCTCGGTATCTATTTTAAGCTGTTATTTATAAACGACACGTGGCCCTGCATTTATGTCCTAACGCGGTTTGAAAACCCCCAAAACTCAAAGTACCTTGCTTCGCCGAGAAGCCACGTTTAACACGTCTACATCCCTAAAATCAGTTTTCTACATGGCGAGGGCGCGCCTGTTGTTCTCTCATGACGTCGCTATCACCGATTCCTCATTGCCTGCGCCATCGGGCGTTCAGCGACACACGTTCTAGGCGCACCTTTATCAAGCAGAGGAGCACTAGCAGCCATGGCGTACGGAAGAGCTTTCATGTCGCACGAAGGCGGCCCTTGTCCCATTCCCGACCATTCAGGCATGTACAAAATTGTATTTTCAAAACAAACATAGGCCTTTCTTGTAGGAACCTACCTCCCTAACAAGTTGTACTTCAAGTATTTTTATTTGTCCGGACTCTTTGCAGCATCGGCCATTTTTGTAACTATTGCTTCGTCGCGCCGTCATTACCTGATTTTACTGTAACCGGGCATATTTCTGTAGCACTTTGGCTATATTTATTGTTTTTTTCAAGAACAATTGCACTTCAGCCGTGCTTGCAATGACGTCGAGTGCATAAAATGTGAAAGTAAGTTCAGCGAATCATTTGGGACAGCACGACAAAAAGTTAGTAGGGAGTAAAGCATCCCTGTTGTAGCTGCCCGAAATGCTTTTACAATTTTTGTCGTGTGCCTGGTTATAAAATCTGTCATGTCTTTGTAGATGTATGGGTGCCTCGAGCGATTATTATTCACAGAATTAAAGGTAGGACTTACTCCAACAAAAATTTTATTCCTTCGTGCGTACCTAAGTACGCATCCTCTCTACAACTTCACTTCGTTGTACACACCGTTACTGTTGGTGGAGTGGTTGAGCAAACTTTGTATTATTGTACAACGTCTTTTATGAATCCAGTATACTCGATAAGTAAATGCATGGTTGAGTAGAATGTTTTTCGCACCGCTCGTGTATTCCTCGCCCGAAGGCGCCCACCTTCATTATTAAAACCCGTCTATTTTACTGCCTATCACATATTGAGCAAGCAAGATACGCCATGCACACAAAACAATTGTGACTTCGAGACAACGCAATCGCATGCCGTAACCATATCGTTCTGCCAGCGGACTTGAGCACTTCGAATAAATTAGATAAACCAGAGTTTTCTCAACAGCCTACTTTTATGCCTGTCTGCCATGTATGGCAAAAGCCCGATTTCCGCAGGAAATGTTTTTATATGCAGGCACAGAAATGCCCTACATAAGGAAATGTTATAGGTTTTTAAATTGCCGATGTTTATAATTTCAATATCCTACGTGGTTCATTACGGGAAAAACCAAATGATCAGTTTGTGAAAACATTGAAAACCTATATTTTTAACCTATTTTAAATGTATTCTGTTTCAGGTGTTTTTATATTCGATCTACTGCTTTCCTATACCCACTCCCAATGTGTGCCGTGTATTCAAGAAGTAGCATCTATAAATAAAATAAATAAAATTTTCTCTAACCTATGCCTCAAGCATTAGTGCTGAACGAAAGTACAAAGGATGGTTAGAAAACAAACAGGCGACTGGGTATTGAAACACGTGGACTAAAACCATGTGAACATTCCACACATCCAATTCCCCCAAAACATCCTACACAAGCAATCAATATCCACATGGGAAATCATGCGATCAATTGTTAGCGTGACATTACCGTCTTTGAATTTGCGCGTGGCTCGAGAGACGTTTTCGTTATGACCGTACACCAAAGAAAGGTCCGCGTAGGAAGTTTGTTGGTTCATCTGGTCGACAACGCCTGCGTATAAACGATTAAGACATGTCACCATAAGCACACCACTTCCTACGTGTCAGCACTGACAAGTTCACATCCCCTTCACAAGCCGCAATCCGCGTTCTGGAAATTCAGTGTTCGGAGTGTACGGTTTTCGGAATCCAGCTAACGTTCAAGGTACTTATTTTTTGTAAGTGGGTACTTAGCAAACATTGGCAGTACATTAAACCATACGCGAGCAGCTTCTTTATCGAATCATAAGACCACAAAGAACACAAACGAGCGCACAGCAACAGATCGTGTGATAACACCGGAATCACAATTTGGTGCATTTGGTCTTCGTAATTGGCATGTCGCGTAGATAAGGGCGCGCCTTGTGGCAAGAGAGAGACTTGCAACCTTTGAATACACTTATACACTGCTTCGCCCCTCCCCAGATTTGACGTAAGTGGAGATGGCCCGGTTTTCGTGTGCCCACCTAGTTACCATACTTTCTCGCTACTTACATTTTTCTTAAAACAGGCCATGAACATAAAATCCAACTGATTTTATGTGAAAGGACAGGCGTTTGGTAACCAGTTCAGGTCTACAGCCATAAAAGTCGTTTAGCCGCAGAAAAAACGCGAAAAATACAGCAAAACTTTCAAGTTTCGCGCTACAATCACGCAACGTGCGCAGAAGTGACCTATTATGGGCCTGCACTAAAGACATCTTTACCAGTGTGCCAACTGTACGTTGGCATTCAAGTTACGAGATGAAACGGAACTAGGGGCCCCACTGCAATCGCCCAAGCATGGTTTTGGCGGTGGCAGCCGCTTTTATAAACCAAAGTAATACTATTTTGTCTTCAAGCCTCTAATATTCCGGCAAGGCTTCCCAAGTACCGCTTTAGAAGCATTGTTTGGAGGTCGTGTCTCCTATCCATAAACAAGGTGTCCTCACAAATGATAAACATTTAAAATATCCTCTATTTACTGCTATTCTCAAATTATTCCAACCCAACTGCTGTCTACCTGCCCAAGACATACTGAAAGACATTTCCTGCGATTGTTTTCTTTTGTCCGACATAATTTCTAATGAACGCCATCCTTTCTGCACAATGCCGATAGTTAGGTATTATAAGGCATTTTTTTTGCTTTCGGTCTCACAATCCGTGTTTACGTATTCTCTTGTCCGTGTTCTCACGGCGGGGTTTCTATGACTGCGGCAGTGTTTATTGAATAAATGCTTTTTTAGTTTGTCTGTAAATGCCCATAGGAGAGAATTATATGACCACCCCCCGATTTCTCCATTACCAAGCGAATTGCTTGCATGTAATCGATTCTAGAGTCGCCATTTCTAAATCAAAGCTCTTCCCTTGGTTGTTTGAAATGGTCGCTGTCACGTACGAGGGCGCTGATAACAATAAGAGAGTAGGCTGATGTGTCTATGATTCGTAAGCCCTTCGGCATTCCCCACATTCTGAATTTAAATTCGGTTTGCATTTTTAGGCCAGTGGTATACCTCTACGTTTTGCAGCCGCGAAGGAATCGTTCTGCTCTATTTCTAACAATTGCACCGCTATGCTGAATCTGTGGTTATTCCTTCGGGAATTTCTCTTTTCTTCTATTTATTTTTTGCTCCACCAATTTAACATTCTTTATATTAACTCCTGGAACCCCGCCAACCAATCTAGTCCATTCAAACTGTGTCTTCGCATAGTGTTGCTAGAACCTAATTCTGCATAAAATATTTTCGGTATCATTCTCTCGCCCTCGTTGTTTGTTACGTTACTAGCTTCACCTGTCAGTGTATACATTCTACATCCACCAATAGAAGCTTCTTCTTTGACGACTTTAAGCTACCAACTCGTGCTACATACTCTTCAAGCTTTTCAATGACAATAGGCGTTGATGTCAATGCTCTGTTTAACTGCGGACTTGTTGTAGTTCGAGCACGTTCAGACGTCTGCTGTAGGTCGTACGTTACGAAGGCATACGAGCAGGTTATCAGACCCACCGGCGGCCTGGCAGAAACTCGTTCCTTACCGACCAGTAGATGACGCAGTGGTCCCGCTGGGGCGGGTTCCTCTCCCTCCCGCTAAACAAAAAAGAGGGCAGG
Source organism: Haemaphysalis longicornis (assembly GCA_013339765.2). Taxonomy (NCBI): domain Eukaryota; kingdom Metazoa; phylum Arthropoda; class Arachnida; order Ixodida; family Ixodidae; genus Haemaphysalis; species Haemaphysalis longicornis. The sequence continues at coordinate 87,595,218 of CM023457.1, read as the reverse complement.
GAGCCTCTATAGATGATGTTTCGCTGCCTATTCCTTTGGGTGAACCCTGGAATTTTCCGCAGAGACGGCGCTGCTGTTCTCGGGCGACCGTCAATTCATGTTCGAGCCAACACAAGAGACCACAGCCCCGCTGTTTCAGCAAATTTCGCATTGCCTGGAACTACACCTATTCCAGTCAACCTTTCGTGCATGACTCCCTTATAGCCAGCGTGTCTCAAAATGTTCCCCCTTCTTTTAAATAGCGCAACAGCCTCCTTCCTCGGTTCTTTTTCTCGTATCTGCTACTGATGAATCTGCTAATTTACTGACCACCACGCTGTCGTCCCGTACGTCTCCACTACCGCCCTCCGCTCCGATTGAGAAAGCACGTTTGTTATAAAGCCCGTAGCCTAGTCGTGCGCCTTGTGGCTAATGAATACCGAGTTAGCTTACGTTTTTTTTCAATAATGTTTTATCCTGTCTCTGAATAAACCTACGCCCATTCTTTTCCTCCCCATCGCGTGGTCACGGCTCTTAACCTCGCCTTTCACTTTACTACCGTTCACACTATCGAGGTTGACCCTAAAGTAAAGCCTAGTTTATTACCGGTTTCACCCTTGAGTTTTTTATGTTCTTTTCTGTTCCTCATTCATTGATTCCTAAAATATAAGCAATGTGTTGCCTTGACTATTTCGCCCAGCTGTTACAAAGTTTCTCACAACACCACAACGACCTGCTTCACTTCTATTTTTTTGTTTAAGTCTGCATTTGCTATCCCTCACTGCCGTACCATAAGCCTTTCGCTGATTCATTGCTCATTCATAATCCTAGTAGGAGATCTCACCACCATGATATCCGAACCGAGACGTTGGTACAGTGCTACAAAAGTTTTAAGTTGAATCGTCTATTCGGCTTGTCCCCAACGGCCTTCGGCTCTCTCCAGCGCTGTGGAAGTCCTCCACATTTATCGCTGTCTCCCGGTACCTACCCAAGTTCGTTTTTCTCTCAGTGCATCAGGAACACAAAAACGTGTTATATGCTATACTCTGAACCAATTACTTGTTTTAACTCACTTAATCTTATATTGACTTTCTGACCGTCGAGTACTGCTCCTAAACAGTGATACTGTAGACTATTACTTCTATACTAGCAAATCGAAACATATCACTTCTGTACAAATATCAGCCACCAATGTAATAGGCAAATTCAGCCCTCTATTAACCGCTGCTGGAAAGCATGATTATACGAGTGGAGATACTGTACCTCGTCCGCACTGAACGCAAGGTTCTGTTCGCTTGATTCCAATCAGCGTGGTGTTGTACTGTCCGTAAAAATTGTCGTTTTCGGGAACATCAATGGGAAAGCAACGATCTCCTTGAAGACATGGGGGGTTTGGACCCGGTCCTGCAATATTGAGAATCTTTCAGAGGCACACTCTACCACCTCCCATATGATTTCGACGAGGTGTACCAGGCTTCTTACGATTAAATGGGTGTCTGTGTATACAAAGAGTTTTGGATGAATCGGCTCATTCCTTCTGCTCTAACTAAACAGCACAGTTGTGTTCGTAACCATCAAAGGAAGCAACAATAAATTGTTTGTGAAACTTGGTTGTAAAAACATGTGCCCTTTTCGTTGAGCACCCCTGCCTACCTATTAAAAACCACTGAATTCACAGAAAATAACCAAAGTAAGCCATTGCACGCGCTTTGCCCAAAACATATATTGAGTGGTCCGACCTAACGCCTTAACATTGCTTGAAGCTTTTGAGCACACTCTATGAAATTTTCCTCTCATTCTCGTAGGATAGACCTTTCGCACGTATGATGCAGATAGGAAGTAAAGTGCGTGGATTTTATTCAAGACATAGAGAATACATATTTTTATTTATCCAGCAGAGGCTGATGTGTGGGCCTCGCCCCGTGGAAGGCGTCACTAGTCCGGGATGCCTTGACTTCGGCTGGCCGTCCGTGCTCGGGTCAACAGCTTAAGCCGGATATCCAGGTCCGGGCTGACCAGGGAAGCCCTCCACTTAATAAAGGTGGGGTTGTGAAGTGGGGGCAAGTCTGGAGCTCGTTGGCACTCCCATATGATGTGGTAGAGGGTGGTGCGAGGCTGGGGACAGTAAGCGCAGAGGGAAGGTTGTTGGGTGGAGAAGATGAGGTGGAGGGGGGTGGGATGTGAGTAGGTATTTGTCTGGAGACGCGGCAAAGTTGTAGCTCCCTCTCTGGAGAGGCGCCAGTGTGGTGGTGGGAGGCTGCGGCGACTTTGCTTGTAATGGGAGAGAATCTTTGTGTAGCCGCTCAATGGGTGGGGTTGATCTTGAGGGGGTAGACATTGGCCACTATCGGCAATGGCTCGCTGTATCAAATCACGAGCCGCGGCGTGAGCCGCTTCATTGCCGGGATGGCGGCTTGTCCAGGAGCCCAGACGACGCAGATATCAGGGGTTGTCGAGCAGTTTTGGAGGATGAGTAGCGCTGATAATGAAATGCTGCCAATCTGGTAGTTTCAGCAGGCTATCTGTGAATCGGTGAGGATAGTAACTGGTTGAGGGTGGGAAGTGGCGGCCAGGGTAATGGCTATTTTTTCAGGGACATCGATTGAGGTTGTGGTAGTAGTAGCGGCATTGACGCATTGGCCCGTATGTGTAACTACCCAGGCTACGTGCCGGGCGCGCCCAGGGTAAGGGTAGCATCTGTGTACAGGGCGCTGGTGGTCGTTCCCGTATCGCGCAGTAAGGGCTCGAGCCCGAGAAGCCCGGCGGCCAACGTGGTAGTTGGCGTGCATAGTTGGAGGGATTGGGCCCACTCGGATGCAATCTCGCAGGGCTAGAGGGACGCGTTTTTGTTGTTCCCTCGGGGGTAACGGGCGGTGTCCTAATGCTTTAACGGCTTTTCGACCTGTGGGAGTCAATTGCGGGCACCATAGTTGAGCTGAATGATGGGCTTCTTGCAGCTCTTCCCATGTGTTGTGAACTCCCAAAGCAAGTAGTTTTTGGGTCGCAGTGGCAGTGGGGAGGCCAAGCGCAGTTTTGTACGCTTGGTGAATCATGATGTTGATTCGAGCCTTTTCTGTAATTTTAAGAGCGAGGTATGGGGTTCCGTAGGTAATGCGGCTAATAAGCAAAACTCGCACTATCTATAGAGTATCTTGCTATTCAAGGCCTGGACGGCCGTTGGAGATGCGTTGCAGAAGGTGCATCAGTTGCGACAGGGTTTTATGTGCGGGGAAATTGTGTGCAGTCCAGAGCCGTTTTTTGGGTATTGTGAGACCCAGCACCCGCAGTTGCCGGACGTTGGGGACTGGCTGCCCTGCAATGGCCAGCTAAGGTTCAGGGAAGCCTCGAGCGGATTTATGAGAAGGCTGGGAGAGGAGCGTCAGCAAAGCTGATTTTTCGGGTGCGCACTGGAGGCCTCGTGTCTGGAGGCAGTGAAAGGTAACGGTAATCGCTTGCTGCAAGGCATCATGCTGCTTTCCAATTAAGCCAGTAGGCGTCCAGACGGTAAGGTCCTCTGCATATCGCGCGTGTTTAATGTGGGGAATTGACTGCAATTGTGGTTGGAGGTCTTTCATGGCTATGTTAAATAACTTTGGTGAGATGACCGAGCCTTGCGGAGTACCTTTCGCTTAAATCGTGAATGCGGACGATCGAAGATATCCAATTCCAGTTATCGCAGTGCGGTACGTTAAGAGCGCCTTGACGTAGTCATATATGTGGTCTCCACATCCTAGAGATGCGAGTCCTGAAAGTATTGCCGAGTGTTAAACGTTGTCGAAAGCAACCTTGATGTCCAGAGTGAGTATGCAGCGCTTGTGTGATGACGTGACGCGATCAATAATGTCCGGCTTAAGTTAACATCTTGGTGATGAAATAACAATCGTGTACAGGTATCGGTTCTCGAATGATGAGTTTTTCAAGGAATCATTATTCTCACCCTAAAATTATTTTCAGTATTCCTCAAACAGTGACTTTGATCATGTTAGTAACAACCTCTATGGTGCACATATGAATTTACAAACATCCTTAGTAGCGATTTCGTTGCCGCTTTCACAAATAGCTTGCTGAAATACATTTTTCATATACGTAGGAAAGGCAAAAAGCACTGCACACTTTTTTTGATATCTCAAGCCTTTAGAAACGAAACAACACGATTTAAATATTGTAAACGCCGATTGTAGCGAAGGTGGCACGGACTCCAATATCCGGCCATTCACCGGTGGTTCTATACTAAAGGCTATTGCCACCTGCTGGCCCGTGGGGACGCGCCAATGCCACCTCCTTCGCCCACATAAACCTTCCGGTTCTCTACCGTTCACCCTGTTATCCCTATCAGCATCTACAAACCTCTCCGACCTTGCCCGAGGCCCTCTGTCTTATCGCCCATAGCAAGGTTCCCTAAATAACTCCGTACTCCCAGACTCCCTGTCTGTGCCTCACAATGCAGCAAAAGCTCGTTGATTAGAACTCGAAGGGGACCACAAAATCGTTCGAATCAGGCGGAGTTTGAATTAGCGTGCGGGGGCTAAAATGAATGGACATCGCGCCACAACGCGCGCGCACAACACAAACAAGAACTGGTTGATTCCTCTATTATAGGAATCAGTAAAACACGAAAGTGAAATGTGCAGCGAAATCTGAAGCTGAGCATGATTTGCGGGTCAGCGGCTGTCTTGTGGGTGTTCTTTGCGAGCGACGTCCTGCTGGCGGGTCGCTTCGGCAAAGGTGTGCCCGCGTCATTTCGTGAAGGATATGGCATCAGTGAATCTTCGTGTATCCCGGCCATAAAACGCTTTCGTGTTAAAATGATAAAACCTCAAAACGAACAACCGTAATTATTAACGCACTCTAGTACTAAAGGTTGCTCCCCCGCAAGAATACCCTCTGTGCGGGGGTGCACCCTTTACAGGCCGCTTGCTTGTTGCACTGGTGTCACTTCCGTGGCGGATAGGACTGCGCGAAATCTTCGTGTATGCGGGAATAAAACACGTTTCGTTTAAAAGTCACCTCTGGACTCTTGAAGCGTAATTAGGCGCTGCTACACGTTTGTTGCGCAACCCGCGTGATCGCTGTCCCGACCACCGACCGCGGAACAAAGGAAACCTGCAACGGCATGCGCCGGAGCACTGGCACCGGTTGTCCCGGCGCCCGCTGCGGACGCGAAGTAAGCCGTCGCAGCACCTTAGCACGCGCGCTACGCTTTTGTTTTTTCTGTTTCGTCGTTTCGCATCTGCTAGTAAATTTGGTTTGTTTGGATTTGCAACCACAATGTAATCCACTCTGGTTAGACTTACTCTGTCGAGGAGCGATGGAACCAGGGGAACCCAGGTCGAAATTAACCATTCTGGATAACGACGCGTTCTAATTATCGGGCGTATTCCTAGTTGAAATATATAGGGCTTTGCCGGGACCGGGGCGTCAGTTCGAATAGACTGTACGTTCGAATTAACCGAGTCCTAGTTAACGATCTTTTACTGTATTTAATTTCTAAAACTCATGGCGACAGAGAGATATATAAAAGAGAGCCGACTCCGCTATCTCGGACGTTCCGTTAATGTCACCAACTTGCGGAGCACGGTCTAGATGGCGCTACAAATGGGCAATATCTAAGGAGGGGCCTTAGCACTACCCAGCGTTCGCCGCGTGCTGGCGCTTGATGTAACCGCCGGGAACGACGGCGGGATGCAGTCCGGCTGAATTTGTTGTCTGCTTCAGCGACGGTTCTTTCTTGCTCGTTTTAGCACATCTGCGCATTCATTGCGCGCCTACTACACATGGCTTAAAGAGTTTGTTTCGACAGCACCTTCTGGGTAACCGGTACCTGATGAAATGACGTAATGATTGGTTAAGCAGCACGTTCACACACCTAGGTATCAGTACGTGTAAAATAATTAATTACACGCAAAACAAACACGCCATCACTCTGATGACGGAATATAGGTATTCATCTGTCTTGGCTGTTTGTTTTATAACGTCTGTATTTTCAGAAACCGGGTCATCAAACCAGGTTGTTCAACAATATGCATGTGGCACCCGTCGCGGTGGCTCAGTGGCTAAGACGTTGCGCTGCGGAGCACGAGGTCGCGGGTTCGATTCCCGGCCGCGGCGGCCGCTTTTCTGATGGAGGCGAAAAGCAAAAACGCCCGTGTGTTCGAGATTTCGGCGCACGTTAAAGATCCCCAGGTGGTCAAAATTAATCCGGAGCCCTCCACTACGGCGCGCCTCATCGCCTGCGTTGCGTCGGCGCGTTAAACCCTACAATAAATCAATCAAATCAATATGCATGCGGCGTTATACGCTGTCGGCATCTATAAGACCAATGGACCGCCCAATAAGAATGAAGATCGAACCGTAAATGTCGACGTGGATTAAAATAAAAATTGAGTTGGATATTTTTTGGTCACTTTATCAGGCAGCCAGCGCCTTTCTATAGTCACAACAAAGTGCAGCCGTTCATGTCAGGTGTTGAAATATAAATATGCGTCATTGCCGCGCGTCTATGGAGACCGCGGTAGATCTTTTTGAACGTTGTTCCGTTGTTCATTTGCAGAAGAAGAATAAATCGTTACACATGCGGCAAGATAGCGGGCAAGCAAGCAAGGGCGATTTTCGCGCTGCATTGATTTACTGTAAGCAGAATCAGGCTGGATTGCATTTTGTGGTGCGTGATATTACTCTTGCTCATGTTCTGCTTGGTATTTCCATGGTCTTTCCACAATTGTCGTCTACAATTGCATCTTCGATCTCCCGGATGAAATCAATATCTTTTCAGCCGGCCTGGTTTACGTCTCACTAAACGCTCCCTGATAAGGAATAAGCCATGCTCACATATGCAGCGGTGGGCGATCACCCGCGCCGCTCATTGAGGCCATGAACTGGGATTTATATTCCGCACTAGTACTCATGTCTTGTGATTGCCCGCACAGTTTAACATGTTTAGTGACAGATGTCGCGGCGATAGAAAACAAGCCGCCAGGGAGAGCGAACAAGGGGAGTGCACACTACAAAGGCACAACGACGGGATGCGGTGCTAAGTAGGAAAAGAGCAATGTTTAAAATGGGCGGCTGGCGCCGCGGGAGACATTATTGTACAACACAAATGATTTTTTCTAGGCCATAGTTTGCGCTCTTCTTTAGCCTACTCCATGCCCTTGCTTGTTTCTTTATAGCTTGCAAGCTGTAATGTTCTGAGCAAAGCAGCTTATTTGAGATGATCTTGAAATTCGTTTCGTGTGACGGGAGGATTTTTTCGCGCCTTGCTGCTGTGTAGTATGAGAAAGCAAACACCTCAAAAATTATTAGACAAACTGATCGTCAAAATATTTCGTAACATGAGGCGCACGCTCACCAAGGTCGATAGGCAGGGCTGACAGCTTGACACCGGTGAGGTGTGATATGTCGTGTGTCAGGAACTGGCCGAACAGCACCGCCATATTCGTAAAGCGCGGGTCAACGCTGCGGTTCTCGTAGTGCACCGTCGTTGACACAAGCCGGGTACTCGGTAGAGGCCTCCCAGTCACAGAAACACGTATAGAGGAAACACCTGCAGTCGGTCGCTCATTAACAAACGTTAGGCGCCCTGATACACAGGGAGCTGTGTTTCTTTTATCTCTTTCACTCTTAACTTCCTTTTCTTTTTACTCAGGAATACCATGAATATTGTCACGAAGCCAAAGACGGCGCAGCTGTCTTGAAGAAAAAAACTACACCATCTTCCCACGTGGGAACCCTGAGGAGATGCAAAGCCATGCAAACTCGTGCAAACTCGAGATGCTTCGCATCTCCTCAAGGTTTTCACGTGGGAAGGTGGCGTAAGTTTTTTACTTTTCGCCTCCCTCAGAAAAGCGGCCGCCGCGGCCGGGAATCGAACCCGCGACCTCGTGCTCAGCAGCGTAACGCCTTAGTCACTGAGCCACCGTGGCGGGTCACTGCCAGAATCGCTGGCGACCATTGTCAGCTCATCGGACGGCGCAGACCGAAGCACCAAGTGAAGGGAGCAGCGGCGCGGACCTGGTTTATCTGAAGTGGCGAGGAGGAGGGGAGAGGAGGAGCAGCGCGCACAGTTGTTTTGGAGAGAAGAGAGTGACGCTATCACAGCTGGCGTGGAGAGAGTGAGAGAAGGAGCGGCGCACACATGTGGTGTGGAGAGGACGAGGAGAGCGACGTTATCACAGCTGGCATGGAGGGGAGGAGAGGTGCGGACGGACGCCGGACGGCCGGACGGACGGACAACGGACATAGACCCGAGCAAGATATGCTTTGCATCTAAAAACACGTCGTGTGGAGCAAACTTCTGCTCCGCTAACAACTCAAAGAATACACAAGCGGCGAAGCAACAGTCAACAATGTGACGTGCGTACGCGAGTGTCAGCGAATCGAATGCCGCGGCGTCTGGTCTTCGGGAATTTATCTTTCGGCACGAGTGTTTCTCACACCGTGGAAATAAATCGAGAACACTGTAGCTCAAAAGAAGTTTTTGTAGGCTAGTGACGTTAGGGCGAACCACTCTCCTTATCATATGAGATAACCCGTGCGGCATAAAATAAAAAAACATCCCCCTCGCGAGGGGCACGGTCAAATGCAGAGTCACGATCACGCCACAACTGTTGTTGCTCCCGCGCCAAACTACGACGCATGCGTGCCCCACCTGTTGCTGAACGCGATCCGAGCACGCAGAGAACACACGAGGAGTAGCGGAGCGCAGGCGAGGAGGAGTGGGGGAGAGGGCGTACCTGGAACGGCTGTTGCGGACGCCGAGGCACGCCAACGCCGACAACGCCGGGTGACATCGTGAGTTAAATAAATGCTCAGCATTTAAAATGAAGAATGGTACACGCGCTTCACGAGGCAGACAGATAACAAAGCCCGCCGCGGCCGTGTGTTACAAGCAGAACACATAGAAACAAACCCAATGCATGTTTGGCGCCAATATCTGGCTCCAAACGGATACTTGCCTGCCAGCACAATACACTGTCCAACACGGAAGTGGCATCACCCGCCGCTGTGGCGCTGTGGCTGAGAGGTCGTGCTGATGATCCCAGTGGCTGCTTTTATGAGTGAGGTGAAAACCGAATACGCCCGTGTGTGGAGATTTCAGCGCACGCTAATGTTCCCCGGGTGGTGTGACTTATTCTGGAGATTTTCACTACGGCCCGCGTCGAAGCCCAGGCACAGCTTCAGAGAATCAAACCCTGTAGCTAGAACCGAAATTTTATTAGTGTAATCGTTCTGGCCGCTTCAGAGATATAGTAGAGAACAGGATCAGAACCGGGATATTGTGGGGAGGGCCTATCCGTGATACACGTCCTCATTCAATGCAAGGCACTCGACATTACACGACGCAAACACTTCAGAGAACTCTACAGACAACATATTCCATTACATCCGTCATACTTTTTTAGTAGACGATGCAATGTTTCCTGTTCAGCGCACGTTTCAGTTCCTATCAGAAGTTCACTTCTTACAACTTATCTCATACCACCCAAAGTTTTGCCCCTGGTCCAATACAGAAGGCACCTTATTTATCTTTTAACCACTCTTGACCTTCACCCTTGCCCTTTACACCAACCGCGCTCATAGTCTTTAACTGATTTTATTTGCGTTCCCTCCTCATCAAATAACTTTGTGTTTGGCGCTCTTTGCCCTTGTCGGCCTTGCGCCAATAAACTCGAACCATCATCATCATCACAACCGGGATATTGTTATTAGTTTTCGTAATACACGTTGGCACGCCATAGCTGTTATTTCGGTAGTGATACTACGAAAGGGCGACTGAATTCAGGAAAGAGTGGAATCACGTGCCACGGAATTGTTTCTGATGTTTATTGGTACTGAAGCACGAAACGCACGACGCACGCTCCTTAACGGCGGCGCTTGGAGGAGTGTTTTAAGTGCGAATGCACTTCTTAAGCGAGCCTGAATCGTCCGCCGCCGTCGTCCGCATAGCAACAGCTGCGGGTGCGCGCGCTCCTCGTCTTGCCTAGCAACGGGGGGAGATGGGCGCGCGCTACTCTCCTCCTCCTCTCTCCGCTCAGTGACTGCGGGTGTTGGGCGCCTCCTCTCCACTTCGGGCGGGAGAGCTCTCGCTCGCGTAGCGGGCGCTCCGCATTCCGACGCGTGAGGGCGCTCGTGTAGCGGCCGCGTGGCGCGGGAGGGTATTAGTCGAGCGCGCGCCGTCGTAGAGAGCGGTCGCTGGTCCTGCATCTCGATAACGATGATGGCGGACCGGGCAATGGTACCAGCAATAACGAGTGAAATATCTTTCTTTGTAGTTGTGTGCGTGTGTGTAATCTCTCGACTACTCATTAAGATCACGATATCCACCGTAATCGCGCAATCAACAACCGTGCATTCGTACTTACACACTCTCCCCCTCGGGGAAGTGCGAGGGAATTTTTTTCGGGAGGAGAGGGATCTATACGCCGTCCGTAACAAATGAAAACAAATAGAACCTGCGCCATAAAAATACCTTAGTCATCTTTCTGCTTTCGTAAGGAAAAAAGGCTAGTTGTTTCGTTCATTGTAATATTTAAATAAAAATAACAGGGCACACAGGACTCCGCGAGTTTGATTTGTAACCATGAACCATTTTACGAACCGACATTTTATTATGATTGTTATTCTTTAATGCGTCGATGCAGTGTGTAAATAGCGTGACGATAAAAAAGCCGGAAAGAGGGGAACGGAGAATGAAGCACTCAGAAATTTTCAGAGGGTGTTCAGACCCCGAAATCCTCCCTTGTAGTAAAAGCATTCAACCTTGCTTTCGGGTGTGAAAGCGCTGCGAACGCTTTGGTTTCCGCCGGCATGAAGCCGCACTGAGTTATTTGCTTGTGGCAGCAGATACCTCATCCAGCTTCTGCTTTGCTTTCGTTGCAATATTCTCCAAAGCTGCTATCCCAATCTTTCATTGTGCAACTGAAGGAAAACGGCAAATTAACAGTGTTATCCCTTGAATAGCGGAATCAATCGCGTGACCCCTCTCCACATTAGGAAAGAAAGAAACATTTTACCGGCAACCTGTATAGGCACGTTTCACTGATGTTTGCCTCGAAAGCATAAGCGCATTTTCCATAGCCCGGTGGCTCCGGGCGTCGTTTCTATTGTGAAAGACACAATGCTCAACACGACGTCTGGTCATCACGAGACGTCATCACACGCAGGTGTAGGCACTCTGTCCGACATGCCAACAGCTGTACTTATCATGAGTCGAGCACCAGCGCCCATACAAAGAAGGCGTATCGGTTGATGTCTTAATAACACAGACCAAGATTAGAAGACACAGTCGTTGGTATTGAAACCGATCAATGGAATTGTGGATAATACAAGACGCAGGGAGGAGCCGATGCATTAATCAGGGACGTCTTTTGTTACGCCGTGTCTCAGTGTCAGCCCCGTAGACCGCTGGGACGGCGCACTGCTGTAAGTGGGTCATAACCGCTCGAGCAATCGCCACTTCTTTATAAATCCCTAGCATGCTGCGCAGGCAGCTTATTTAGGATTAGTATTGTGCTCGCCGCGGCCCCTGTCAGGTGCAGGGTGCCTATAAGCGCGGAATCCTTGTTGATTGTCGGGTTTAACGCGGTGACGCAACGCAGGCGATGAGGCGCGCCGTAGTAGAAGGCCCCGGATTAATTTTGACCACCTGGGGATCTTTAACGCGCGCCGAAATCCCGTACACACGGGCGTTTTTGCTTTTCGCCTCGGTAAGAAAGGCGGCCGCCACAGCATCCTGGGTTTCTCTTCCGGCGGCGATTGTTTACTCGGCGCCGCTTTTTCACTAAGGTAAAAGCGCGTCGCCAGAGCCGACGCCTATCTTAGTGCCATTCTTGGGTGACAACGCAGAGCCCTAGGGCTTTCCCGCACAAAAAATACTGGTATCATAAGTATAAACAAAACAATGGCAATGCTTACTGTAAGAATCAATGTGCGTACTATAGAAATAAATGGTTAGCGTTGATACGTCAATCAAAAAGAGTATTAACGTCGCATCTAGTAGAGAATGATCTGAGCTTGAGAAATCATGGGAAATAATCAATTTTGTTACAAAGGTAAAACTCAGATCCCAAAGTTTCCAGATGTTGCCCTATACGGAGGCTGCAATTCAAGTCTGGCTAGCCCATTTAATGAAAACTTCATCAGCACGGCTGGGATATTGGCGCTTGAGCTATCCTCAAGTTTCAATGCAAGACTCTCAGTATAGCAGCTACAGTCTATTGCGTTTTTATATTACCCCTGAGGAAGTAAGCAATGTCATCCTAACACTACCAAGAAATAAGGCGGCAAGTTCCTATAGGATGTCACTAGATGTACTGAAATCTAATGTCGGCATAAATTGCCCTTATTTAGCAAAACTAATTATTACTGCCTCTCACTCCGCCCACACCACAAGCCAAAGTTACATTAGTTTTTAAAGCCGCCAACCACAATCCGTTAAGCAATGATCGACCAATCTAGTTCTTTCTATAAATAACCTCTGTTTTAAAAGCAATTATCACAGCTAATTATGGAGTATTTCATAAATTATGATGTTTTAAAAAAAGCCTACATAAGTGTCACCCAAACAAATCGACTAGCACAGCGGTGACTTGCGTTAAAAATATTATTAACTGATCTATGAACAGGAAATTGCTGTCGGTGTTTTCTTATACGTAAAAAAAGCTTTGATTCTGTAGACCTCTAAATACTAGTAAACAAACTGGAATGCTGTGGTTTACGTACCAACACACTAAGCTACTTTCGTAGCTGTGAAGAATCCTGCCAGCAATGCGTACAGGTTGACGCAAAGTGTTCCGGATTTCTTACCATGACACCCGGAGTCCGACAGTTCTCTAAACTGGGACCTATTTTATTTTCTCTGTACCTAAACAATATCTCACTTTGTATTACTAACGCACAAAGTTTAATCTACGCTGACGAAACATTGTTACTATTTTCGGCCAGAAAATTAGGCAAATAGAATCATCTGCAAATAACGTACTGAGTAAACCAATGGGATGGTTATGCGATACTACACTAGATAATAACGTACCGAAAAATAAATATGTTTTATTTCCATACAGAAATGAACACATTATAAAAATTACCTAAATATTATCAACATCTACAGTTTCAGAAGTTGAAACCTACTCTTATCTTTGTGTGACATTGAAAAATGGAATTCATTTTAAAGTCAGTATAAATAACATCTGTTTAGAGCTTGTCAAAGCCTGGTTTTCTTAATATAAATCACAGCAGCACCCCACCTTACAAACGTAAAGAATGCTGTATTTCAGCGCATTTCACTGTCATCTAACGTACTGTATGGAGTCGTGGGTGTATACTTATCCATCTCACCTAGACACCATCAAACATTACAAAAGAGGGCTGTAAGAAGTATCACTCCTTCGAATCGTGCAGAGCATTCTGCTCCAACCGTTAAAAAGCTTGCTATTATGCCGTTCCTAGTAACCAGAGACTACAAACCCCTTGTATTACCAACGAAATACTGAAAGATGACAACTCTTTCCCAAATGAGGTATTTACGGCCCCTCTACGAGAAACAACACACCAAACAAGCAGGAACTTCCACATTTCGCCTGCCAAGAATTTACATAATAAACCTACAATAAACTACATTGGAACGAAAATATAAAATAGCCTTCCCATCATTGTAAAGCAGAGCACTAAATTCCGTCTTGCGTTAAAAAATCACATCGGAGAAAATGAAAATCTATCTTTTGAATCGCCTATTATTTATCACCTGTAATTATTTCAGCCTCATTCATCCAAAGTATATTTGGTAATTCCTATACACTACGTAGAATATGTGGGGGACCAAACTGGTTTCCACCTTTTGTTGCACGCATCTATTATTTGCAATCTTCTGTTCCTTCGGTTTGTCATATAACCCGAGTCGGCGCTTGTGTATAAACGTATTGCCTGAGCCCCCTACTAGCAGCCTTGCTAAGGACCCACATACTTTGACACCAATGATTTCTTTGTGCAAACGCGAGAAATGAAGTAAAATAATTGAATTGAACTGAATTCAAAGTTTTATACTCCGCATTACCCCGGAGCTTACTTTCAGAAGTAGCGCAATCGGCTGATAACAGCGCTAACGCCGTTATCACCGGCCGCACTTCTAACTGGCTATGTAAAGAACTGGTGCTGTTCCTTCAGAAAAGCCGCAGCGGCAACGGAAGTAGCGTCGGCACGCACAGAAACCGAAGGCGCACGAAAACGACGAATACTATTGCCGCAGCCCGTGCAGCCGCTACCGTTGCCGCCGCGAGCTCCACCTCGTCAAGTAGATGCGAATTTCTCAGGGATAAAGAGCGACTCGTTCGCTTGGGACGCCGAATTGAGCCAATAAGGATAATATATAAATTCACTACAGAAAACCTCCGCAAAAGGCAAAACCACAATTGCTAGATTCGCTGGATTTTACCTTAACTCTGTATAAGGACCATGATTTTTAGCAAGTTTTGCAATTATCCGATGACAGTACAGCAGTATATTTGGCTGACGTTTTTTATGGCTCCATAATTTAGGTACTAATTGATCTTGCTGACCACAATCAGGAAGCACTTAAGATTTTGAACTACGGTGACAAATTGTTACAGGGTCCTTTAACTGTATTGTGGCGACAAATCAGTCTCTCTTTTATCAACACATTGCCTTGTGGGAAATTCTAGAAAGAAGTTGGTGTATGTGTTCATAGATACTCTTAAAGTTTACTCTGCCAGGTTTTTTTTCAACACCAAGGGATATACTACTGAGGACAAATACTGGCTTTACCCCCCATTCGTTTTATAGTGCTGCTTTTTTTAATTTCCAGGAATGCAGAGTTGTGTGTACCCTGCTCACTGCACGTTGCACTTTGAACCAAAAGATGTACCTTTAAACATCTTCTATGCCATTATTAATAGAATTTTAGTTTCAGGGTTTTATATATTTTTTCGAAATTATAATCGAGGAGAAATCTTTACGTGTTTGTGAAACCATTCCGAAATTCAGTACTTTGGGGTAAATGTACAGATGTGCCAAGTAATGCACTCAGTTTGTTCTAGAGAGTATCACCAGCGTTTTAAATCTAACGCGTAAAACTGGTGTTTATTTAAATCTCGTAATCGGGGGCACATCAGCGTTTTCTAAAAATACTCTCCCAAATGTTGCATTTCTTTGGAAATGAATCAGTGGTGATAACAGTAAAAGAGCATTAAAAACACTTTAATAAATGACACTTTTATTCACGAAAACCTTGTAGTCGATTTTTTGCGCATCCTTGTTTGCATACAATATGATCTCCTTGCCCAACATATCGGCCTTCCTTCTTGACCTGCTCGATTTCCGAAGGTATCTCAACTGAGAGACAATTCTTTAGACAAGACAGCTTCCATTAGCTAGGCACAATCATTGCAGTGCAGCATTTCCCAACCCGATGTAGCGAGCCGTAGAGTCATGATATTACTCAATGAGTTCGGAATGAGCTGTGTTTGTTGGACTTGCTTACAGCAAGTACTGCTTGAGAACAGCGGACCCTCAGCGCACGCCTGTGCAAATTGCTATTTTAAAAAGGCCCATTTGGCCAGAAATCGGGTTTAACCCGAATCTTCTGAAACATGTTAGGGGTGTTAGAACCGGGAAATATTGGGTTTCATCCAAAAACGGGCAACCCTACTAATCATGTACCTGTCAAACTCATGTCAAACTACTCACAATCGCTGTACGCCGCAGGCAGCTCCCGTCTAAGGCACATGTTAACCATTCCCCAGTGTGGGTGAGCAAGGTTGTTGCAGCTGCCGTCCAGCTCTCGGAAGGGCTTTTTGGGGTCGCACTTGAGTGTAACGTTGCACACCAGGGAGGCATTAGTCAGCCGAAGAGCGTCGCCGGATGCTCCCGATCCTGGCTCATTTCCTTGGCTGATAAAAAAAGCCGAATTGAACACGGCAAATTTCCAAACAACAAACAAAAATCAAAGCAACTGATGTAACAGGAAGCACCAAATATACGGGCATAAATAAATCCAAGGAGGGTAAAACGACTCATCGGTGTCTTTACCGCGGCTGGCACGGTAGACAGGTACGCAAATTAGAGGCATAGTAACAAACAAACCCTGGCCCATTTATTCCACTAACCACCGCTAACACACAAACCAGTTTTAGAGTATTTACAGTGGAATCTCGTTAAACCGTACCTGCCTAAGCCGTAGTTTCTTTTATACGCATTTAAGCACAATCCCCGACTCGGTTTCCTTTTAACCTAATGCACTTGGATAACCGTAGTGCCTTTAGTACGTACTTTCTTCGCGTCCCCGTCAGGTACCGTTTAATGAGGTTTCACTGTATATAAGTGTCCATACTATATCCATAAAATATTTCTGTTGGGCATGCTATCTTCTATAGTAACCACATGGCTACAAACGTTTTCAATAATTGCTATCAGCAGTATCCACGCCAACAAAAAATTCTGCTGAAATCACCATGTGTTTTTATCAATTTATGCAACCCGCCGAGACATGCTCAGATGAACCTGCGGAAGTGCTTTGGTTGCTGTTTGTATGCATGCCTTTTTGTTAGTTGTGCTGTACCAAGCAGGTAATAAAGACACAAGCCGCAGTTTCTCACTGTCTCAGGTGTCGTGCGGCTGATCAATTCCAATGACACGGGTTTCATCTCGGCCGATGTGGCTATTTTTAAGATGGAAGCGAAAAAGAGAAAACGCTCGTGTGTTCAGATTTAGGCACATGTTAAACAACCACAGGTCGTAAAAATTAATTCAGAGCTCTATATTACGGTGCGGCGCATTGCTCAGGTGTAGCATCAGGGCGTAAAACACCCAAAATTTCCGTTTTGAAATTTCTGTCCGGAGCATTGCAAACGCTCGCAATTTAAAGAGGTCCTGAAAGGCATTTTGATCACACTAAATGAACAAGCATAGTCGATAAGTTGGGGGCTCAACGTCATCTCTGCAAAATGAAACTTTTTTACGCCTGGCGATTAGTTGCCTTTTTTGTTGCAAAGTCTGTCACCCCCTTCCCATCCTTTCCCGGTGTTTTGGACACCTCTATTAAAACGCATGTACGTCATCAATTCTCCCATGTGCGTCACCAAGCATCAATTCTGCTATTGCAGGGATTTTTTTTTGCACTTCGGAAAGAGAAGCGTCATCTGCTCATCGTCGTCGGGTCTCAGGGGCACCTTTGGTTAATTAGCGTTTTGTGCAGCACGCTTACACACTATCGTATTCGCCTATATTTATCTTTTTTTACGCTATTACCATGCTTCTTCTTAATTAAGGCGCGCTCATGCCGAGTCGACATGACGCCGATACGGTGGCGGCGACGCCGTCTTCTCAGTTTGCAGACCGCGTTGTCACACGACGCGGACGACGAACACAAACACGTCGCCCGACCGAAAGCCTGCGCAGTGTGACTGGCGCGCCCTCCGAAGACACCGACAAAACTGGTGAGCCAAACGATGGGCCGACGGGTGGTCGGGAATCCATCGAAAAGCGAAAACTGCGTCCCGGAAATCGCATCCTAATGAATGCGGCTCTTTTCTGTTAGTTCATAGAGTGTAATAAGCAAAGCAAAGTTCATAAAGCCAAAATAATTCTGCACTAGCGCTTATGCGATCACTATTTTGGTTTACGACGGTTCAGCAACTTTTATTATTATTTGTTTCGCGGAGCTGCAAACTGCATATGCGTGTGCGATAAACACGGTTGTAGAACGTATAAGACAGCCTAAGAGAAAGAGAAGAGAAGAGAAGGTCACAGGAATTAATATCGACCAAAGTTTTAGGCATAAAGCGCGAAACTTAAGTACGGCTAGCACTATTGCCGCGGCGCGAAATCACAGTCACAGCCGGGCACATGTTTCAGATGGTTTGTTCTGCTAAGAAACAGTGTGGTTGCTACTGATCAGCTATGCAGGAGGCTTCAGAGAACACTACTGCGCAAGCGTCATTAAAAATGTGGTCAGTTTACAAGTCAGGAATTCTTTAAACCAAAGTAATTAGCATTCGTGTAGCACGAAGGGTGAATCTCTAACTAGTATTTTCTTTTTTCCTGTACCAATACTTTTCTAGGTTTTTTTTCCAAACGCAACCGTTGTGTAGTGCAGTATGGACTAAATCGCCACTCCCGCACTATCAAGACGGTTGGCGAATCCCGGCAGGGTCTTGTCTCTTTTTAAAGCGACGTTTTACCCCCCAAGTGTCCTGTCGTGACTGTTGGTGTCAAGAGATAACTCCCGCGAACAAATAAAAGTGGTTACTGGCACCGCAAGGAATTGAACCTGGAACGAATAGAGAAAACGGAGCGAGAGCCCGTTGTCGTACCGATTGAGCTACGAGCCCACGCTGAGATGGGGGAGATAGACGGTGCACTCACCGACCACATCTGTGGATATACCACCTACATTCTCGCTAATGCCACGGGGTAGTGTCACACGACCTATCGCGCCGCTGTGCGCTCCGCCCACGGCACGTGTAGCGGCCGTGTTCGCACCTTGCACATGCGGTAGAATTTCATCATCATCATCAGCAGCACCAGCAGCATCCTATCTGCGCCCACTGCAGGGCAAAGGCCTCTCCCATTAATCTCCAACTACCCCGGTCCTGCACTAACTGCGACCATTTTATCCCTGCAAACTTCTTGATCTCATCTGCCCATCTAACTTTCTTTCCCCTCCTACTAAGCTTTCCTTCTCTAGGGATCCACTCTGTTACACTTAATGACCAACGGTTATGTTGCCTTCGCATTACACGCCCTACCCACGTCCATTTCTTCTTCTTAATTTCTACTAATATGTCTTTAACACGCATTTGTTCCCTGACCCACTCCGCTCTCTTCCTGTCGCTTAATGTTACACCTGTCATCTTCCGTTCCATTGCCCGCTGAGAATTAGTAAAAATGAAAGGACCTCACACCAATGCAAAGCACCTCCCTTCTACTCCGTCTCTGCCGCCGATCTCGTCGCCTCCGTCGGTGGCGGGAGACACGGAGGAGATCAGAGATCATCTAACAAATGTGCAGTGACATTAAGCCAACAAAAAACACGGACAAAGAAACAGAGTAGACGATACAGGCGCTAAGACAGACGTGATAACATCTGTCTCGTCTACTCTGTTTCTTCGTCCGCGTTTTTGTTAGCATCAAATCATGGCAACTATTCACCAACTAGCCCAGCAAGAAGTTCTTCTCGTCTCATACAGGGATTGAGCTTGTTTTATAAAAAAAGAGTTTTCACTCATGTGCTTCACCAATACAACTCAATCAACCACCATTCGTGGATAATGGAATGATATAACCTTATCCATGTGTACCTCTTTGAAGTAATAAAGGGTGTGGTTAAGTGTATTTCCCTCGTTTCTGGTTTCACCCTTTCTAGAGCCACGTGTGTGAATTCAAGTGACGTCGCACAAGTTTTATACTCAATTGAAAATTTGAGGCATATGGAAAAATTATGTGCCTGAGTGACGGGCTTAACATTTTCACGATTAAAAAAAGATCCAGCAAAATAGCTTTTGCATGCGAAGCAGTCTGCTTGCTGGACACCAGCTCCCCAGCACTTAATTTAATAGCTACTGTGCCAGCTTCAGGGCCTGTTAAAAGTTTCCAAAATTTAAGTCGGTTCTTGCAGAGCAGAGAAGTAATGGTTACTTTGATAAAATTGTTTTTTTATTCACGCAGTGCATAAATATAACAAGGATTCGCCAAGCGCTGTGCTTGCCATTGTTCCGGCCAGTTAGAACGTATGGCACTGCGATATAAACCGTTTTTCCTATTAGCGTGTTTCTGGAGTAATTTGTTCTGCCATGACGATCATTTTGATGCAGGTGTACTAATAGGGTATTTGTTCATTCTGAAATCTTGCCCATACAAACGTTGCATTGTTGCTGCTGGAGGTATTGTATACCGAAATAGCCACATGCTCAGCCCTAATTAAAGTTTGCCATGAGTTTTCTTTGCGCCTCTTTGCATATTGTAGTGGTGGCAGGTTCAGGTATAGATTAGATTTTGGTTCCTAGACTGTAATCGCGGTCGAAGTGTAGCACTTATCCCGTAGAATACGACACCGCTTTTCCGATAAGATATAGTATTTTGAATTATCTCTTCTGTACCCTTAATTCCCAAAAAGATTCCTATCCCGCTTATTAAACATACATGTACTCGCCCCTATGTTGCCTTACCTCCCTGTTTGAAGTAGGCTGGTGTCCACGCGAGCAAATGGACATTTCGCAGTGGATGGCGCCGACGATGACGAAGCGGATCCTGCAAAACACAGAAAGCCGCATGGGCTTTGACTTAGGCTTCCTGTTGCTTTTGAACTTTGTATCCATACCAACTGATAGTCGTCTAAACCTGGGTATTGTCACAAAAACGCCAGCCATTCACTGTCGCGATGGGGATTTTTTCTAAATACAAAGCAGAAACCGAGACAGATACGTCTTAGACTGTCATGTTATCTGCTTGTTGTACCCCTTACAAGCACGCATGCCTTAAAACAAAACGTTCAGAATTTACGGCGGCAGACAAATATCCCATTGAAAGTCTACAGGAGCACGAGACACGTCAGTGCCGAGCGGAAATGAACCAACGTCGTCAGTGGTAACCAGCGGCGCCCTAACACTTACAGCAAACCACCCAGGTTTTCGCCAAGCTTCCGGTTAAGAAAAACTGATCTCCACCAAATACCAGAACCAACCTAAATAAATCATAGTTCCTCAAGCACCACGTGCACCAAGAGCACTACCACGCGTCCCGCCATGACCATTAGGCTTCACGCGGGCCTCAGCTCCCCCAGTTGGTCATTCATTTCATCGCCAAGATATTAGCTCTGCACCGCAAATGTCTGAGCGCATTTCTTCTTACATTTGCCGTGACAGAAACCATGCCATTGTAAATACCACGGCCTTGAAAGCCGCGAGGATTAAGCAAATCACAATCTTTAACAGGACGGCCAAGCATAATGAAGTGACCGCTTACATCATCGCTACCGGACGCCAAACAACCGCATAATAACGGGCCCAGCGCCCTGTACCACTTCCGATGAACTTTAAACGTCGTAAGAGATGCTAAAGCGCGAAATAAAACACGGACAGAGAAAGACGACGGGACGAGCGCTCGTCCCGTCGTCTTTTTCTTTCCTTGTTTTATTTCACGCTGTAGCATCTTTTACAATGAACTACCAACTCGCCGAACAGTATACTCTAAACGTCAGTTTCAAGCCATTAGGACTCTGATGGCATAAGCCTCAAGATGACAGGCAAACAAACCACAGTTCTCCTCACACCATCGAGTCGTCGAGATAATTATGGCAGTCAACTCTTCGGAAGCGAACGCTGCTGCCGTATGCCAACATTGTCACCGAGCCTATTAAGTAGGACTTCAGCTACGTCATGGAGCACATATCCACCTGTGTACAGGCACAAAGTGCTGCCGCACGTGCGGGCCGGCCTTGCAGCCGTAGTGGGCTACTCGTATCCTCAATTCCGTGAAAGCCGATAAAAAATCTTCCCCTTCACACTAGCGCAGCACACGTCCCCACTATTCCAAGTGCTAAATCATTTTGTACAACGTTCATGCTTGCAACCCACAACTTTGATATTTTGATGTCTAAATATATGGGTGCGTTCAGGTAAGGACAGCCAAAGTGGTGCAATGGCCTTTTTATAGATGAAACTTTAATACTGCGTAGAACACTGAATCCTCACCATGGAATTGGCATTATTTTAGTAAGAAACACGCTAGCTGATTTAGCAAAAAATATTTAGGACACGATCGGGCAGGGCTACTTTCTACATTGCATGGCGTGGCAACTTTGTTTCTTTACAATTTTAAGGTTTATTCTCAAACCAACAATAGCCACGGCAGCTCTTTGGCTGTCCTTATCTGAACACACCCTATATTGTCTTGGAAAGCTTTCTCAAGTAGTGCAGGGTGCCGCAGTAAAAGAAACTCCAGTTGCATAGCTAGCGCACTGTTGGCGTTTGAGAAGCGGGGCCATAAGATTTTAAAACAGGCAATAGAAAATTGTTGTATTACGAAGGTACTTTGCCGACTCGCATAAGATTGATTGAATATTGCTAGGTCAGTGCAAGCCATGTTATCCTTAACGTGTCCCGTACATAATGAGGTTCCGCTAAATCAGCTTGTTTTTATGTTGGCGGGGCAAAGTTCCTTCGAATAAAAGTAAGTGCGTTGAGCCTAGAAACATATAGGCGCTTGAAAAAAACGCTGCCAATTTTATTCCGAGTATTGTGAGGCAAGGTGCCCCCGAGAAACAAATTATAATAAACCTTTATGAATCGGCGTTATTTTCTTTGTTCCCGCCTAATAAACAGCAAACACCGTTTACGAGACTTGTATGAACAGATTAACCGAATATATTCGAGAAAATTAAACGGTAAACAATGGCTCGACAGGGGAAGCTAAGCCGTCGTGTTGTTAAAATTTCTCGTCAAATTCTATGTAAAGTAGGTGATCACAACTTGGCTTTGCTTGTTAGCATGTCTCAAGGATGTCACACACAAAGACGCTAAAACTAAAGAAAGTAAAGCTAACGATCGCAGGCGAGGGTAAAGTACGTAAGCTTTTTGTCACGAATCGCGGTGATCGAAAGTGCCATTACAAGGTTTATGGAACTGTTTCTACAAACCCCCCATGTTTAATCTTGTGGGTGATTGATGTATACCTAAAAATCATGAAAAGGAGATCTCGAAGTTGTTGTCCCCACGTTACAGTTACATGGTGTAGGAAAATATTGAATAAGACATGTGAAAAACTTTTTTTATTATTTCTGGCAACGCAGTCAAGGATTCAGCCTTACAATTAGGTTATTACTGTACCCACCAAATGCAACGGTTATCCAAAAGCAAGGTATCTCGAGTTTATATTCAGATACTTTTTTCTAAACAACCAATTTCGTATTCAGCTCGAAAGCTGAACATGGACGATGTGTCGCGACAACGTGGAGGTTTTTGAACTAATTTAAAGCCCCAAATTTTTAATATTATTCTTCTTGCGTTAGAAAACGTATAAAAAATACGCGCTACTAAAAACAGATGCCATGATTTTGATTGCGAGGTACCGTATCACTCTTGTTGCCATCCTCACCTTCGTCTGCTCGCAACTCGCTTACTTCAGCTGATTGTTTTGCACTCCACGCATTCTCCCATGCAAAACTGTTCCCGTAAAGCAAATGCAGCACCAAAAGGGGAAGCAGGCGGACCCTGTGTGGGTGTACATAAATTCATGGTTATTTCTGCAGTACACAAAAAACACTTAGAGATAAAAAGCTCAACAGAGAGAATAAACTTTAATTAAATCAACGAAATCCTTTAGAGAGGTGTCCTCATTCCAGGGTGCCATGAGCTTGGGCCGCGTCGGCAGCCCTTTCGATCAAGCGCAGTTGATCTTCGAGGTCGAGTCCCAATCATGTACAGCAACGGCTGTCTGTCACGATTTTGAGATTAAGACGATTATCCAACAAGAGGATTTTGCGCCGTATTCGCTGAAAAATTCGCTGAAAACTGAGCCAAAAATTAATTATGGGCTGTCGCACGTCTTCGTGCTTGCGAATTAACCTGAGCGAAATGACCCAGCAAATACAGTAGGACACAGCCATGTCTGGTCAATCCTCCATGTGCGATCAATATCCCTCATCGGCAAATTAAAGGCCATTGGTGCTTTCACGCTAAAAATAAAATGATAATGGTCACTAAATCAAGTGACGGCTGGGTCATTCATTCAGATAACATGAGGATTGATAAGTAAGGAACCGCGGATGCATTCAGGCAAGTTTGCTTAGGTGAAGGTTTGCGCAATCTGCGCTGCGTTAGTGGGTTTACCGTATAACTGCAGCGAACATTTAGCACAACTTCTCAAACTGGGTTTACATCAATTTGTCTTGTTCAGTCGGTATAATTCTGAATATATATTGCCACGGCCCATTGATTCAGCGACAGCCTAGAAAGGAGCTCTACACTGAAGACTATCAATGCCGCCAATCCCACCACAGCACGAAACCAGATGCGCGTGTTCTGGCGCATGGAAGTAAAAGAAGACGAAACTCGTTTGTGTGTCCCGCTCGGTACTGGCATCGCCATTAGCTCTGTGATTTAAGCCTAATTCTGGCATTAAACTAATTGCTTACGAGTAGCGAACCCCTACATAACGCTACATTTTTGGTGAGGTGCTGGGTAGGTGGGCTTGGAGGCCACGGCTCAGCCCACAGTTCAGTTCTGGCCACAACTTGGCAGGTGTCAATGTACATACGAATGTAAAAAGAAAAAAAAAGCGTCCTCCCCTAAAACAACAATGAAAACTGTTTCGGACACAGCCGCCGCAGCCACACATTTTACCACTCTTTCCCCTGCCTTGACACGTTACTCTCCTTGATAAAAAAAAAAACAGAGCGTGCAGTCTGTCCCGACAAAAATACGGCGACGCCCCGGCAACGCCTCCACACCGAAGCCATTTCTGCAGTGCCCACTCAAAACTCACAAGTTCTTGTACAGGGAGACTGCCAGCAGCAGCAGAGGGGGCAATATATTAGCTCCTAGCATAGCACTCCGTGATATTTTCTCGGCAACTGGGCACGCTATTTCTTTCAGTGATGACGTAATGCAATTCCTAAGGGACTTAGCGAAACAGGTTTTATCTTTGCGTAATAAATATGCCCTAAATGTTGGCAACATTTATTAACAAGAACTGCAGTTCATCGAAACACCTGATCTCTTAATTAAGAGCGCAAGGCCTGAGGATATCTTTCCTTGTTACGAACTTCTGGTAACAGGTTCGCTTGGGGAAGAATTCAGACATAGTATTGGGGCATTCACTCCATGATCGTGTGAGGACATTTTGCTCTAGTACAGATCGTTTGCAAGGGGAAGACCATAGTGCACCAATTTTTCATGCCTAGGAGAACGCTCAGAAAACATAAATTGTCACATCTGTTGCATTGGGCACCACAAAATCATGTTCTTTTTAAGTTTTGGGGCATTACCATTCTATACTCCGAAAACATTTTCTTCTTGCCGGTTTGTTCTTTTTGCGCCTGTCATGAATACTAGAAACAGCGCTCAAATATAGCTCCTTCTAACGCACCATTGAAAGTTCACCCAATGATGTCATTCCACAAAAAATCCATTTATTGCTTCCACCATTTGCAGGCATTCCTGTCAGGGGAATATAAAGAGGTTCCTATCCCTTTCCAATGTTTGTGACTTTACTGTTAACCTTCGTGATACGCAAGCTGCCATGCGACCCTTACTTAATACGATAAAATGTGCTTGGATTATGCTGCGCTCGGCCAGCGCATTCATACATGATTACCATTGGCTGTATATATATTCAGTGATGGAAGAAGTAAACAACGTTATACGAAGGAGACTTCATTGATCATAAAGGACTCAGAGAATTGACTTGAATTTGGGGCAATAAGCCACTGTTCCCAAAATTAGGCTATATTCAAGCACAAATCGCACAATTTAAACACTAGAAAGGTGAACTAAACGTAGATTACAATGAGTGCTCCACTGTCCGTTTGTAACCGCGCAATTTTCAGGATTCCTAGCATGTGAAGAAACACATCATTACAATATTGTTACGAATGTCATACAGATGGCATAAGATGCTTCAAAATGAAGGGCGCAAGGCCGCATATTTTAAAAAATGCAACCTTCCCAGTGATCACAGCGAGCCCTCATCAACCGCTTGTGTCTCTCAGCAATAGATCGGTGTTTCCCTGAGACCCCGTTAACACTAATAACAGCAGAGCTTTTTAAGATTTAGTCCGGCCGTGTAGCGTTACCAGAAAAAATACCCAGAACGAAGAACGAGCGCGTGTGAGCGTGCAGCTCGATAACTCTCTGCTCGAGAACACTCTGCCAGTCTGTGGCATGATGTCTCGCATGCTGTTTTTTTCTACTCGCCAGTTCACCTGCTTCACGTTTGAAGGGGGAGGCACATACGCCGAGCTCGCGAAGCCGGTTGCCACTGGTTCTAGCGCGTGCTAGCGCGCTTCACTTTAGGAGAGATGTGAAAGCCTGAGCACAAACCTATCTTGGCCTGCCAGTCATGGAGAAGTTTCAGCGGCAAGTTCAGAAAACCATGTGAGGGGCGACAGCCTGTCTCTGAAGAAGGCAGAGAGGCCGCCTGCTTTGCTGTTTCTCCAGCCTTGTACCTCTAGAGCAAGCTGCGTCAATTATTTTTTCTGTTGGGCTCTGCGTAAACACTGCCACGCACCCGAAAGTACTTGTGTATGCCTCCGCCGCGTCGTAACAACTTCCCCGGCGTGTGGAACAGGAAGCTCGTCTCCGAGATTTGCTGGGCTTGACCAATGTTACAACGTATCAGACGGTCATCGTGTGAAATCGGAATGCGTCCAGAATGTCGGTCGCGAGAGGTTAGCAGAACGGAAAGTTGGGCTAGCTGGTATAACTTTATCGTGGTGGAAAAAGTGCCCGAACACCACGAAGTGCTTCAGCACAACGAGGGATCTGGAACCATTCAACAAAACGCTCTCGTGCAGTCGCATTTCCGAACAGGAGTCAAGAGCCACACAAAGTCCCTCGAATTAAAAGTTCTGGCATAGTGTCGTTCATCATAGCACCCAATCGCTGTTGCATGGACGGGGGCTGCAGTATAAAGCAAGAAAAGTGACATTATTCTTCAGTAAGACCAAGATTCGAGCGACTGTGAAATGGCGTGACGGGAAACATAGAAGATGCGGTTTTCTAGTCACTATGGGTAGGGAGGAAATAAAGAGCGTACCGCGCAATTGCTTGCCCGGAACTTTTGTATACCTATATGTAACAAATGATAGTGCGGCATCGCAGCATTTATGGTAAGATGCAACACATATAGACATTATGCTGTTGACGGTGGGATTTCTGTTTTCTGTTATAAGATTGACCTGTGGGTGAGTGGGCATTGAATAGAGCAGGTCAGTACCACTAAAACTGCAGCTTTTTAACCATGTCGACCGTGAACCGTCCATTGTACACTGCCCATGCGGGAGCAACTAGCAAATTCCGCAACGTAATGGCGGGGCCTCTAAGTGTCGTCGGGCCATTGGGCTGATGTCCAGAGAACGACTGAAGTTTTACGCAACGCATCGAGCTTTCGTCCCAGGCATGCTACGCCACGGTCGTGGGTTCGGGACGCACCCGGGAAGCCTGTTTTTGTCCGATTTCTTTCTTTCATTTTTTCACAACAGGCTAACCCGTACGATATTTTACGCACCTTCGGCCTGAACACAACTGAGGCATCATTCTTCTTTTCTTTCGTGTATTATATTTCAGGTGGGCAGATCAGCCGAGTGTTATACCCTGTAAAAATCCCATTTTACATTACTGGATTCTAACCAGTGCCAAAAAACGAAAAGAGGAACGACCACCCACGGCGCTGTTGTCGTTCCTTGTTGTGTGGTGTTACCTTGTCATTCTTCGTTCTGTCATTTAGCACTGCTTTGAATTCAGTTAGCATGCACCAACTAGCCCAATTACCTTTCTATCGGAGTTGGCAATATAAAAAATTGTGTGTACTTCAAACTTATCGATACGGTGTCTAGAGACCCAAAGATACCGAACACGCGAACACTCTGAGGAAACCAATAAGGTTAGTCGGCTACTTCTTACGGCAACCAAACGTAAGACTCACCTGCAGGGCATCTTGGGATTCAGAGTCAATGGTGTACTTTTGCACACTGCAGTTGCTGCCTGTGCAAGGCTGCCTTAGCGGTAAAAGTGCGAAGGGTGTTTGCTCGTTCTTCGTCACCTGAAATATTAGTCGAAAACGCGTTCCCCCGGTTCTCTGCTAGCACTAAAGGCCGTTTTTGAGGTTTTAAAATTTCGTTCTACGTTCGAAAAAGTCATTGGGCAGCAGACACACATTAACCAAAAGCGTACAATGAATAAACAGACGCAAATAGTTCAAAATATTTTCTTCCCATAATTTTCTGTCGTCAAGCGTTGGCAGAGGAACAACTTTGCGTGCCCTATTGAAGGACACAAACTCAACCTTGTAAATTTAGCAGCTGAGGTATGCTTCCTCAGTCAGTTTTGGTTTTACTCACGTAACGCTTCTCCGTTGATCCTCATGGAACATTCATACCCGGAAACCTTTATGAAGCTCCTATGGAAACCTCTATGGAAGTTGGGTGCACATTAGAGACCTTCGTGATGTTTTTTCTCCAACGGAGCAGGTGTGGCTATTACCGTCGGCTACAGAGATCACGGGTCGCTGCCGTTTTTATGTGAAGGACATGCATGTGCGTAACAAAAAGTAAAACTAAAAAGAAAAAAAATGCCCTAGTTTTTGCGAGCTTGCTGCCTGGATTAGAGGAAGCCGGTGAAGGCTGGGGGTGCAGGAAATGCAAGTGGTTGCCACAGATGTTTCAGTATTTTTAAGCTGTTTATTTAGAGAAAATAAAAAGCTGAGGTGCAGCCATTCAGGATTTCCGCTCGAAATTATTTCGCTCCAGAGCTCAGCGGCTACTGTGATTCAAAAAAGCTGTGCATATCATCATTTAATAATAGGGTGCGCTAGGATACGGACAGCCAATGTGGTGCCATGGTTATTTTTGGCTTGAGATGAAACTTTAATATTGTGTAGAATACTCTATCCCCAGCATGTTTAGTGAGAAACGCCATATCTGTTTTATTTAAAATATTTATAACACGATCTCGCAGGGTTGATTTGCTCATTGCTTGGTGTGGCAACTATGGGGACCTGTAAAGAAAGAAAAAAAATTTCCAAATATTCCTAATTTTTTGACCAAATATCTGCAAACATTTCTGCTGGATTCAGAAAAAGTGCATTCGTCATACTTGAATTTTTTGAGATAATATGTCTCTAACTTAGTAGTGAGTGCAATGTCGTTCAAAAGTGACACTTTAAACGTTTTTTTACACATCAGTCTCAAGGCTAGGCTGTCTAGTTTCTCACACTGGTTTACCAGGGGCTATTGAACACTTAATACCCTGCTCATGGCTCTAGAAAGGAAAATTTTTAAAACACTGCTTCGTGAACTACGACAAAAAGAGAACATTTTGAAAAAAAGGCCACCTTTTGACGTCATTAAAAATGTTTATCAATTTTCGCAGTATTTGCACAAAACGGAATTCAAAAACTGAGCCTTGTAGAAGGCTAGAAATTTATTGCAATACTTTTGCTTTAACTTGGAAAAATGAGGTACCATTCATCTTTCTAATGTTCGATCATCAGTTGAGTAGCAGTTTTTAGTGAAAAAAAACAAAATATGGCTCTTTTACGTGTTTTAGAAAAATAAAGTAACTGATATAACAAAATCTCACCAGAGGAGTCATATTTACTCGTTGTTCAACTAGTTAGTTGAGGAAGGCATCCAAATAATAATAAGGTTTTTAAACTTGTGTCTTCTACAAAACAAAAGCTTGCTATTTCAACAATATTTCTTTATTGCCTTGCCTTAGCTTCGGCGCTGCTTATTCTCACATTGTTGGTAATTTACCCCATTTGCACGCTGTTGCTGAGAGTGTTTGACGTGATCGCCGTGGTCACAGGGTGTATTTCTGTTCTACCTGGTACATGCGAAGTTTTAACTGCAACAAACTTCTACTTTCGAACTGTCCGCCTTTCAGGCTCCCGCGGATTGCTAATAGATGTGCTTTTTGATAACTTAGAAAGACAAATCCACCAATTTTTACTAGAAGGTTCTGTGTTAAGGAGAGGGTGCAGCTTTCTACTTCCAAGAACTGTCAAAGTGTTGACAAACACTGGTGAGAACCTTCGCTTGTGCTGTACGGATATACTTTCCTACAAAGGTAAACGATACCACTGTCAGCAGAGGCAAATAAGTGTGTTCTCGTCCGTTGTGATGTCGAGAAAAACTACGACGACTATCTGCGCGAACATACTTGATTCGGCTCATGCATGCTTGGGGCTGGTGAAAATCAAACGATTGCTTGAAAAACACGCACCAATATACGCTTTATTAACGTAGATAAGTGGTCGTGGTGGTTCCGCCCTTTTTAAGAACAAACATCAGTTCCTCAAAGTGCCGAAGAGCACATTATTTGTGTTTTTTCACTGCGAAGTCCTACTCGACTATGGATCGGACATTGAAAATGTGGTGAATGTGACCTCATTTTGTCAAGTTAAAATAAAAATATTGCAACACATTTCTAGCTTTATAGTATACTCAGTTATTGAGCGCCATTTTGTGTAAATATAGCGAGAATTGAGAAACAATGTTTTGTGTTAAATGATGTCTAAAGCTGGCCTTTTCTTCAAATTTTTATGTTTTTTCCGACTTCACGAAGCATTATTTAAAAAATTTTTCTTTCCGGTAAAATGAGCAGGGTAAGAAGTGTTGAGCAGTTCCTGCCCGTAATAATGTTGAAAAGCAAAGTGACTCTGTAGTTGAAGTGGACACGGTAGCGTTAATGGGCACTGGTGATTCGGTTTCTGGTATACGAACCTCGCGTTTAAATATCATCCCGACCGAAAGTTATGTTGGTGACTGAAACATCCGCACGTCCAGAACCGACGCTTGTGACCAAAAAGGTTTTTTTCATGGCGACGGAGCCGGGAGTTTATGCCCCTTGGGAGTATGTTCCGCGGCCGTTTTCTCTCCGTGAAGAGAGTTTTCGCCCGAAGTTTGTGGTTTTCGCTCATGCGACTCATGAAGTCATAGTTCGCAATAGACTTCTTACGCAAATGGAGTGCAACGTTGGACTGCGGAACTGATGAAATTTTTTTTCAAGCCTACCTATTTAGGTTGAAAAAGCGGGCAACGAAAACGGATGTTTGTTTTCCGTCACCGATGGCATTATATTACCAGCTGAGGCAGCTATATTTGTCCCCGTGAAGTGTAGGGACTTTCGCACCGGTCGCTGCCAAGTCCCAGTAAAGCCAGACTTCGCAAATCCCATTAAGAAAAAAATGTGATGATTCCCTGATACCGGTCGACAACCTGTTGTAGTGTCGCTTTATCTGCACACCACTTGCTGCCTGAGTAAGAGTCTGAGAAATATCTGTTGTAGAGGTCGTGTTTCGGTAACGTGTTATGCTGCATTCGCCTTCACGTAACCGATCGCCGTTTCTTTGAGAAAATGGTGTGGGGCAGAATACTTGAGGCGGCTCAGCCTGTAGTGATGCGTAGTGGTGCGTAGTGGTACGTGACCAGCCTGTAGTGGTAAATAACCAGTGGCCGGTAGTGGTAAGAGACGAGCCTCTCTGTGCTCCCGTGAGCGTCTGTCCGATGTCTTTGTCGATGTTGGCCTGGTTGCCAAAATCTTCGTGACCCAGGTCATTCCCCGGCAGGGACCACCGTGCTAATGTCCCTAGAGAGAGAGAGAAAATGACCTTTATTGAGGAGTCCGTCGTGCTGGGGCGGATCAGGCCACGCAGGGCTTCACCGCCCCTTGTCTAGTATCTAGACCTCGAGGAACACTAGGCCAGTGTCCCGGCGTTGGCTACTTGGCGGGACCGCTTCCCCCCGTTGGGAGGTGGAGGGTCTCCCGTTCGCACCTGCCGGGCCAGGGCGTCCCCGAGCCGCTGGACGAATACCCTAGAGTCCCTAGAATGTCCCTAGAGTGCGAACATGCCTGCATTAACATGCAGAACGTGCCACCAATGAACGCCGGAATACTTTTGCCCGATGGTCACGATATTCGGCCCGCTAGGAAGTTTCTCACAGCCGTGTTCGAGACAAACGGAGTAAATTTAGTTTCCGCGGTACCTATTGCGAGCGCAATAGCCACTTCTTCCGCCAGAGATATTTCAACCCCACCACGTTTGCGAGGTGAAACGGGAAGAGAGTAAACCTTTCCTGTATTGCAAGTGCTCTATTCTTTTGGGCTATCAATGGGAAACAGGAGCCAGAGGCTCCGTTTCCGCAAAGAATGTGACCCACCCTCGGTTTTAGAAAAGGACCGGAGATGACGTCTACGCAGAAAAAGGACACACGGAATGACGAGCCCTCGGGTAATGCTTTTTCAATGTCAGGTTTTATATGCTGCGCTTTTTTTTCGCAGTATTGCTCGATCACAGTGCGCAAAAGAAGCATCTCCTTTTCTGTTTGTGCTGTGTTTTATGATATGAATTTTGTAGACGCGCCAAATTGAGTTCCCTTCACTCGATTACGGTAAGGTGCACAGCCTAGGTGACAAGCTCATGGGCATGCTTATGTTAGCAAACATAAAATAAATAAAAGAAATATCAGAGTTAAAAGATATTTACAAATGAGCAAAGGTAAGAACAAAATGACAACGAATCGTAAGCACAGAAGACAAGCGAGGCTACCTAAGCACTTCCTATTTCGATTGTACGCCGCAGAGCACTTTTTACCGATTCGCTGCAAGCAATGTTTTAGAGTTTTGCGATTAAATTTCTGTCAGTTGTTTGGACATTCTCGATCCCATGTAGGCTCCAGCTTGCAATGTTTTGGACAGAATTTCCGAGAATTTGATTTCCGAGAAGCGCGGCCATGTCTCGCTGTTGCTTTTACGCAGTTGGTTAAGGTAAGGCCAACGCGGCACGTGCTCGGTGCACTCTGTTTTGAATGTTGGCCTTCACAAAAACAGCCGCGGCCTAGCACTGCGCTTCTTTAATTTTTTTTATATCTAACGCACCTGGAGTACAAGGCTGCGGAGTCACGCGGATTTGGGAGCCAGCTTCCGACAACGACAACGCTTCCTAGGCCCGTTTCACAGCGGCTGTAAAGGGACATACTAAATCCTGCGGTGGAGTGCTGTGCACTGTCCAACAACCATGTTGCACAATTTGGGCAGTGCAATGCGCGGATCGGCTGTTCTGTGCTTCGGCATGTAAGCTGCGCTCTTTTCGCCTGCAAGCGATGACCTGCTACGCTGGCCCTACAGGCTTTCTACATGATCTATACACTGTTTCCTTTCCTACCCTGTTCTCTCCTTTTATATTCCGTTACCACGGACCCGGACTGCTTTCAATGCGGGTGTACCCCGTTACTCAGTACAACATTATCTGCAGTGTATCCTTCCCATCTCGTTTATTTTAACGAATAAACGAACAATGACTCTGCCAGCTTTTGCGGTAGCGGTGGGGGTGCTGGTCAACATGTTATTGGAGTGAACGCGAAGAGGAAGGGCACTGGGAGCCTCCTTAGTCCAGGAGGCCTCATGACCGCTCTGAATCGAGATCCCGGAGTGAGCTGGCTCCGGGCTAGTCCGCAGTCGCTCACTGCTCCAGGGCAGAGGCGATGAGAAGTTTAGGTGAGTGTAGGCACGAGAATGCTATATGAGAACCAGTGAGAGTGATGTTGCAGTGTTGGAAACCATCCTGCATTACATCAACACTAGGGTTGATGTGATGCAGGATGTTGTGATTGAACACTGTGTAAGTTTGTAGTCAGCGGTAGATCTAAGGTTGGTGGTTGGTAAAGGAGTGCTGAATGGTGGGATATGTTTTTCCAAAAATACAGGAAGCGATGGTTTTTCTTATGTAAGCGGAGTGAGATACAAGGACATTGGAAGTAGTGTCGAAGGGTGTGAAAGTCAGCGCCACGCTCGCCGTTTCCTCGAATGGAAATGCCCGGGAGTTGAGGCTTCGCGCTACAGCATTCGCTGCTTTGTTCCCTGGGCGTCCGGCGTGGCCAGAGGTCCAGATGAATGTGATGGCGAGAACTTCGGGCAGTTGTTGACGATCGAGGTGCATGGCCTGAGATGGGGCGACACCTTCTCAGACTGCAAACGTATTGGCACTCGGAGATGGTAGTGACAGATGGAAGGCTTGAATGGGTTGTAGCGGTGTAGGCGATTATTAGGGTTTCGGCATTGTGAACGTCACATGAATGGTATGTAGCCGTATTTGCAATCTTCCCTGGGAAGTTTAGGGCGACAAGACTAGTATGTGATAATGTGATGTCTTGGGCGACGTTCTTGTAGTGAACCTGAAAGTGAACCTCATATTTTTATTGATGTGGCGGACTAGCGTCTCTGGCCGGCCTCGGTTGTTGGTGGTGTCCATATGCTCTGAAAAGAAATCCATGCGCAGCCTTGTCCTAATGGTGGGCGGGAGGCGTTGAAGCTGCACCGCAAGATTTGGTGATGGCCGGCCCAGCTCTTAAAGCACTATCAGACCTGCTGGGGTGGGTGTTAACAGTTGCACTTCAAAGGTTCATTTTAATTGCTTCGAGATGCTAAGCATGTTTGTTCTGTAGGCCCAGCTTTTGTGATTTATCATTGCATATATTCGGCCCGAGATCGAACACAGTCGGCCCCTGGCGGCGGCGGGACGAACCACTCTCCTAGTGTAGATGGCGCTCTCGTGTCGTCTGCTCATTCACGTTGCGCGCGGCGCAAGACGCGTGCTGCATATGATAAATAACAAATATGTGCACTTCTTTGACACTAAGCAGTGGCATAGTTACCACTGCTTGTGGATTTTTTTCTAGAAACGCAATAATAAGCGGCCGTTGCGGGATAGTGCGCTAGTTTAGTTCCACGAAACATCGTCGCCGTTGCCACTGCTTGTGTGTGAAACACATTGCTTCGACACATTGCACTTTTCTGATGAATGCAGTCGTCTGCTGTTTCGGGAACTCCGAAAGGTGCTTTTTGAAGGTGGCGTGGTGGTTATTTAACGGATAATAAAAGTTTAATACACGGAAGAGGTAAGAAGCGACAAGACCGGTCTATACCCGTGCATTTTGCCACAGCCTTGTAAAATTGCACTTTGTCCGTTTAGAAGGAATTTTGAAAGAAGCAACAAACAAAAACAATAACACTCCACACGACCCGTTTGCTATCGCACATACATTACCGGGGACGTATTTTACACCCGCAAGCGCCTGTGTAATCGAATAATTTCCGCACCTATTCGAAAATAAATACCAGTTTTGGACAGTAGTTGTTGATACGGTGTTGTTAATTTTATGTATTATTTAAAATACGCTTCTGTGGATGCGCAAGAGTACTTCAGCGCTATTCCTCGGTAAGATTGAGCAGTTGTGAGTTTGCGTCTGCCATGTGGCATTTCTTGTGGCATTTTTCACGACATGAATAACCTTGCCCAAAGGTGTGTTTCACTCAGCATAACCAGATGCCTATTATGGACACGTCTTAACCTTTTAAGTGGAACTGTGTTTAAAGGAGGCGGAAAAATCGCGTAATATCACGCACGTTGTTGCCCACATGTGTGGATGGTGTGTGCCGCGACTCGCTGGATTTTTTTTATTTTTCCCACAATGTTCGCTCTAAATACTATTTTGAAAAGGGCGAGCCACAATTCCTGGACAATATCTGGCCAAAAGGAGCGTTAATCAGTTTTTAAAATACTGGCATCCACTTGTTGAAGTACTGCTTTTTCATCCCGACGGAACACGATGCCTAGCGTACTTTCGATTGCAAGTAATACGTACTTCTAGCCAACGTTTGACTTTTCGCGTTACATGCGTTCTCTTCTCGCTGCGTTTGTAACGTTGCCAGAACCCCCCCCCCCCCAAAAAAAAGCGAAATGCACAGAAAACTTTTATCCGTGCCTTTTTTAACCAATCCCCAAGAAGTAAATGCCAAGACAAAAGTGAGATTCAGTTTTCAACACAAAGTAGTTATCAGGTATCGGTAGCGCTGTTTTGGAATACAAGAAATAAAAAGGAACGTTTTACTACGTCTGCGAGAGGGCAACTTCATTTGCGAGCTTGATGGTTCGTAAGCGACATTACGAAAGAATGCTAAGACATCTCACTGTTCAAAGCACCTGTTAGATTTTAAAAGGAACACAAATGGTCAACAGTGCAGCCGTAACAAAAAATGTGTCGTCCCTGTGAGGTCCCAGAAGCTTGTTTTACATACTGTGAACCTGCTTGTCACTTTTCAAGTCTAGCTAAACATGAGATGTTGATTGTACTGAGCATGTTAGCAATTTAATTCGCAAGTTCACTTGCGACAAAAGCTTTAAATAGGTTATCCAACACCATTATTCATCAAACCTGCATTAAGAGTCACTAAAATTTCATTTAACTAAAGTTGCGCTCAAAAGACCCGTTAGAACGATTGAATCTATTTCTCTGCGCAGGTTAAAATTCAGTAATTTTATGTTGGATTTCGAACACACGAAAATAGCCTAACCTTTTAGAAGAAAATGTCGGGGCAGTTAAGTGGTGTTACCATTTCAGGGCATCCCATTAAATGCAAAAATTTCTCATGCTGCCAATGAAAGCGATTGAAACTGCTGTTGTAAACTGAATTCCAGAGATCGAGGCGTCCTGATTTGTTCCTATTTATGCATTTAATGAATGATCAATGCTATGGTATGGAATGATCGAACTTGCTACGAGCCACGGCTTGTTGTGTAATAAACGCCAACCGGATGGTGCCACGTGTACTGCAGCGCGCATGCCTGCTCAAGAAACTCCGTGACTCACCGCAGAGTGCGCGCACCGTCCTGCGCTTTTGTGGCTTTTGTTTTTTCGTTTGTACGGGCGTATTGTCTTACTCCCGCGCGCCGCGCGCTCGCGCGTATTACGTTTCAATAAAGAAGATGGCAGCTTGACGGCCGCTCGTCGTTTCTTTCGGCTCCTCGCGAAGCTGCCGCAATCTGTGCCCTTCGCATTGTGGTCATGCTGCACACACCACAAAAACTAACAGGTTATGGGCTCAGGACGGTGCATCGACTAGTATTGGCGAAGAACTGCAACGGACTGCTTTGTGATGAGCTGCGAAAGTTTCGACCATGAAGAAGCATGAACAGTCAAGCCACACCCATTTCTCTGCTTCACGTGCTACTGTCCACGGAAGAAGTTCCAGCGACACGCGTGTGGGGTGGTGAAAGTGTCGGGACGAAGTAACTGACGAACGGCGTGTGACTAATAACGAAGATTGTGGAACAGGGCGTGTGATTTTCGTTAGAAGGACGAACCGTCATACGACACCTTCTTCACGGCTGACGCCACTCAAGCCGGTGTTTACACAAGACGGCGGTCACAGTAAGTGCCGGAACGACGGGGCTGCGGAGAAATGAAACTGTCGGGAAGAAGGGACGGACATCGTGTTGTGCCCTGCAGTTGTGTTGTGAAAAAGAAGAGTATCAGAAGTAGAGGTTGTGCGTTTGCCGAACTAGGGGAAGACCATTTCTGTTTTGCATTCAGTTCAACATCAAGATGGCAGCATCAGACGAGTTCAGGCTACCAAAGTTGGCGGCGGACAACTACCATACCTGGTCTATAAGGGCAAGAGACGCTCTCGTGCTGAATGGATGCTGGGACGCCATCGAACCCGGTTATAATGAGTAAATGACGGATAAAAATGACAAGGTAGACAACAAAGCATTGACCTTTCTATTCCTCGTCGTTGAGGACAATTACCTTGATGACATCGGCGAAAGTAAAACTGCGAGAGAAGCGCGGACGACGCTTGAGGAGATGCACTCGGAGTTTGGACTTCTGCATATACTCCAGCTAATGCGTGATTTCTTCAACGTACGGATGAAGAAAGAAGAATCAATGCAGAGCTACCTGGGAAGACTCATGGAGCTGCACAGGAAACTGTCAACTGCGGGACATGCATTCACCGACAGAGAAGTCGCCTTGATGATCCTTATGGGGCTTCCAGCGGTGTACGAACCGCTCATTCTCAATTTGGAGCAGGACGAATAGCAACTGAGCACGAAGGTAGTGAAGACGAGGCTGCTCATTGAAACATAAGAAAGCTGCGACGCAATGAAGAGAGCGTCGACAACGACGGCAGTCAGACTAGGGCGCTGGTCAGCAAAATTAGTTGCACGTCCGACAGCAAGCCGCAAAACGAGAAGATGAACTATCAGCCTGCTCATACGAAACTGACAAGATTCCCAACGGACGTCAGGTGTCCAAAAGAAGGTGCGATGCTTTGCTTGTGGCAAGATCGGTCATATAGCGAGGGACTGCGACCAATTTCCGGATCAAGAGAAGGACCAGGAAAAGAATAGAAGTCTTCCACACGCAAAAATAGCAACGCATTTGGCCTGATGTGCGAAGGACGAGGCAGCGTCACACCCTGGTGTAGGGCACCTTGAAAGGGCTGCTACTGATCACATGACGTCCCAAAGGTCAAAGGTCACCGACTTCATGCCATGCGAATCAGCAGTGGAGACCGCAAATAGAGAGTCCATCAAAGTCGAAGGGAAAGGAACAGTCGAGGTTAAGCTGTCTGAGCAGTGCGGTGGGACAAACATCACGCTCGAAGATGTCCTGCATGTGCCTGCTTTGAACGGGAACCTCCTATCGGTTGGAAGGATTGAGAAGTGAGGGCTGCAAGTAACGTTCGCTGCAGGCAAAGCCTTCGTTTTCAAATACAACGGAGAAGTAGTCCTTACTGCAACGAAGCAAGGGAGACTGTACACCGTGAAGAAGCAGAGGTGTCGTCGAGGCTCGCCAAGGCAAAAGACACATCTCTTTTGCATCGGCGGCTGGGCCATTTGCATCAGGATGCTGTTCGGGGCCTCTGCGGAACCGGCAAAGATCATATGGAGGATCATTGCGCCGTTTTTCATCTAGGAAAGCTGAGAAAAAGAAGCTTCCCGAAGGGAGAAGCAACTCGGGCCAAAGCACCATTGGAGATGATTCATTCAGATGTCGTCGGTAAAATCATACCGACATCCAAGGGCGGTTCGAGTTATTTCGTAACCTTCACTGACGACTACTCACGGTACACCGTTGTGTATCCTATGAAGGTGAAAAGCGAAGTGCTTCAGAGGTTCGAGGAGTACAGATGCATGGCGTAAAACTTTCACGACAGAAAAGTGAAGGTTTTACGTAGTGACAAAGGGGGAGAGCACACCAGCACTGACTTCAAAGAGTACTTGACTGAGCACGGCATCAAGCACCAACTAACCAGCCCTGGACCACCTGAGCAGAATGGAGTTGCTGAAAGGATGAATCAGACATTGCTAGACATGACAACGTGCTTCATTGAGTCAGGTGTCCCCAAGGAGCTTTGGGCTGACGCTGTTGTCACTGCAAGCCGTATAAGAAACAAATGTCCATCCATAGCGATTGAAGGAAAGTCGCCGGAAGCTTTGTGGACAGGGGGAGAAGTGAAGCTGGACAGCCTCCGGGTGTTTCGATGTAGAGCATGCAGCGTGCGAGGCAGGCTGCGGAATAAGGGCAAATTGGATCCGAAAGCAGAGGAGTGCGTACTGGTCGGCTACCCAGAAGGGTTGAAAGGCTACAAGCTGTGGAATCTCGAAGAAGACCACTTCTTCGTTAGCAGGGACGTCTCCTTTGACGAGGATTACTTCCCACGCAAGCATTTACAAGCTGGGACCACCGGCGCTAAGGTTCGCAACAGCACTGATGAACCAGTAATGTTTCAAGTTGAAGCAAGCTCAGATGACACACAGGACGCTGATAGTGCTGACCATAGCGATAGCGATGACCGAAACGACCGTGCAGCCGTTTCATCAGACGAAAACGAGCAAGCTACGCAACAGCCGTCCAGCGCCACAGATGACAGTACTCTGGCACTGAGACGCTCGGAGAGACTTGCAAACAAAGAAATACGTTCAAGAGAATGCCCTGAGTGTTGTGTAGCCAGGCACTGCTTGAAAGACCCAGAGACGCTTCAGGAAGCTTTGGCTGCTCCAGACAAGGAAGAGTGGAAAGCAGCCATGAAGAGCGAACTGGACAGCCTGAAGGCATTAGAAACATGGGAGCTTGTGCCACGACCAAAGGGAAGACAAGTCGTGAAATGCAAGTGGGAATTCCGTAAGAAGTATGACGCCAATGGTGACTTGGAGCGGTACAAGGCGCACGCTTGGTAGCATGTGGATACTCGCAAGTGGAGGGAATTGATTTCAAAGAAACCTTCTCTCCTGTAGTGAAGCTCAAGTCCGTCAGAATGCTGCTGGCGATAGCCGTCGAAAGGGAGTGGAAAATCCACCAGGTTAACATCACTGCAGCATATCTGAACGGTACGTTGAAAGAGGCCGTCTACATGGAAGAGCGACAATCTTCAAGAGCCCGTGAAGATGGCAAAATCTGCCTTTTGAAGAAGAGTTTATATGGGCTAGGACAGTCGGGGAGAAAGTGGAATCTCACTTTGGACAGTCTTCTGAAGTCGGAAGGGATGACAAGATCCAAAGCCGATCCCTGTGTTTATGTCAGCAGAGGAAAGGAGCTCATCGTGGGAGTCTACATTGATGACGTCCTCATCATCGCAATAGACGGTATAGAAATCGCTGATTTCAAAAGCCGGTTGGGTCAAAAATTTCACGCCAAGGATCTGGGAGAGGCTAGTCACATTATTTCCATGCGACTGAAGAAAAAAGATATCGGGAAGTTTTCTCTTGATCAGACGGCTTTTGCAGAGGATATTTTGGAGGCGTTTGGCATGACAGATGCGAGACCAGCATCATCTCCATTAGATCCGGGAAGCAAATACGAAAAAGGAGACAGCAGGAACCCCCCGAGAGAAGACGTAAAGTTTAGGTACAGACAAGCAGTCGGTGCACTGCTTTACCTTGCTGGAGGCACAAGGCCGGACATCGCTTTTGCCACTGCATACATGAGCCAGTTCAGCGAGCATTCAACAGAAGAACACTGGAGTGGCATAAAGCACATTCTTACCAGTACTCACCTACGGGACAGAAACTTGGAGGCTCACTAAGAGGGTTCAACTTAAATTGAGGACGACTCAGCGCGCAATGGAGTGGAAGATGACAGGTGTAACCTTCAGGGACGAGAAGAGAGCGGAGTGGATCAGGGAACAAACCCGTGTTAAGGGGGCACACTGGCCTTAAAACAAGTTCTTTTATTTGGAAGTAAGCTTTGTGAAACTTGTCAATGTTTCTGCTTTTTTTCCCACTGATTTCAAATATGCCATTATTTTTTCAGTTGGTCAATTACTTACCAAGATTATTAGAGGTAATTAGCCATTTCTGAAGGAACAGTAGCCAAAACAGTGTTAGTCATAAAACGGTGATCTTAACATTTTCCAATACTACGAACCCTGGTGAGTGCAATAATCGAAGCAGTTTTTTGATGCATCACTTCTGGAGTTAGCTTGAGGGGGAACGGTTGAGGAACCCAGTTTCTGAGAATATAGTTCCACGTGCCCAGTGGGCCACTGGATGTTGTCATTGAATTGACATGTGCTTTGATTGGTTTGTTCTTTTGCGGCAAAAGAACGAGCTGCGGGATTTGCGGGTTGCAGCAGGGCAGTCGAGGGGTAGACGTTGACCAGAGGGGTTGCCCAGCGTGTTAGACCGAGAGCTGGCAGGGCGCCAGGAAGTTGCTAGCGTAAAATGTGCCTCTTTCGCCTTGCAGTGCACGCAGCAAAGTTGTGGTGAGAATAAATGAGTGGTCGCACAAGCGGTCCTGATATAGTGAGCCAGAGCGTTCAGTCTTGTTTGTGTAGCCACTGAAGCTGCTTCTATCCTGCAACGAGTCCCACAGTTCTTCATGGGTTGTCATGGAACCCAAAGAAAAAACATGACTGTCAGATTGACACTCTGAGGAACAAGTGTTTCTTTCTCGGGCTGTTGAGAAATAAAGAAGCGCAGGCAGGGGGCGACAGTAGGAGGAAAGGAAGAGGAGGATTGGGGCGCTCACTGCCTCGCTAATCGACTCCATCAGCATTTTGGAAGCCAGACGTTGGTCTTATTTTGCTACACATTTTCTGGTGCCGAAACTAGGGAAACGACGAACGAGCGGACCCACGTTTGACGGCGCAGCGGCTCAGAGGCACGCGAGGCTTGGATACCTTCGTACTGCTTTATCCTGGAAGCTTTGCCCTCGACTGCCGCCCCTTTCGGCTTGTGCCCAAGCTGCCATCGTCCCTTAGGTATTCGAAACCCCAGCGTCTTGCTTCGCTGACTGGTGCCATGGACGCTCTTCGCATTCGCCGAGATTTCCTGCGAGCAACCGTCTCCTGGATCACGACAGTGCGGAGTCAGGCAGCAACGGCTATAAAACTACAGGACCTCCTCGACCCAATCTTGTATGACCAGGTGAGCCTGCCCAAACTCGACGCTCTAGTTCAGGAAAACCTGAATGAAGAAAAATTTGATGCCGACGTTTTGGAAGCGATTGATTACGACGAGCGTATCTGTCCCCAGCGAACATGCATACGCTTCTCTGGGAGCCAAGACTCTTCCGCAAGCGCCGTCCTTCAACCTCAGGCGGCCCTATTTACTACGCGCATCGCAACCTCGACTATTTGCTCGCTTCTGGAGGAGGCCCAGCAGACAATGGTCCCTGGGGACGTTGCGGCCGCGTGGAAAATGACTGGTGACGCGTAGTAGAACAGGACAACGACGACGGAGGCGCTGAGGCCCTTCAGGACGCCAAGCAATACCCCGAGGGGCTCAGCCTGGGAGAGCGGGTTCAGTGACCGCCCAACCAAGGGGGTTCCATGATCCCTGTTTTGATGAAGTCCCAAGGACACTTTCGGCACCTCGGTGTCGCTGACGCGACTATCTTCTCGGAGACAGCTAAGCGACCCTGCCTTGGCTCTAGCTTTGGAGACGTTTTAGTGGCCCCAGACAGACGCTGGTGTCACACACAATTCTCACTTCGAAGACGTCAATACAGCTCTTCCACAACCCCCGCATCGATTACCCGACTTCCACTTTGGACACGTCTGACCGGCCCTGTCATGAACTTGGAATCACTGACTAGACTCCCGCTTTCGAGGCGTCCCTGCGGTCCTTTGCGACCGTTTCGTTGGCAGCGCAGCTCTTCTTTCTGCAACATTTCAGCAGCCCTGCTAAGATTGGAAGGAAGTTTTGTTGGATCCGGCAACAAAACCGCGATTCGTGCAGAAGTTGGACTCGCTTCAGAGGATATCGAAGCGCCTGCTCCTCCGACGCTCCGTGAGCGAGCTTCGATGCCCGAGGCGAACTTTGTCCGCGCTCGTCCAGACCCCTTGGGGAGGAATCCTCGTGGCGAAGCAGAACAAATGCTTCTATGGTGACGGCCCCTTCTTCTACAAACACAAGTCGATGCTGGACGCGCCTTTCTACACTGTTTATAGGTCCGACGAGAGGGGAGTCCTGCGGTTCGCAGAGAAACCAAATGTGCTGCTGGAACACTCCGACTACTTCACGGAAGGCGTAGCAGACATGGATGCAACGC
The DNA here is from genome assembly GCA_013339765.2 of Haemaphysalis longicornis. Classification (NCBI taxonomy): domain Eukaryota; kingdom Metazoa; phylum Arthropoda; class Arachnida; order Ixodida; family Ixodidae; genus Haemaphysalis; species Haemaphysalis longicornis. The sequence continues at coordinate 87,552,176 of CM023457.1, read as the reverse complement.
CAATGTTACTACTCTCGCCGCATGTTCTCTGCAAGTTGGACCGACTGCATCAGCTGTTCCCATTCGATCCCGGTGGCCGCGTTGACAAAGCTGTTTACAGATATCGACGGAACCGAGATGCCCAGCCAAATGCTCCACTGGATCCCCGAGCCAGCCTGCAAGCATCGCTGCTGTGAAATTATGTGCCGCTACGGAAGTCGAAGAACTTGTCGTGGTGGGGCCGGGGCTTCGCCTTACCCGTGCAGCTGCCAGCTACCTCTTAACCAACTTGGTGGCGGCGGGAGTATGTTGAGAAATAAAGATGGGCAGGCAGTGGGTGACAGTAGGTGGAAAGGAAGAAGATCGGAGGCGCACTGCCTCGCTAGTCGACTCCATCACTATTTTGGAAACCAGACGCTGGTCGTCTTCTTCCGCTACATGGGCTGGTTAAACGCAAAAATTTTGGTCTGTCTGTCGGTCTGAGACTCGATTCAGCCACCAGGCCAAAGTGAAACAGAAGCTGCCCAATAGTCTTATATACCCACAGCCAAATTTAAATGGCCACGCCCAGTGCCAATGTTCATACTTGTCAACACTGTTGAACAAGAACAAAACATTACGCAAACACAAAGCAGAAAATCAGAATTTAACGCGGGGACGTTTGGAGTGTTTCTTTAATAAAAAGTTCCTGGATGCTTGGTTTTTCTGAAAACAGATGAAATAATACATCAACTGCAGAAAATTGTTGCCTGCTGTTGCCCGCGCTACCTGGCAGCATTTAAAAATATCAAACAGCAACATCCACGAAAGGTTCCACTAGGTAGGTTCCACATTCCGCTTGGAAGCACTCGTGGAGTAAGGTAACGCGGTACTATAAACATTGTAGTAGGGTGCCTCGATTCACCCGCGTCTCCGCCGTTTGGCAGCACTGGCATCGAGGCACCCGACCTGGAGCAGTGGAGCGCAATAAATTTAAATTGACTTGATCAAAACTTCTTGCGTATTATCTTGGGAGGAACGAGATGGGAGAGGAACGGCATGAGAGGTGAGCGAAAGAGAAGGGAGGCATTTACTTGGCAAGGGCGCCAGTCGACTATCGTCTTTTGTTGACATTTGCAATGAAAGGAGCAAATACGCAGCCACGTTTTGGGTTTGTAGTTCGAGTAATACATCTTTGCTCTAAAACGCAGGTGTCAGTAACACACAGGGGCAATTTGTGAAAAAAAGGAGGCAGTACCTGTGGTAGTAGTCCAAACAGTAGCTTGCGTCTGTTGGCAGCAGGACACTCCTTGGCTCTGACCCCGCTCCATCAGCATGGTCGTGGTGTCGCCCTGATGTCCCTGCAGCTGACGGGCTACTTGTATCTCACTGGACACGTGTTTCTGCAAGTGGGCAGCCCAAACACAGGCAAAAATTCACACAATTACAAGACAGGACATGAGTGTTTACTTGTTCCGCTCATTTTAGAAAACTGGATACAGTGTGGCCTACTCGAAACAGTACTTATAAATGCAACAATTCAACCACTGTAACCTATAATACCTGTCTAAGTTTTCCCCCCGAGCAATAAATATGTTTTGAAGTAGGTAGCTTGAAATAGAGGAACACTTCATTCAGGAACTAAATGGCGCGTCAAGAACTGCGTGGACTGTTTTTTGCATGTAAAAATGGACGCCGCATGTGCCGGCCACTGACGCTGTCACAGATGACACCCGCATGATGCACACTGCAGCCAGTGGTGTGCATCATGCACTCCAAACGTAAATTGATGGAGGTAGCTGGACCTACAGCTGCTTAACGCTGCCCACCACAGAACTGCTGGGACCTAGTTACACATGCGAGCAAGGTGCTGAGGGGTGAAACTTGGGCTAGTATGCGTCCCTTGCGCTGGTAGTGAACGCGGATATCAAGTTTAAGCCGTGGTAACAAGCCTACATCTATGTGGCCCAAAAACTGTGGCCACTTTTAGGCTGCCAAAAACCCGTATTTTGGCTCAAATAGTCGGGTCTTAATTGCACGTTGACTGGCATGGCTCTCAACAGCACCATGCGCCAATCTCTACAGATTTCCACACCTTGTTAACCAGATCGAGTCGCCAAATACGCAGGTCAGTTTGTAGCCCACATATGAACCCCTCAATAAAATGTGCTGTTGAGCTAGTTAGTTATTAATCTAGTTAGTACATTGCTACCTGAAAAACAGAGCACAAAAAGCAAAACCGAAAAGAACTATGCCAGCAATGCACTTTGGTGTGTTCCTGCTTAGTTTCCCCTGTTGGTTTTCAATTTTTGAGCTCTTTTCTTCAAGAATTGCTCAATCCTGTGCTCACCAGACAGGGTTACGGAACTCATTGCATGATGTCGTCCTGCTTCCCCGTGCATCTGTTCCGTTCGGAGTTTCGAGCAAACCCAATCAGCCGTACTGTTAAGGAGTTGTTCACAAAAATGGCTTACCACTTGCGTTCAAGGGGGATGCAGAGGTGAAATAGACACTGCCGCACCTCAGGCAACACTTTTGTTCTTCAAGTTCATTTCACTGCGCCGCAGGTGTAAAGGGAGACTAGCTTTTCATTTCAAAACTGCAGCAGGCCCTCAAATATCTCTAATCATAAACTAAATCGGAATATTTTTAACCCACCTTCCTAAAGTGGTATAACAAGTACGCATTAGCATCGTTCTTGTTATTTGAGCTGAACTTGGCACCCGACAAGATGAGCCGAGAGTCGCAATTCACAGTTAAGTTATGACCAAAGGGCGTACGACACAAAAGATGGCCATTTCCAAATTGGCACTCCGCACGGGTGTAAGCTGATAAGCGCAATAAAACTTGAATATCATTGCTCCATTTTCGTGGACACGGGTGCACGGGGGCGGTTCTTTTTTTATACTTGCACCACTTGCTCATTTTACACACTGCGCTAAAGCTGTTGCTTAAAGCTACTTCAATTCGCAAATGCTGGCGGTTAGTAGCGAGATAAGTCTTGCGGTTGCGTGGCTGCGGATACACAAGCTTGGACGAATTGCCCCTTTTCACCGCCGCTTTTTCGCGCAGTCTAAACGACTCAACGATGCGTGCAACACAATTCACAATGCTTTCCAACGCGCCCTTTTGACGGGATACAGCTACTTGAAACTACCTCACTCTGATATTCACATCAAAAGGTAGTAGACGTCGCAAATCTCTCACATTGGTTGAAATCACCGGAATCGCCGTTACCATCATAAACACCACCCAACACTTTCGCTGTCGAAGGCTGGTCGTCACTAGTGATAACCTCGCCGCCAGAAGTGCGTGGAAGTCAACACGGCCGCTCACAACTTGGCGACGCTGACAGTGCTCGCAGGCAAACAGGCGACAAGCAGACACCACCTTTGAGAAGTGGCGGCACTGAAGCCCCTTCAGTTGTTCGTGCACGTTGAGGTCACCGTGAAAGTGAAGAGGCATCGCCACGGGCCACTCTTCCGAACACTGATTTCAAATGCAGAAACTGAACAACGCTGTCGCGCTGGCTGTACAGCGAAAAAGTCTGAAAGAGAACGGTGCTGTGTTTACAAACTAAATAAGCGCGCAACAAAAAAAGCATACGGATTGGCGTCTTGGCCTCGTGTAGTCCGACCGCAACATCGCAAAACTGTGAATATAAATTCCAAACAGTCACAATAATTTACTTATATTGGCTCATTACTTTCGTCATTTATGGACCGATTCCAGTGATAACTTTTCACATTGCTTTCTGTATTAATTCTAAGCTGGTTTTGAAAGCCACTTGCAAGCCAGGTCAAACCAAATCACATTTGAAACAAGAAGTGTCTTCGATTTGTCGTTGTGGACTGCCAAAAACTGCACAGAACTGCTCGGAACTGCTCTTGACGGGCAAATAAAAGAGACGTTTTTTTTTCAATTTGCCTTCTTGTTACCCAGGGGCCCTTTAAGTGACCAGTAAAAAGCGCAAAGGCTCATGGGTGCATTGTTTTCTCCCGCGGAGAGCCGCCACTTCCGCTTCGGGAGCTCTCCTGGCCACCCGTAGGCCATCGGCTTTAACGCGCGTGTGTGCTTGTTGTTTATCTGTTTCCAAAGGGGGGAAAAGCACTCATGCATCGGGAATTCCATAAGTAACAATGATTGACGCTACTAGGGGTTTATCTGACAGGTAAGCACCCTGTGACAAATAAACAACACGCACACACGCACCTGACAGCCGCAGGCGCACGCAGGCGTACGGGAGGGCAGGAGAGATCTCGAACCGGAAGTGGCGGTAGCAGACGACGTACCCCTGAGGCTTTGCGGTTTTTACCGGTCACCTATTCTAGACTGCACAAATTGCAGGAAATTCGCCATGGTTGCCAACAATTTGCCGGAAGTTTTTTCAGATTTTCTTCCAATTTTGGTCACGTGCTTCCGGTTGACAAAGCGGTTGTGTGGGCTGTCGTCATTTTGACGTTTTATGACGTTTACGGGCACCAGTTCTAAAGTTTGCCTTATTTCGCTTTACTGAAAGCGCATAATTCTTGGCCGGCAATGAAAAACCCGACAAAAAGCACTAGACATGACGGCGTAGGCCTGCCTTTGCTCTTCAACCACAGTAATGCTTGTAATACGACCTCTCTGTGATCGGCTGAGAAGCATGACGTAATTTAAACAGTTGGCGGGAACGATTACGTCATGCATTTGCAACTTCAGCCTGCGTAAAAGTGACGTAATGCTACGTAACAGCTTGAAAATGGCGGCTGTTTTTGTCGCAAAATACAAGCAAAATAGGGCAAAAAATTGCCCTGGCTTTAATCGGAATGGCGAGATGTCCGCCAATTTGCAGCAGGCGCAGTTTCGCATGCGCGCTGTTTAAAGCATGTTTTCTACCGAAACAAATTATAGTTTCAACTGCTTCCAAGTCAGCGATCATGGAGCATACAAATAAGGTGCAGTATTTTGCTTTTATGTTTGGCAATAAAATAAAAATTATTTGTTTGGCGTAACCGCAGCATAAGAGGGCAGTACAAGCCTCTCCATGACAAAGAGAACCCAATGCATTGTATTTGTTCACACTCGTCCTAGAAAGCTGTTGGGTCACATGATCCAACTCAAGAGAAAAATAACAAGTAAAAGTGACTATTTGGTTCATTACAGCGCTGATTGAAGTTGAGCTTGACGAATGAGTGAATCGGCGACATCGGTGCGCTCCGCGGTTGTCAGGCGTAGCGCTTTGATGCTCTTCTGTGTCATAGAAGCGATGTTCGCGTCCGTCTTTTTCTGTGATCACGCCATAAACTTGTAACATAGCAGCAGACGATGGCGTGGAGGTGGTGGCGGCAGGGAAAGTGATAACGCAACAAAGCTTGCATTGAAGCAGACAGCCCAGCTACGTTAGTAAAAGCGATTGAAAGAAATAAGTAGGTACGGAAAAAGAATTGTGTGATGTTCTTTAGCTCGACATCCGCCTTTCGTTCGCTTTTGGATCAACCCTACTTGATCGCCTTGTGATGTCGACGCAAAATTTGACCTCCAGAAATGTGTTTTTCTTGTCAGCCTCAGCTACCGTCTTATTTTTATAGTACAGTCGCGCTCACTATGACCTACACCGCTCATTAGTATTCAGACGATTATATCGACAAAATAATGACTATGGGCATATACGTTAGGATAAGGCCTGATTCATTAGGACGTTGTGCTCCTGATGCGTACTTGGTCTTTACCCCGGGTGCTAGACAAAGGTTCTACAAAGCGGTGAATACTAATGAGCGGTGTAGGTCATAGTGAGCGCGACGGTACATGCCAAGTGTTTTTATATCTTTCTTGCACAATATTTGATACCTTGGTAGCGATTTTTATGAGTGATTCATCAAATTACACTGCATGTCGTCATAGCTATAGGTGCAGCACGTCACTGATTGCTTACGTCGTGCTTACGCAAAAAAACATGGGCGAATTGCCGGCAATTTGTGCAGGCGAGAATAGGGCCCCAGAGCTCTTCGATGTAGAATAACTCTGGTTTTTTCCCGGAGTGGTTTTTCGCACTTAATCTCACACCCACTGCTCTCTGCGCATGCGCACTGTTGTTATAGCAACAGAGGCGCGTCGTTTGCTTCTAGGCCGCCGCGTGCCAAATTCAAGCGAGAGGGCGCGGTGTCGCCGCCCGCGCAAGTCGAAACGCACCGTCGGCAGCGAGAAGCGTCCTCGCCACCTGTCCGATGGCGATAAATAAATGCGAACGCAGAGCGCGGGGCATTTGGCGCATTTAGATCAACCTATCGACGAACATCCGATCTGACGATTCGTGTCAAATTTCGATATGCCCTGGGTGTGGCTAGGCTAATCGGCCCTAGCACGAGCTAGCATCGGCCCTACCATGGGCTGGGCATCGATTTGAAAAATTAATTCGATTAGTCCACAGACCTTATTCAATTGATCGATTGGTGCCAAAAACTACATTTCGAGTTCGAATTCTTTTTTTTCTTTTGCTATGGGGTCTTCCAAGTTCCCCGCGGAAGAGACAAAATCACGTATATTCTTGAATTTAGGGCACTATATCGCCCATGTGTGCGGTTGTCCAGATGGGGCTCTAAACAAATCCCCACGTTGCAAATGTGGCTGGCATATGGTGACTGGAACGCGTGCTTAGTGTCGCTGTTTCTCAAAGAAGCAAACACGGAGGCTCGTCGTTGCCACTTCATACGTGTGGTTTTGAAAAGAGGGCACAAACGAGCGTTTGTGCCCTCTCTTGTCCTCGTCCCTTTGCGCAGTTAGAACTTAAAGGAGCACTGACACCATTTTTTGGCGTTAATATTATTGCACAGATCGCTTCCTTTGCTCAACAGAATACCCTGGCTGAAATATGACCGGCCTGCGACGCGAAGATTATACTTTAATTGGATGTCATTTATCGCGCCGACGGAACAGCACGCAGAGCGGCACTCGGCAAATGGACATCAGTGTGACATCATCCCGTGGTAGCCAGAAGAAGTGACGCGGACAGCGCTCGTCAAAAACCCATTACGTCACTTCACACGCACGGCCCCGCGAGCGGCGACTGAGCGCCGCCGCATTCACAGACGCGTTCACGTAACAAGAGCTACAGGCATAGCCGCTGCCCAGAAAGGCACTGTTGGCAAAAATAAAGTTCCACACACGGGAAAGGAAGCGATAATAGAGCCCGGAATCGCAATAGAAGTCACCATCAGGACTGTTATTGAAAGCGGTCATCGAATTTCCGCAGCAATGGTAGGCCTAGAACCTTCAGGCAACTCAGCCGTTCAGCTTCGGCGGCGGCGCATTCGAAAAATCGCCCACACCGGCCTCCGCAGTGTTTTGACGTCCGCACAAAGCGGTGAGGTCATGCCTGGATTCTGTCATATGCGCCTTTCGGGCTGAAAGCGCAGGAAATTGAAATGAATGATTTTCAGGCCATTCAATGTAATGAATTATCGCGCGCTGAAGTATTTAAAGTGTTGTGTCGGGTTCGCCAGACCACTAAGCATCGATAAAAGCAACAAAAATGGATAATAAAATTTTCGTGGTAGTACTCCTTTTATCATGAATCAGTTTAGCTCGCCCAGCTTTCTGTTATTCTAACACTCATTCAAATGTATAAAACTTTTTTTTTCAACAACGTGGGCTCGTAGACGCCTCGCTTTTTTTTCAGATTTTTTTGATGAGTACAAGTTGCTGAACTGTCTTGGGACATTGTTTCGCAACCTTTTTAGTAAACAAATGCACTAATAGAAATGCAATATCAAAAAATAAATGGTTTCTGGTGAAATCACCCCCCCCCTATATCAATTAAATTAAATAGGCAAATTTACCCTTACTTCGTTTTTTCTTGCTAGACATTTCAGGATCCATCAAGCAGTAGAGATGTGCATTGTTTGGATACCCTGCATCAGTAGGCCATATGTACGAATTGAGGAACAATGAAACTTAGTAATCATCAATTCCATGACATGTGATCATTGAAATACACTACCAGACGCCGCATCACAAGCTTTCTCGTGTAAATACATTTTTATTTAAATGAATATTTCACGAAACCTGGGCTATAACTAGCAATTAGTTTTCGTTGAAGAATTTCCTTATTGATTAGCATGATTCAGATCAGCCAATGAGTTACTGAACCAAAAAGAACCACTTAATTAAGAGCCCTCAGTGTTTTGTGTACAATAGCAGCAAGAACATAATTTTTTATGACTGCTGTGCTTTTGGCAACTTCAAATTTACGACGTAAACGTGCGGTGTGTGGCCGCGTCTGCTTGAGAGCGTTCGCCTTAAAGGGGCCCTGAGAGGCGTTTTGAGCACACTAAATGAACTAGCGCAATCGTTATATTGGGTCGTCAACGTCATCTGTGCCAAGTATTACTCTTTTACGCGCAGCGGAAATCTCACACTTTTGTTGCAAAGTTTGTCGCTTTTTTCTCACCCTTCCCTTCGTATTTTTGGACGCCGCCATCTTCACATGTCTACATCATCGATTCCCAAATGTTCGTCATGAGCTAGACATCCTGCTATTGCGCGGCTTTTTCACGCACTTCCGGTAAAGAGATGAGTCGTCTGCTCAGCGTCGGCTCGCCGGCTGATCTGCCAGCGGGGTGCCGGAGTGCTTGGACATTTTACGACAAACGAAACAACTGTAAACAAACGCTTAACCGTTTGTATTGAATGCAACACGGCCATAACACGATATGGATATTCTCTTACCTGAGTACGTTCCATGAAGAAAGCGTTGAAGTCCCGTGGCACTTCTTTCGTGCAATCGAAGAGAACGCCTTGAGCCGAATGCCCGGGTTTGACGCATACATTTTATTCAACTTCAAAACAATCCAGAGATGCGTTTCGAACGAACACAAAGTCACAACATGCGTTGCAAGTCTGAACCGCGATTGACAGACGACGGGTTGCCTCCTCCTGCCCGTCGTAAATTCGGCACTCACCTCGCGCGCGGTTTGCGGGGACGAACAGCAAGTCACTTAACTCTGGCGCACAAGCCGAGATAGCTTTTAGCCACACACACTGCACATACCCCATGCGAGGTTGAGTTGTACGTCGCTCGAGAAAGATAATCCAGACCATGGGAAGCATTATCCACCCGCAGAAGCACAACGTCGCATTTCATCGCGAAAGAAAGGCGTCCACCACAACACACACACCATCACCTCCTGTAATGCCAAACGCATCTCGCACTTCCCAATGGGAGTTAGTGGTACGCCTGCAGTGCCCACTTGTCGCTTGGTGGGGCCCCGAGCTGACCCGGGATCACGCAACCGTAACTGACTTCTGGAGCGGTTTGTGCCTTGTTGCCAAGGCAACGGATGTTTGAGATTGTCAAAGAAATGGCGCTCGCTCCAGCGCTAGAAAGCTCAGAGCCGCGCCGGAGCATGTTTTGCCAACGTTGCCGCCCACCACGCGTCGCCCCAAGCTGAACTGGTCACATGATTGAAGCGTTTTGTGCACGGGGTCTGTATTGGTTTAAAATGCCTTTTTCACATGCCGCCGGCAGGAATTACCACCGCCACAAAATAAGACCCGGCACCAGCGGGGCCACATCTGATAAGGCGCTTTTTGGATAAACAGTGCGCGGTGCATATCAAAGGGAACGAGCGCACGATCCTTCCCGAGCGGCTGCGAGTTCGCCGCCGATAAAAAAAAAACGTGCCGCCGATAGCAACTACAGCAACGTACACCGCGAAAGGGCAAGGCCAGGCCGCCGCGCAAATGCGGCCAGATTTTTCGTTCGATTTTCCAGCCTTGAGCGGAGTGCGGGATTCATGGTGTCAACAAAGCTTGCCTGTAGCAGACGACAGTCTGAGGAGCGCCATAGCGGAAGTACGTCACCGCTGAGGAGCGCAGCATCATGGGAGGGAAGGCTCGCGCGCCGTCAACAGCAAAAGGAGGAGGAAACGCGGCGCGACGATGATGCGCGGTTTTTGATTTACGATTTCTCAGCTAATACTCATCGCTTTAACAAAATTCTTGCGGGAGGAGATTGCTAATGCATTGCTTTATTTGGTTACATGTACATCCATGCATCGGCGGAAGGTATTTCAGGACCCCTTTAAGTGGTGCCGCATGCTTCCCGTTGGTGGGGGTTATGAGGGAGCCGAAAACAAACGCGTGATGAAGCGTATCTCGCCAAGAATAGCATAATTAGTCACCTTTCAACGAGCATCATTCCTAGCCGAATCGAAAAACAAAAAAAGAATGCGCGCTAGGCGACAAGCGCGCGCAAGGCATTCAACCCTGTAGTACTGGGTGTACGTTTGCCTTTTTCATTCACGTTTGTTGTTTTCTTTATTTTTTGTACATCAAGCCACTATTTAGGCCCAGACCGAAGGGTCAAAAAATAACAAAAAAAAAAAGACTAAGCCACAGAGACTTGCATAGTTTCCCACATCAGAACACATCAAACTACAGTCGATAAAACGCTTGTTTATAACAAGGCTTCTAGTACTTCCGGCCTTCGGCGGTGTTGGCTTGAAATAATTTAGAGAAAATTAGTGCACCATTTTGAAGTCTATTCCGACCACTCAGTACCCACAACTTGTTTGAAGAGTATCCGTCATCGCTTTCCAGATATACCCATGCAGCTGAAGTAGAAATCGCTGTTACCGACTGTACATTGTTTCCATAAAAAATGCCGTGCTTGCATAGTGGAGTCGGTTTCTGAAGCTTGCGTTGCAAGGACATGGTGCACAGCTTAGGGCGTCAATTCTACCAAGCGGCAATCGCGATAAGAGCCCAGGCTAGCGGCGAATAGCCTAACTACAGTGTGCACATATCGAAATACCGACACGAATCGTCAGATCAGCTGTTTGTCGCTAGGGGCCCTATTCTCGACTGCACAAATTGCCGGCAATTCGCCCATGTTGTTTTGCGTAAGCACGACGTTAGCAATCAGTGACGTGCTGCACTGATAGTTATGACGACATGCAGTGTAATTTGACAAGTCACTCATAAAGATCGCTACCAAGGTATGAAATATTGTGCAAGAAAGATATAAAAACATTTGGCATGTACTATAAAAATTAAGACTGTAGCTGAGGCTGACAAGAAAAACACATTTGTAGTGGTCAGATTTGGCGTCAACACCACAAGGCGATCGAGTAACGTTGATCCAAAAGCGAGTGAAAGGCGGATGTCGAGCTAAAAAAAACATCACACATTTTTTTAAAGCAAAGCTTTTTACCTCTACCCCCCTAGGGTTCTTTCGCGACCGTTGGTGTCACCAGAAAACTCCAGCGAACAAATAAAAGAATTTACTCGCACCGCCGGGAATCGAACCTAGAACTAATAGACTAACAAAGCGAGAGCCCGTTGTCTTACCGATTTAGCTACGAGCCTACACGAAAACTGGGAAGACAGGTGGGGTACTCACCAAGGACATCTACGGGTTTACCCCCTATGTTCTTGCTGAATGCCACGTGAAAGCGTCACGCGACCCCTCACGCCCGTCTAGCGGCCCTGTGCGCACCTTGCTCATGTTCTAAGAGTTACAAACATTAAAGGAAGCTCACACCAATGCATGGCATCTCACTTCTAGTACGCATGCGCTAAAGCCTGTGGCCTCCAGTGTTCACGTAAAAAATCACAGCTCCTTGTCGTCCGCCCTCACGTCAAATCAAGGAATACATTCAAATACTCCTTGATGGCCAGGCCATCCCTCCAAGCCCCAGCATCAGGATCCCGGGCCTACATCTCGAGGTAACACCAAGAGTGACGTCTCCTTGCAGCTCCTCAAAAACAGCAATAATCAAATCATACACATGATTAGGCGAGTTGCCACCAAGAAGCGAGGCCTAAAGGAATCCGGTACCTTTCGATTATTTGAAGCTTTTGTCCTCTCGAGAGTTACTTACGTCAACCCCCTGTCTTCTTCTCGACAAGGAAGACATAGAGATGCTTTATATAATTATTAGAAAGCCGGTCAAGCAGGCCATTGGTCTTCTCATGAGTGCGTCCACACAGAGGCTGCTTAGCACGGGGCTCCAAAACACGGTGGAAGAGCTGATAGAAGGCCGTCTTTCTAACCAGAAGGTCCGACTCAGAACTGCGATGGGTAACCGCATGCTTCATCAGATTGGCTGGGCAGCCCAGAATGTCACTCCGATGACGTACTCCCACACTCTTGGCGACTAAAACTAAAGATGCACTCTTTTCTTAGAAATATGAACCGCTCCCATGAAGAGGGTCACCGAAAAGCACGGCCTCAAGCGCTAAACACCACCCTCGGTGGGGATCATGCAGTTATCTACACAGACGCTTCCAAACATCGAGGGCAGCAATACGCCATCATCGTGGCTACCTCCAGAACCAACCTCCTTGCGTGTAACTCGTTTAGGACCAAAGAAAGGATGGCAGCAGAAGAGGCAGTCATCACATTCGCTCTCGCTCAGCCAGGGGTTCGGAGGGTAGTCATCGATTTCAAGCAAGCCTACTGGAATTACTAGTAGGGTCGGGTGTCCTGACCTGCACTGCGCGTGCTAAAAAACCACTCCCCAAACGGTTCCATTCAGCTCATCTGGACACCCACTCACGCTTCAATGGAGGGCAACAAATACCCCCAGCCAACAAGCCTGCGCTTTTACCTCCTGTGCTATGGAGCTGCACGAGGACAGTCACCCGCTTGTCACGTTCAGGGAGATAATCCAGCATTATCGCCTTCTGAGACAGACCGTACCTTCGCCTTACCCTCACATTTTCAGAGAACAACAAACTACCCTACGGCTCATACAATCCGGGCTCCTTCCCACAGCCTACGCGTCTTCACTTAATGTATCCGGATCGCTACGACGCTGAATGTAAATTTTGCTCAGAAGTAGGAACACTCCGCCCCGTAATCGGGGTGTGCGACTTTAGCCCTGAGCACCCTCCTCTCTTTCCGCCAACTACCCAACAAGAGCAATGGGAGATGCTGCTGTCCATGCCCTCTCTAGCTACCCAGCTTCAGCGGGTGGACAGAACACAGGCCGCGCGCACTGCATATGGGCCCTACAGAAGAAGGAATCACTCCCCAGGGCTGCACTCTGGGCCGGTCAGAAATCTGAACAGAAGTATTTCTTCCTCCTCCTCCTTCTCTGCCGCAAATCTCGTCGCCTCCGTCCATGGCGCTGAGACGGAGTAGACTGATCGTCTAACGCGGGGTTGGATCTTGCTTTAATTTTACAAAAAAAGTTACCACTATTGTGCTACACCAATACAACTCAACCAAACACCATTCATGATTCATGCACTGATTTAACCTTAACAAGAATATCTCTTTGAAGTAATAAATGGTGTGTTAAGTGCATTTGATTTCTCTCTGGTTTTGGTATTTGTAGAGCGATGTGAGTGAATTTAAGTGACGTCGCATGGGTAACTGTTATAGGTGCCGACGAAGAATGTGACCAGTGACATCGGTGTTGAATCTGCAAGGAGGCGCACGTCCACGCTAAAATGATCACGCTAAGCAAACACGCTAGCTAGGTGTCGATGAACGTATGTTTTCTACATGGACCACGACGAAAACCAACAGTTGAAAACGAAGGCCTGCAAAAACACTGCAAAAATTAAGGACGAAACGCTGTCCTGCAGACCAACAGTATACAACTATGGTAAAATGTAAATGACCTAATTCAGAAAAAAAAAAAAGCTTCTTGAATAAGGACTTGCCATCAGTGAAAGAGCCGGACTGGTTGGCATGCTCGTAGTAGAACCTGTCAGCCAACTTGAGATACTGGAACTGACGAGCTACGCCACAGGCAAAAGTCGCACCAAGCTGCGCTCCTTCAATCTTGGGCTCAGAAACAGCACCAGAAAAGTAGTCGATGTCCCGAGCGTCCCTGTGAACATGATGTTTACTTAAAACTGCCATCAAGAGAAAATGCAACCTTGTTTAATTTCAAAGACAGCCTTTGGTGATACACGCAGCTGCATTTGAGACACGAAAGGCATTTGTTAAACCATGAAAGAGGATTAAATAAAAAATGTAAAAAATGTTTGTTTGTATATACATGTACAGACAGAAATAAGTGTAGCCAGTCAAGAAAGCAAAGAGGAAAATGTGGTAGGTCATTTTATTCTTCTTGAAACATATATATTATATAATATATTATATATATATTATATATTATATAATATATATATATATAATATATATATATTATATATATATATATATATATATTATGGTGTGTGTGAAGAAGAAAAAGTGGAGAAGAAAAAATGCCCGCCGGGTGGAATCCGAACCCACGACCTCTAGAATACGCGTCTGGTGCGTACTCTGGAGGTCGTTGGTTCCTGTAATCCATTAAAGGCTAGCAGCTTATGCAATGCTGAAATCGCTACAGGAACTGTTTCCTTACTCGTAGAGTCCCTCGTAGAGCGCGACCACCTCTTCCGGTATGACCTGCCTTAGATCAGAGAAATCAGATATTGTGATGTTCCGACAGTGGTGAACCCAGTCCACGTAGGGTCTCACACCGTGATCAAGGCCCCTTTGCATGTCAATGGCAAAAAGGTCTCCGCCGAATGGAGTCGGCGGAACATGGAATGTAAAACGCGTTACGGAGTTGTCGCCGAACCTGGAAAAGAGGTCAGACGCTTTTTCAAGAAAACATTCCTTGTGTGGAACTTTTCTCACGTTGCACACCGAAATTCAACAATGCAAAATCTAAAAGCTGCCTTTTCATTATTCCACCTAAGTTAATTTTCAAAATGCGATCCATTTTCCTAGTGGTATAAAGACAAGGAACACTCTTCACGCGTGTTAGACGTAAATACATAAAAGATAGAAGCAAAATAGACTTCGTAAATAAGCTTCGTAAATAGAGAAGTACATAGACTTCAAAGAACTAAAGCGCGATTTTTGTATGGAAAGCTGTAGCCTTTAGAGGGCTGGCGTTATAAGTTTGTGCATTGTGCAGTTTCCTTCGTCAAAACTCTTTATTGCGACGATTTTGCGATCCTTTTCATAGATGAAAAGTGGAGCGGCGGGCTCGTAGAAGTTCTAAGTTGTGTGAAAAAACCATCCTGAATGCTGACAAGCTTTGCATATGAAGAGTGTAAAGTGCCGTCACATCGGCGTTGCAAAAGCACAGCAGAATGGCCTACTCAGTTGTGCCCATGTGGGCTAGGCAAGATGCTCCATAATTGTTTTCTAAACATAAATACATAAAGCGGGATTTCATATTGTTATATGGTAAATCCCACTGACTGATATCAATGTTGCCCTTGCATAAATGCGTACCCAGAGAAAACAGAAAGGAGATGCAACCAACGCAGCACAAACCACTAAATTATGCATAATAGGATGAGTCCCGACTGAAGCTACCGGGGAGAGAATGCGCGTTAAGGAAGCACCCTCTGCATCCAGAAGCCACGATCCGAGAACCGCCCTCCAACAAACACGATCTGCTGAAAAACACCTCGTAGAAAAGAGGGCAGAAAAATTTCTCGTACACTAAGGTCTGTTTACATGATGATTATCAGAAACGTATGAACTGCTACGGGGTGTTCGTCGCTCTTCGCTTTGGTTTCTTCGTGTTTTAAAACAAGTTACTCCGACAGGAAGACTACGCGTACTTCACGTGGCAGCATCCCCACAGTAATAGCTCTCCTCTACGTGCAACCGTTCTACGGCCGTGGCGTCACGTGCATCTGTCACAGCCAGGCAGAAGCCTAATTCTTGTTTCATTCTAGCAGGATGCCGGGTAAGCACTGTCCTTAGCGCAACAGGCTTCTCCTCTGACGATCCGTGTTAACATCCCGCATGAAAACAAATGATGTGCGTTTATTTATTTTTTTTCTCCTTAGTGCGGCAGCCATTGTTGCATCATTTGAGTTGACGCTGACGACAACTACGCTCACTTTTCGCCTTTTATGAGCCAAGATTTTTGCTGCAAAAATGGTTGGATTAGCGGAGACAAGGATGTCACGGTTTACGTCTCAATCCTAACAAATTTCAGGCGATTGCAAATGATTCAACTATATTTAAACGAAACCTACAAGACGCGCCAGATAACGTCCTCAAACATGTCAAAGTGACATTTTTTGCCCCCACTCGGAATCCGCATTACCGATGTAGTTTCCTTTCCAAGTCACCCGCTAAAAGTTCAGAAAAACCGAGCATCAGGGTTAATTTGTCGCATTTACAATCGCTCATCGAGCACCATGCAAATATAACATGACCTTTCATTACAGCTTCTAGAAACAGGCCGCCCTCCTACCCTTCATTGATAAACACATTCACATATCTAGGCCACCACGCTGACCACTTGCAGCATCGTTGGGCATGTCAAGTGACTGCACAATCCGCGAAGCATCGCACGCATCTCTGGACAAGCCAAGCCATTCAGTTCATCGGCGTTGACTCGCTCCATTACAACCTGTAATTGTGACTTTAGCTCTTCATGAAACTTTTCGCGAACAACTAAAACCCTTGTTAAAATAGCAATGTATAAAGTGCCCCAATTTTGTCTGTGTTCTTGCTGATTGCTCTTTCCTGCTGTTAAATTCTTGTTGTTCATAACCTCTCGTTTGATCTAAACAACATTTTTTAGCCCTAATGTATTGTTCTAAATTGTGGCATTGTTTGCGCAATATGATTGTTTATCATCTTTGTATCTTCCTTACTCAACGCACCTAATAGACCCTGTACGGTAGTTTTAAATAAATAATAATACATTTCGCGCAATGTACGTTATTTTTTTCGATCAGGAAGCAAACCTTACGCGAGATGTTCTAAATCAGTGGTCTCTTAACAATGGTTTAAAAATGGGCGTTGCGAAAACAAAAGCAATGTTATTCCGAAGCAAGAATAAAACAGTTCTTGTTGATCAATCCATTTTGTTAAACTCAGTGACAATCTAACTCTTGCCTACGTTTAAGAGCTAGGGGTTGTCTTTCAAGAAAATCTTTCCTGGGATGAGCGCGTCCACGTGGTTGTCTCTAACCTATCTCAGATATTAGGAATCGTTTGCCCTCAACGGTACAGACACGCCGAGAATAACCATCCTGATTTATAATACATCCTTCTCCTCTAGAATAATTTTTTCCGTGCAGTGTGCGGGCCCACAACTGAAGAAAACATTGGGATATTTTTACAATATAGGTTCTTATAAATTGTGGAAAACGTACCAACTACCTTGCAGAATCAAGAACTATTCATTAAATGTGATGTAATGCCAGTTGCAAAGCTATATGACTACCGGATTTGTACGATACTCAAACAAAATTTAAATATTTAGTGTGGCTTTTTGACAATAATGGCCAACCTGCAATTAACTACCCCTATCTAAACAATACGACATAAGAGATCACGGCAAGTTAAAGCACAAAAAACTACAGATGTACGACACCTGATAGAAAACAACTGCCAAGGTTACTTAATTGGTTTCATAGTCAGAGCAATCACCTTGTTACAGTTAGCTTAAAAACCATACCTGTTAATATGAACGAATCCTCTGGCAGTGAGATTTGAAAACATAGGCTGCGTTGTCCGATTTGGTGTTTTGTGCTGTGTTTGCTGCATGGTCGGTAACTTAGTTCGCGCAGTTTTAGTTATTTGACCCCTTTTCACTCATTCTTCGCGTTTGACTGTGTTGCAACATTGCCTGACCTATACGGTTCATGAAAGTATTACTGCTGTATTGAGGGTTTTTTTTCGCTGCGCAGTTACAGTGCTCCGCGACACTACAAGTGGAAGCGTGAAGCTGTGTCGAGTTGTCCTTGCGACTGCTTTGTCCTTGCGCTTCCCGTGTCGCATGCCCTCTGTATGTTATTTAATTTCTATTCTAACTTCTTAAGTTTCTAACTTCTATTTAAGCAAGGACGTCAAAGTCTTCTATTCAATTTAATTTCTATTCTAACTTCCTAATTTCTAACTTCTATTCAAGCAAGGACGGCAAAGTGGGCGCTGAGTGTTTCGCGTTTAGGTAGCCGCCCCGCTTACTCTAGCAGCAGGAGCTGGGTAATGACGTTGATATTATGACAATAATGATTGTAATACTTTCCATAGTATTCCATAGTACTTTTATAGTTGACGAAGGTGGTGATGTCTATCATACCTTGTCTTGCTAATGGCGTCGTGACAGTATATGAAAATTTATTACATTAGGTTGCGGCTCCACTGGCCTAACTAAAGCCAATAGAACGGTTGCATAGAGGTATGACATGAATTTCACTATGACAAGACGTTTCTCATGATTTTTCAGGCATTTTACTGAATCTTTAAAATTGAGCCAGGTCGAAACTTTGCAATAGGTCGTTGTCTACTTTGAAATTTCGGAAACGGAACGTGAGGCGCTGAAGACTCTCGCATCCAAATGTATAACTAGGTAAAAGCTCTCACACCAATCCATTCCCGGCTGGAACCAACGAAGGAACTTGTACCTGTTGAAAGGTTTTAGCGGCTGCTGAACGGATCCACGAAGAACATCGTCCAGAGGCCTGTAAGTATCGTTCAGTGGCCGGAAGTAGTCATCTTTCACTTCGATTGAGTTCAGTTGTGTGCCGTCTTCGTCAACTCTAGTGGGAGAAAAAGCTCAAATGGTCATAAGCAAGCAGGCTAGGTTAGGTTTAAAATTCAATACAGCGCTTGTAAATCTGTGTTTCTGTTGCTCCAAAACGTATTCAAGCCACTAATGGCTACTGAAATGAAATTGCAAAGTTTTGGTTGAACGCGCGCAGTTATAGTCGCTTGTGTTAGTTATAATGAGGTTATAATATATTAGGGCTATGAGGAAACCGACGGATACGTATCAAGCTTGTTTCTGATGTGCATTGCGGGAGTAAGCCCCATAGTCGGCTACCACAAGATAGAAGCGGCGTATTGTGAGGTTCCTCCTTGGTGTTCAGCTGAGCGACATACAGACAGTGTACCGTTACTTCATTCTTGTAATTTCTCTGTATGTTATGAAAGTGTTGACAAAAATAATTTGTTAGTTAAGTCAAACATCTTGCCTACTGACATCCGATTAAAAATCAAAAATTGGTCACCGCCGTCAATTCTCAGAGGCGAAGGCATTCGCTGCTGAGTCCAAGGAC
>CM023457.1:87441140-87533092 GCA_013339765.2 Haemaphysalis longicornis | reverse complement strand
GTACTGTGCTGCACTCAAACAGCACTTGGCTCGAGATATTATTATGCGTTCAGAGGGCAACAGTGGGTGATGATGCAGTTCCTGCTGTCAAACCGACCACTGCGCTCACGTATTGCAACCTTCGTGCCATGACCGGCTCGCACTCGCTCGTAGGTGCTGCGCGGAGGCTGGGGTTGAATTGCAGATAAGGTTGTCACATTCATGTGCGGAATCATGACTTTTCGTGTAACCAACGCTATCGCGGAACAACTGACTGACTATCGAATACTGCACACGCTTGCACGGGAAACCCAACGTCGCTCGCGACCGGCGGCATGCCTGGCCGCCATGAAGCATGGAGGAGAAGAGGGGTGCCTGATCGGGGCCGGGATCACAACGTCGCCTTGGCAACCAGACGCTTGGCACAGATAAGGCGGCGCACTCGCATGGTTTCCAGCAAAAATTCCACGCTATTGAATACCGGCTACACTCCGAAAACATTTTCTTCTTGCCGGTTTGTTCTTTTTGCGCCTGTCATGAATACTAGAAACAGCGCTCAAATATAGCTCCTTCTAACGCACCATTGAAAGTTCACCCAATGATGTCATTCCACAAAAAATCCATTTATTGCTTCCACCATTTGCAGGCATTCCTGTCAGGGGAATATAAAGAGGTTCCTATCCCTTTCCAATGTTTGTGTCTTTATTTTTAACCCTCGTGATACACAAGCTGCCATGCGACCCTTACTTAATAAGATAAAATGTGCTTGGATTATGCTGCCTCGGCCAGACGCATTCATACATGATTCCATTGGCTGTATATAGATTCAGTCGTGGAAGAAGTCAACCACGTTATACGAAGGTTACTTGGTTGTTCATAAATTACTCATAGAATTGACTTGAATTTGGTGTGATAAGCTACTGTTCCTAAAATCAGGCTATATTCAAGCAAAAAGTTGCAGAGTTTAAACACTGGAAAGGTGATCTAAACGCAGATTACAATGAGTTTTCCACTGCCCGTTTCTAATCGCGCAATTTTCAGGAATCATAGCATGTGAAGAAACACATCATTACAATATTGTTACGAATGTCATACAGATGGCCTAAGATGCTTCAAAATGAAGGGCGCAAGGCCGCATATTTTAAAAAATGCAACCTTCCCAGTGATCACAGCGAGCCCTCATCAACCACTTGGGTCTCTCAGCAATAGATCGGTGTTTCCCTGAGACCCGTTAACCATAATAACGGAGCTTTTTAAGATTATCCGGCCGTTGTAGCGTTACCAGAAAAAATACCCGAACGAAGAACGAGCGCGGGCGTGTGAGCGTGCAGCTCGATAACTCTCTGCTCGAGAACACTCTGCCAGTCTGTGGCATGATGTCTCGCATGCTGTTTTTTCTACTCGCCAGTTCACCTGCGTTCGCGTTTGAAGGGGGAGGCACAGACGCCGAGTTCGCGAAGCCGGTTTGCCGCCGTGTTAGCGCGTGCTAACGCGCTCCACTTTAGGAGAGATTGAAAGCCTGAGCACAAAACTATCTTGGCCTGCCAGTCATGAAGAACTTCAGCGGCAAGTTCAGAAAACCATGTGAGGGGCGACAGCCTGTCTCTGAAGAAGGCAGAGAGGCCGCCAGCTTTGCTGTTTCTCCAGCCTTGCGCCACTAGAGCAAGCTGCGTCAATTATTTTTTCTGTGTTGGCTCTGCGTAAACACTGCCACGCACCCGAAAGTACTTGTGTATGCCTCCGCCGCGTCGTAACAACTTCCCCGGCGTGTGGAACAGGAAGCTCGTCTCCGAGATTTGCTGGGCTTGACCAATGTTACAACGTATCAGACGGTCATCGTGTGAAATCGGAATGCGTCCAGAATGTCGGTCGCGAGAGGTTAGCAGAACGGAAAGTTGGGCTAGCTGGTATAACTTTATCGTGGTGGAAAAAGTGCCCGAACACCACGAAGTGCTTCAGCACAACGAGGGATCTGGAACCATTCAACAAAACGCTCTCGTGCAGTCGCATTTCCGAACAGGAGTCAAGAGCCACACAAAGTCCCTCGAATTAAAAGTTCTGGCATAGTGTCGTTCATCATAGCACCCAATCGCTGTTGCATGGACGGGGGCTGCAGTATAAAGCAAGAAAAGTGACATTATTCTTCAGTAAGACCAAGATCGAGCGACTGGTGAAATGGCGTGACGGGAAACATAGAAGATGCGGTTTTCTAGGTCACTATGGGGTAGGGAGGAAATAAAGAGCGTACCGCGCAATTGCTTGCCCGGAACTTTTGTATACCTATATGTAACAAATGATAGTGCGGCATCGCAGCATTTATGGTAAGATGCAACACATATAGACATTATGCTGTTGACGGTGGGATTTCTGTTTTCTGTTATAAGATTGACCTGTGGGTGAGTGGGCATTGAATAGAGCAGGTCAGTACCACTAAAACTGCAGCTTTTTAACCATGTCGACCGTGAACCGTCCATTGTACACTGCCCATGCGGGAGCAACTAGCAAATTCCGCAACGTAATGGCGGGGCCTCTAAGTGTCGTCGGGCCATTGGGCTGATTGTCCAGAGAACGACTGAAGTTTTACGCAACGCATCGAGCTTTCGTCCCAGGCATGCTACGCCACGGTCGTGGGTTCGGGACGCACCCGGGAAGCCTGTTTTTTTCCATTTCTTTCTTTCATTTTTCCACAACAGGCTAACCCGTACGATATTTTACGCACCTTCGGCCTGAACACAACTGAGGCATCATTCTTCTTTTCTTTCGTGTATTATATTTCAGGTGGGCAGATCAGCCGAGTGTTATACCCTGTAAAAATCCCATTTTACATTACTGGATTCTAACCAGTGCCAAAAAACGAAAAGAGGAACGACCACCCACGGCGCTGTTGTCGTTCCTTGTTGTGTGGTGTTACCTTGTCATTCTTCGTTCTGTCATTTAGCACTGCTTTGAATTCAGTTAGCATGCACCAACTAGCCCAATTACCGTTCTATCAGAGTTGGCAATATTAAAATTGTGTCTATTTCAAACCCATCAATACGGTGTCTAGAGACTCAAAAATACCGAATACGCGAACACTCTGGGGAAACCAATAAGGTTAGTCGGCTACCTCTTACGGCAACCAAACGTAAGACTCACCTGCAGGGAGATCTTGGGATTCAGAGTCAAGTGGTGTACTTTTGCACACTGCAGTTGCTGCCTGTGCAAGGCTGCCTTAGCGGTAAAAGTGCGGCAAGGGTGTTTGCTCGTTTTCGTCACCTGTAAAATTAGTCGAAAAACGCGTTCCCGTTCTCTGCTAGCACTAAAGGCCGTTTTTGAGGTTTCAAAATTTCGTTCTACGTTCGAAAAAGTCATGGGGCAGACAGACACACATTAACCAAAGCGTACATTGAATAAACAGACGCAAATACTTCAAAATATCTTGTTCCCATAATTCTTCTGTCGTCAAGCGTTGGCAGAGGAACAACTTTGCGTGCCCTATTGAAGGACACAAACTCAACCTTGTAAATTTAGCAGCTGAGGTATGCTTCCTCAGTCAGTTTTGGTTTTACTCACGTAACGCTTCTCCGTTGATCCTCATGGAACATTCATACCCGGAAACCTTTATGAAGCTCCTATGGAAACCTCTATGGAAACCCCCGTTGGGTGCACATTAGAGACCTTCGTGATGTTTTTTCTCCAACGGAGCAGGTGTGGCTATTACCGTCGGCTACAGAGATCACGGGTCGCTGCCGTTTTTATGTGAAGGACATGCATGTGCGTAACAAAAAGTAAAATTAAAAGAAAAAAAATGCCCTAGTTTTTGCGAGCTTGCTGCCTGGATTAGAGGAAGCCGGTGAAGGCTGGGGGTGCAGGAAATGCAAGTGGTTGCCACAGATGTTTCAGTATTTTTAAGCTGTTTATTTAGAGAAAATAAAAAGCTGAGGTGCAGCCATTCAGGATTTCCGCTCGAAATTATTTCGCTCCAGAGCTCAGCGGCTACTGTGATTCAAAAAAGCTGTGCATATCATCATTTCATAATAGGGTGCGCTAGGATACGGACAGCCAAATGTGGTGCCATGGTTATTTTTTGTTTGAGATGAAACTTTAATATTGTGTAGAACACTCTATCCCCACCATGGAACTGGCATTATTTTAGTGAGAAACGCCATAACTGTTTTATTTAAAATATTTATAACACGATCCGCCGGGTTGATTTGCTCATTGCTTGGTGTGGCAACTATGGGGACCTGTAAACAAAGAAGCATTTTTCCAAATCTTCCTAATTTTTGGCCAAATATCTGCAAACATTTTCTGCTGGATTCAGAAAAATTGGATTCGTCCTACTTGTATTTTTGAGATAATATGTCTCAAACTTAGTAGTGAGTGCAATGTCGTTCAAAAGTGACACTTTTAAACATTTTTTACACATCAGCCTAAAGGCTAGGCTGTCTAGTTTCTCACACTGGTTTACCAGGGGCTATTGAACACTTAATACCCTGCTCATGGCTCTAGAAAGGAAAATTTTCAAAACACTGCTTCGTTAAACTGCGACAAAAAATGAAATTTTGAAAAAAGGCCACCTTTTGACGTCATAAAAAATGTTTATAAGCAATTTTCGCAGTATTTACACAAAACGGAATTCAATAACAAAGTATTGTAGAAAGCTAGAAATTTATTGCAATATTTTTGCTTTAACTTGGAAAAATGAGGTGCCATTCAACATTTTCTAATGTGCTGTCATCAGTTGAGTAGCCGTTTTTCGTGAAAAAAAAAACAAAATATGGCTGTTTTACGTAGTTTTAGAAAAATAAAGTAACTGATATAATAAAATCTCATCAGAGTAGTCATATTTACTCGTTGTTCAACTAGTTAGTTGAGGAAGGCAACCAAATAATAATAACGTTTTTAAGCTTGTGTCTTCTACAAGACAAAAGGTTGCTATTTTAACAATATTTTGTTATTGCCTTGCCTTAGCTTCAGAAAACCTATTTTTTAGTTTGTGACGCTGCTTATTCTGACATTATTGGTAATTTATCCCATTTGCAAGCTGGTACTGAGAATGTTTGACATGTGATCGTCGTGGTCACAGGGTGTATTTCTGTTCTATCTAGGTGGTACATGCGAAGTTTTAACTGCAAAAAACTTCGTCTTTTGAACTGTCCGCCCTTCAGGCTTCCGCAGATGGTAAATACATGTGCTTCTTGAAAGATTAGAAAGACAAATTTATCCCGCTAAAAATCCCAATCTTTACTTTGGCAAGGTTCTGTGTTAAGGAGAGGGTGCAGCTTTCTACTTCCAAGAACCGTCAAAGTGTCGAGAAACACAGGTGAGAACCTTCGCTTGTGGTGTATGGAAATACTTTCCTACAAAGGTAAAGGATACCACTGTCAGCAGAGGCAAATAAGTGTGTTCACGTGCGTCGCCATGTCGAGAAAAACTACGACGACTATCTGCGCGACCAGACTTGATTCGGCCCATGCATGCTTGGGGTTGTGCGAAAATCAAGCGATTGCTTGAAGAACACGCATCAATATACGCTTTATTAACGTATATAAGTGATGTGGTTCCGCCATTTGAAGAACAAACATCAGTTCCTCAAGGTGCCGAAGAGCACATTATTTGTCTTTTTTCACTGCGAACTGCTACTCGACTATGGATCGGACATTAAAAATGTGGTGAATGTGACCTCATTTTTTCAAGTTAAAATAAAAATATTGCAATACATTCCTGGCTTTATGGACTACCCAGTTATTGAGCGCCATTTTGTGTAAATATAGCGAAAATTGAGAAACAATGTTTTGTTTTAAATGACGTCTAAAGCTGGCCTTTTTTTTCAAATTTTCATGTTTTTTTCAGTACTTTACGAAGCATTATTTTGAAAAAATTTTTCTTCCCGGTACAAATGAGCAGGGTAAGAAGTGTTGAGCAGTTCCCCTGCCCGTAATAATGTTGAAAAGCAAAGTGACTCTGTAGTTGAAGTGGACACGGTAGCGTTAATGGGCACTGGTGATTCGGTTTCTGGTATACGAACCTCGCGTTTAAATATCATCCCGACCGAAAGTTATGTTGGTGACCGAAACATCCGCGTGTCCAGAACCGACGCTTGTGTCCAAAGGGTTTAATTTCATGGTGACGGAGCCGAGAGTTTATGCCCCTCTGGAGTATGTTCCGCGGCCGTTTTCTCTCCGTGAAGAGAGTTTTCGCCGAAGTTTGTGGCGGCAGTTCCACTCGGTGAAGAGGGTTTCCGCGCGAAGTTTGCATGCGACTCATGAAGTCATAGTTCGCAATAGACTTCTTACGCAAATGGAGTGCAACGTTGGACTGCGGAACTGATGAAATTTTTTTTCAAGCCTACCTATTTAGGTTGAAAAAGCGGGCAACGAAAACGGATGTTTGTTTTCCGTCACCGATGGCATCGTATTACAAGCTGAGGCAGCTATATTTGTCCCCGTGAAGTGTAGAGACTTTCGCACCGGTCGTTGCCAAGTCCTAGTAAAGCCAGACGTCGCAAATCCCATTACGAAAAAAATGTGACGATGTCCCGATACCCGTCGACAACCTGTTGTAGTGTTGCTTTATCTGCACACCACTTGCTCCCTGAATAAGAGTCTGGGTAAATATCTGTTGTATAGGTCGTATTTCGGTAACGTGTTAGACTGCACTCGCCTTCACGGAACTGATCGCCATTTCTTTGAGAAAATGGTGTGGCGTAGAATACTTGAGGCAGCTCATCCTGTATTGATGCGTAGTGGTGCGTAGTGGTACGTGACCAGCCTGTAGTGGTACATAAGCAGTTGCCTGTGTGGTAAGAGACGAGCCTCTCTGTGCTCCCGTGAGCGTCTGTCCGATGTCTTTGTCGATGTTGGCCTGGTTGCCAAAATCTTCGTGAGCCAGGTCATTCCCCGGCAGGGACCACCGTGCTAATGTCCCTAGAGTGCGAACATGCCTGCATTAACATGCCGAACATGCCACCAATAAACGTCAAAATAATTTTGGCCGTTGGTCGTGATATTTGCCCCGATAGGAAGTTTCTCACAGCCGTCTTCGAGCCAAACGGAGTAAATTTAGTTTCCGCGGTACCTATTGCGAGCTCAATGGCCACTTCTTCCGCCAGAGATATTTCAACCCCACCAGATTTGCGAGGTAAAACGGGAAGAGAGCAAACCTTTCCTCTATTGCAAGTGGTCCATTCTTTTGGGCTATCAATGGAAAACAGGAGCCAGAGGCTCCGTTTCGGCCAAGAATGTGACCCACCCTCGGTTTTACAAAAGGAGCGGAGATGACGACTACACAGAAAAAGGACACACAGAACGGCGAGCCCTCGGAGAGTGCTTTTTCAATGTCAGTTTCTAAATGCTGCGCTTTTTTCGCCATATTGCTTTGTCACATTGCGCAAAAGTAGCATCTACTTTTCTGTTTGTGCTGTGTTTTATGATATGAATTTTGTAGACGTGCCAAATTGAGTTCCCTTCACTCGATTATGGTAAGGTGCACAGCCTAGGTGACAACCTCATGGGCATGCGTATGTTAGCAAACATAAAATAAATAAAAGTAATATCAGAGTAAAAATACATTTTTTACAAATGAGCAAAGGTAGGAACAAAATGATAACGAATCGTAAGCACAGAAAACAAGCGAGGCCACCTAAGGACTTCCTATTCTGATTGTACGCCGCAGAGCACTTTTTACAGATTCGCTGCAAGCAATGTTTTCGAGTTTTGCTGTTAAATTTCTGTCAGTTGGTTGGACATTCTCACTCCCATGTAGGCTCCAGCTTGCAATGTTTTGGACAGAATTTCTGAGAATTTGATTTCCGACAAGTGCGGCCATGCCTCGCTGTTGCTTTTACGCAGTTGGGTAAGGTAAGGCCAACGCGGCACGTGTTCGGTGCACTATGTTTTGAATGTGGGCCTTCACAAAAACACTCGCGGCCTAGCTCTGCGCTCTTAATTTAATTTTTTATATCTAACGCACCTGGAGTACAAGGCTGCGGAGTCACGCGGACTTGGAAGCTGGCTTCCGACAACGACAACGCTTCCTAGGCCTGTTTCACAGCGGCTGTAAAGGGATATACTAAATCCTGCGGCGGAGTGCTGTGCACTGTCCAACAACCATGTTGCACAATTTGGGCAGTGCAGTGCGCGGATCGGCTGTTCTGTGCTTCGGCATGTAAGCTGCGCTCTTTTCGCCTGCAAGCGATGACCTGCTACGCTGGCCCTACAGCCTTTCTACATGATCTATTCACTGTTTCCTTTCCTACCCTGTTCTCTCCTCTTATATTCCGTTACCCCGGACCCGGACTGCTTTCCATGCGGGTGTACCCCGTTACTCAGTACAATATTATCTGCAGTGTATCCTTCCCATCTCGTTTATTTTAACGAATAAACGAACAATGCCTCTGCCGGCTTTTGCGGTAGTGGTGGTGGTCAACATGTTATTGGAGTGAACGCGAAGAGGAAGGGCACTGGGAGCCTCCTTAGTCCAGGAGGCCTCGTGACCGCGCTGAATCGAGATCCCGGAGTGAGCTGGCTCCGGGCTAGTCCGCAGTCGCTCACTGCTCCAGGGCAGAGGGAGATGAGAAGTTTATGTGATTGTAGGCAGGAGAATGCTAGATGATAACCGGTGAGAGTGGTGTTGCAGTGCTGGAAACCATCCTGCATCACATCAACACTGGGGTTGATGTGATGCAGGATGTTGTGATTGAAGACTGTGTAAGTTTGTAGTCGGCGTAGACTTAAGGTTGGTGGTTGGTAAAGGAGTGCCTGAATGGCTGGGATATGTTTTTCCAAAAATACAGGAGGCGATGGTTTTTCTTATGTAAGCGGGAGTGAGATACAAGGACATTGGAAGTAGTGTCGAAGGGTTTGAAGTCAGCGCCACGCTCGCCGTTTCCTCCCCTCGAATGGGAAATGCTCCGGGAGATTGAGGCCTCGCGCTACAGCATTCGCTGCGTTGTTCCCTGGGCGCCGGCGTGGCCAGAGGTTCCAGATGAATGTGATGGCGAGAACTTCGGGCAGTTTGTTGACGATCGAGGTGCATGGCTGAGATGGGGCGAGGACCTTCTCGATAGAGACTGCAAACGTATTGGCACTCGGAGATGATGGTGACGGATGGAAAGGCTTGAATGGGTTGTAGCTGGCGTAGGCGATTATTAGGGTTTCGGCATTGTGGAACGTCGCATGAATGGTATGTAGCCGCAGTTGCAATCTTCCCTGGGAAGTTTAGGGCGACAAGGCTAGTATGTGATAATGTGATGTCTTGGGCGACGTTTCTTGTAGTGAACCTGAAAGTGAACCTCATATTTTTATTGATGTGGCGGACTAGCGTCCTCTGGCCGGCCTCGGTTGTTGGTGGTGTCCATATGCTCTGAAAAGAAATTCATGTGCGCAGCCTTGTCCTGACGGTGGGCGGGAGGCGTTGGGGCTGCACCGGAAGATTTGGTGATGGCCAGCCCAGCGCTTAAAGCACTATCAGACCTGCTGGGGTGGGCGTTAACAGTTGCACTTCAAAGGCTCAGTTTTATTGTTTCGAGATGCTAAGCATGTTTGTTCTGTAGGCCCAGCTTTTTGCTGATTTATCATTGCATATATTCGGCCCGAGATCGAACACAGTCGGCCCCTGCCGGCGGCGGGACGAACCACTCTCCTAGTGTAGATGGCGCTCTCGCGTCGTCTGCTCGTTCACGTTGCGCGCGGCGCAAGACGCGTGCTGCACATGATAAATAACGAATATGTGCACTTGTTTGGCACTAAGCAGTGACATAGTTACCTCTGCTTGCGGATTTTTTCTAGAAACGCAATAATAAGCGGCCGTTGCGGGATAATGCGCTAGTTTAGTTCCACGAAACATCGTCGCCGTTGCCACTGCTTGTGTGTGAAACGCATTGCTTCGACACATTGCACTTTTCTGATGAATGCAGTCGTCTGCTGTTTCGGGAACTCCGAAAGGTGGCTTTTTGAAGGTGGCGTGGTGGTTATTAACGGATAGTAAAAGTTTAATACACGAACGGGTAAGAAGCGACAAAGACCGGTGCATACCCGTGCATTTTGCTACAGCCTTGTAAAATTGCACTTTGTCCGTTTAGAAATAATTTTGAAAGAAGCAACAAACAAAAACAATAACACTGCACAAGACCCGTTCGCTATCGGCCCATACATTACCGGGGACGTATTTTACACCCGCAAGCGCCTGTGTAATCGAATTCTTCCCGCACCTATTCGAAAATAAATACCAGTTTTGGACAGTCGTTATTGATACGGTGTTGTTAATCTTATGTATTATTTAAAATACGCTTCTGTGGATGCGCAAGAGTACTTCAGCGGTATTCCTCGGTAAGATTAGGCAGTTGTGAGTTTGCATCTGTCATATGGCATTTCGTGTGGCATTTTTCACGACATGAATCACCTTGCCCCAAAAAGTGTGTTTCACTCAGCGTAACCAGATGACCTATTATGGCACACGTCTTAACCTTTAAGTTGACCTAAGTTTAAGGATGAGGAAAAATCGCTAATATAACGCACTTTGTTGCCCACATGTGTGGAGGGTGTGTGCCGCACTCGCTGGATTTTTTTTTATTTTCCCACAATGTTCGCTTTAAATACTATTTTGAAAAGGGCGAGCCACAATTCCTGGACAATATCTGGCCAAAGGAGCGTTAATTCAGTTTTTAAAATACTGGCATCCACTTGTTGAAGTACTGCTTTTTCACCCCTACGGAACACGACGCCTAGCGTACTTTCGATTGCAAGTAATACGTACTTATAGCCAACGTTTGACTTTTCGCGTTACATGCGTTCTCTTCTCGCTGCGTTTGGAACGTTGCCAGAACACCCCCCCCCCCCAAAAAAAAAAAGCGAAATGCACAGAAAACTTTTATCCGTGCCTTTTTTAACCAGATCCCCAAGAAGTAAATGCCAAGACAAAAGTGAGATTCAGTTTTCAACACAAAGTAGTTAACGGGTATCGGTTGCGCTGTTTTGTAATACGAGAAATAAAAAGGAACGTTTTACTACGTCTGCGACAGGGGCAACTTCATTTGCCAGCTTGATGGTTCGTAAGCGACATTACGCAAGAATGCAAAGACATCTCGCTGTTCTAGGCACCTGTTAGATTTTAAAAGGAACACAAATTGGTCAACAGTGCAGCCGTAACAGAAAATCTGTCGTCACTGTGAGGTCCCAGAAGCTTCGGTTTACATACTGTGAACCTGCTTGTCACTTTGCAAGTCTAGCTAAACATGAGATGTTGATTGTACTGAGCACGTTAGCAATTTAATTCGCAAGTTCACTTGCGACGAAGCCTTAAATAGTTATCCGACACCGTTATTCATCAAACCTGCATTCAGAGTCACTAAAATTCATTTAACTAAAGCTGCGCTCAAAGACCCGTTAGAACGATTGAATCTATTTCTCTGCGCTGGTTAAAATTCAGTAATTTTATGTTGCCTTTCGAACACACGAAAATAGCCTAAGCTCTTAGAAAAAAAATGTCGGGGCAGTTAAGTGGTGTTACCATTTCAGGGCATCCCATTAAAGCAAAAATTCGCTCATGCTGCCAATGAAAGCGATTGAAACTGCTTTTGTAAACTGAATTCCAGAGATCGAGGCGTCTGATTTGTTTCCTATTTAGCATTTATTGAATGATCAAAGCTAAGTATGGAAAAGATCGAGCTTGCTACAGCCACGGCTTGTTTAGTTGTGTAATAAACGGCCACCGGATGGTGCCACGTGTACTGCAAGCGCGCATGCCTGCTCAGGAACTCCGTGACTCACCGCAGAGTGCGCGCACCGTCCTGCGCTTTTTGTGGCTTTTTGTTTTTTCGTTTGTACGGGCGTATTGTCTTACTCCCCGCGCGCCGCGCGCTCGCGGCGTATTACTTTTCAATAAAGAAGATGGCAGCTTGACGGACGCTCGGCGTTTCTTTCGGCTCCTCGCGAAGCTGCCGCAATCTGTGCCCTTCGCATATGTGGTCATGCTGCACACACCACAAAAACTAACAGGGTTATTGGGCCCAGACGTGCATCGACTATATTGGCGAAGAACTAGTCAACGGACTGCTTTGTGATGAGCTACGAAAGTTTCGACCATGAAGAAGCGTGAACAGTCAAGCCACACCCATTTCTCTGTCTTCACGTGCTACTGTCCACGGAAGAAGTTCCAGCGACACGCGTGTGGGGTGGTGAAAGTGTCGGGACGAAGTGACTGACGAACGGCGTGTGCCTAATACGAAGATTGTGGAACAGGGCGTGTGGTTTCGTTAGAAGGACGAAACGTCATACGACACCTGCTTCACTGCTGACGCCACTCAAGCCGGTGTTTACACAAGACGGCGGTCACAGTAAGTGCGGAACGACGCGGCTGCGGAGAAAAACGAAACTGTCGGGAAGAAGGGACGGACATCGCGTTGTGCTCTGCAGTTGTGGCGGAAAAAGAAGAGTATCAGAAGTAGAGGTTGTGCGTTTTGCCGAACTAGGGGAAGACCATTTCGTTTTTGCATTCAGTTCAACATCAAGATGGCAGCATCAGACGAGTTCAGAGCTACCAACGTTGGCGGCGGACAACTACCATACCTGGTCTATAAGGGCAAGAGCTCGCTCTCGTGCTGAATAGATGCTGGGACGCCATCGAACCGGTTATTCTGAGGAAATGACGGATAAAGATGAGAAGGTAGGACAACAAAGCATTGACTTTCTATTCCTCGTCGTTGAGGACAATTACCTGGATGACATCGGCGGCAAAGTAAAACTACTGCGAGAAGAAGGCGCGGACGACGCTTGAGGAGATGCACTCGAGTTTGGACTTCTGCAGAATACTCCAGGCTAATGCGTGATTTCTTCAACGTAAGGATGAAGAAAGAAGAAGAAAATCAATGCAGAGCTACCTGGGAAGACTCATGGAGCTGCACAGGAAACTGTGAAGTGCGGGACATGCATTCCCGACAGAGAAGTCGCCTTGATGATGCTTATGGGGCTTCCAGCGGCGTCGAACCGCTCATTCTCAATTTGGAGCGAACGAAGAGCAACTGAGCCCGGAAGTAGTGAAGACGAGGCTGCTCATTGAAAAAAAAGAAAGCTTGCGACGCAATGAAGAGAGGCGTCGACAACGACGGCAGTCAGACTAGGGCGCTGGTCAGCAAAATTAGTTCCACGTCCGACAGCAGGCCGCAAACGAGAGATGAACTATCAGCCTGCTCATAAGAAACAAGGACAAGATTCCCAACGGACGTCAGGTGTCCAAAAGAGGAAGGGTGCGATGCTTTGCTTGTGGCAAGATCGGTCATATAGCGAGGGACTGCGACCATTTCCGGATGAAGAGAAGGACCAGGAAAAGAAGAGAAGTCTTCCACACGCAAAATAGCAACGTCATATGGGCCTTATGTGCGAAGGACGAGGCAAGCGTCACACCCTTGTGTAGGGCACCTTGAAAGCGGCTGCTACTGATCCACATGACGTCCCAAAGGTCAAAGGTCAACCCGACTTCAATGCCATGCGAATCAGCAGTGGAGACCTGCAAATAGAGAGTCCCATCAAAGTCGAAGGGAAAGGACAGTCGAGATTCAGCTGTCTGAGCAGTGCGGTGGGACAAACATCACGCCTCGAAAGATGTCCTGTATGTGCCTGCTTTGAACGGGAACCCTCCTATCGGTTGGAAGGATTGAGGAGCGAGGGTTGCAAGTTACGTTCGCTGCCGGCAAAGCCTTCGTTTCCAAATACAACGGAGAAGTAGTCCTTACTGCAACGAAGCAGGGAGACTCTACAACCGTGAAGAAGCAGAGGTGTCTCGAGGCTTCGCCAAGGCAAAAGACACATCTCTTTTGCATCGGCGGCTGGGCCATTGCATCAGGATTGCTGTTCGGGGGCCTCTGCCGGAACCGGCATCTAAAGACACATGGAGGATAATTCGCCGTTTGTCGTCTAGGAAAGCTGAGAAGAAGAAGCTTCCGAAGGGAAGAAGCAACTCGGGCCAAAGCACCATTGGAGATGATTCATTCAGATGTCGTCGGTAAAATCATGCCGACATCCAAGGGCGGTTCGAGTTATTTCGTAACCTTCACTGATGACTACTCACGGTACACCGTTGTGTATCCTATGAAGGTGAAAAGCGAAGTGCTTCAGAGGTTCGAGGAGTACAGATGCATGGCGGAAACTTTCACGACAGAAAAGTGAAGGGTTTACGTAGTGACAACGGGGGAGAGTACACCAGCACTGACTTCAAAGAGTACTTGACTGAGCACGGCATCAAGCACCAACTAACCATCCCTGAACAACCTGAGCAGATGGAGTTGCTGAAAAGGAATGAATCAGACATTGCTAGACATGACAAACGTGCCCTCATTGAGTCAGGGGTGTCCCCAAGGAGCTTTGGGCTGACGCTTGTTTGTCACTGCAAAGCCGTATAAGAAACAAATGTCCATCCAGAGCGATTGAAGGAAAGTCGCCGGAAGCTTTGTGGACAGTGGGAGAAGTGAAGCTGGAACAGCCTCAGGGTGTTTGATGTAGAGCATGGAGCGTGCGAGGGTAGGGCTGCGGAATAAGGGCAAATTGATCCGAAAGCAGAGGAGTGCTACTGGTCGGCTACCCAGAAGGGGTGAAAGGCTACAAGCTGTAGAATCTCGAAGACCACTTCTTCGTTAGCAGGGCATCTCTTTTGACGAGGATTACTTCCCATGCAAGCATGTACAAGCTGCGACCACCGGCCCTAAGGTTGCAACAGCACTGATGAACCAGTAATGTTTCAAGTTGAAGCAAGCTCAGATGACCCACAGGACGCTGATAGTGCTGACCATAGCGATAGCGATGGACCGAAACGACCAGTCAGCCGTTTCATCAGACGAAAACGAGCAAGCTACGCAAACAGCCGTCCAGCGCCACAAGGTGACAGTACTCTGGCACCTGAGACGCTCTGAGAGACTTGCAACAAAGAAATACGTTACAAGAGAATGCCCCGAGTGCTGTGTAGCCAGGCACTGCTTTGAAAGACCCAGAGACGCTTCAGGAAGCTTTGGCTGCTCCAGACAAGGAAGAGTGGAAAGCAGCCATGAAGAGCGAACTGGACATGCCTGAAGGCATCAGAAACATGGGAGCTTGTGCCACGACCAAAGGGAAGACAAGTCGTGAAATGCAAGTGGGTATTTCGTAAGAAGTATGACGCCAAATGGTGACTTGGAGCGTACAAGGCACGCTTGGTAGCATGTGGATACTCGCAAGTGGAGGGAATTGATTTCAAAGAAACCTCTCTCTCCTGTAGTGAAGCTCAAGTCCATCAGAACGCTGCTGGCGATAGCCGTCGAAAGGGAGTGGAAAATCCACCAGGTTGACATCACTGCAGCACTATCTGAACGGAAACGTTGAAAGAGGCCGTCTACATGAAACAGCGACAATCTTCAAGAGCCCGTGAAGATGGCAAGGTCTGCCTTTTGAAGAAGAGTTTATATGGGCTAGGACAGTCAGGGGAGAAGAGTGGAATCTCACTTTGGACAGTCTCCTGAGTCGGAAGGGATGACAGATCCAAAGCCGATCCCTGTGTTTATGTCAGCAAAGGAAAGGAGCTCATCGTGGGAGTCTACATTGATGACCGTCCTCATCATCGCAATAGACGAGACAGAAATCGCTGATTTCAAAAGCCGGTTGGGTCGCAAATTTGACGCCAAGCATCTGGGAGAGGCTAGTCACTATCTTTCCAATGCGACTGAAGAAAGAAAGAAAGCGGGAAGTTGTCTCTTGATCAGACCGGCTTATGCAGAGGATATTTTGGAAGGCGTTTGGCATGACAGATGCGAGACCAGCGTCATCTCACTTAGATCCGGGAAGCCAAATACGAAAAAGGAGACAGCAGGAACCCCCCGAGAGAAAGACGTAAAGTTTAGGTACAGACAAGCAGTCGGTGCACTGCTTTACCTTGCTGGAGGCACAAGGCCGGACATCGCTTTGCCTACTGCATACATGAGCCAGGTTCAGCGAGCATTCAACAGAAGAACACTGGAGTGGCATAAAGCACATTCTTACCAGTACTCAACCTACGGGGCAGAAACTTGGAAGCTCACTAAGAGGGTTCAACTTAAATTGAGGACGACTCATGCGCGCAATGGAAGTGGAAGATGACAGGTGTAACCTTCAGGGACGAGAAGAGCGAGCGGAGTGGATCAGGGAACAAACCCGTGTTAAGGGGGCACACTGGCCTTAAAACAACTTCTTTTAATTTTGAAGTAAACTTTGTGAAACTTGTCAATGTTTCTGCTTTTTTTCCCACTGATTTCAAATATGCCATTATTTTTTCAGTTGGTCAATTAGTTACCAAGATTATTAGAGGTAATTAGCCATTTCTGAAGGAACAGTAGACAAAACAGTGTTGGTCATAAAACTGTGATCTTTATATTTTCCAATACTACGAACCCTGGTGAGTGCAATAATCGAAGCAGTTTTTTGATGCATCACTTCTGGAGTTAGCTTGAGGGCGAACGGTTGAGGAACCCAGTTTCTGAGAAAATAGTTCCACGTGCCCAGTGTGCCACTGGATGTTGTCATTGAATTGACATGTGCTTTGATTGGTTTGTTCTTTTGCGGCAAAAGAACGAGCTGCGGGATTTCCGGGTTGCAGCAGGGCAGTCGAGGGGCAGACGTTGACCAGAGGGGTTGCCCAGCGTGTTAGACCGAGAGCTGGCAGGTCGCCAGGAAGTTGCTAGCATAAAATGTGCCTCTTTCGCCTCGCAGTGCACGCAGCGAAGTTGGGGGAGAAGAAATTAGTGGTCGCACAAGCGGTCCTGATATAGTGAGCCAGAGCGTTCAGTCTGTTTGTGTCAGCCACTGAAGCTGGCTTCCATCCTGCAACCAGTACCACGGTACTCATGGGTTTCAGGGAACCCAAAGAAAAAACAGATGACTGCCAGATTGACACTCTGAGGAACAAGTTTTTCTTTCTCGGGCTGTTGAGAAATAAAGAAGCACAGGCAGGGGTGCGACATAGGAGGAAAGGAAGAGGAGATCGGGGCGCTCACTGCCTCGCTAATCGACGCCATCAGCATTTGTGGAAGCCAGACTTGGTCTTATTTCGCTACAACATTTTCTGGTGCCGAAACCTAGGGAAACGACGAACGAACGGACCCACGTTTGACGGCGCAGCGGCTCAGAGGCACGCGAGGCTTGAATACCTTCGTACTGATTTATCGTGAAGCTTTTGCCCTCGACTGCCGCCTCTTTCGGCTTGTGCCCAAGTTGCCCTGTCCTTAGGCATTCGAAACCCCAGCGTCTTGCTTCGCTGACTGGTGCCATGGACGCTCTTCGCATTCGCCGAGAAATTCCTGCGAGCAACCGTCTCCGGAACCATGACAGTGCGGAGTCAGGCAGCAGACGGCCATAAACCGACAGAATCTCCTCAACCTAATCTTGTATGACCAGTTGAGCCTGCACAAACTCGACGCTCTAGTTCACGAAAACCTGAAGGAAGACAAATTTGGTGCCGACGTTTTGGAAGCGATCTATTACGAGAAGAGCGTATCTGCGCCCGGCGAACGTGCATACGCTTTCTCCGCGAGCCAAGACTCTTCCGCAAGCGCAGTCCTTCAACCTCATTGCGGCCCTGCTTACTACCTGCTCGCAACCCTCGACTATTTGCTCGCTTCTGGAGGAGGCCCAGCAGACAATGGTCCCTGGGACGTGCCGCCCGCAGCGGAAAATGACTGGTGACGCGTAGTAGAACAGGACAGCGACGACGGGGGCGCTGAGGCCTTTCAGGACGCCAAGCAAGACCCCGAGGGGCTCAGCCTGGGAGAGCGGCTCCAGCGACCGCCCAACCATGGGGTTTCCATGATCCCCGTTTTGAAGAAGTCTCAAGGACACTCCCGGCACCTCGGCATCGCTGACGCGACTATCTTCTCGGAGACAGCTCAGCGACCCTGCCTTGGCTCTAGCTTTGGAGACGTTTTAGTGGCCCCAGACAGACGCTGGTGTCACAGACACAATTCTCACTTCGAAGACGTCATACAGCTCTTCTACAACCCTCGCATCGATTACTCGACTTCCCACTTGGACACGTCTGACCGGCCCTGTCATGAACTTGGAATCACTGACTAGACTCCCGCTTTGGTGGCGCCCTGCGTCCTTGCGACCGTTTCGTTGGCAGCGCAGCTCTTCTTTCTGCAATATTTCAGCAGCCCTGCTAAGATTGGAAGAAAGTTTTGTTGGATCCGGCAACAAAAACGCGATTCGTGCAGAAGTTGGACTCGCTTCAGGGGATATCGAAGCGCCCTGCTCCTCCGACGCTCCGTGAGCGAGCTTCGATGCCCGAGGCGAACTTCGTCCGCGCTCGTCCAGACCCCGTTGGGGAGGCATCCTCGTGGCGAAGCAGAACAAATGCTTCTATGGTGACGGCCCCTTCTTCTACAAACACAAGTCGATGCTGGACGCGCCTTTCTACACTGTTTATAGGTCCGACGAGAGGGGAGTCCTGTGGTTCGCAGAGAAACCAAATGTGCTGCTGGAACACTCCGACTACTTCACGGAAGGCGTATCAGACGTGGACGCAACGACAATGTTACTACGCTCGCCGCATGATCTCTGCAAGTTGGACCGACCGCATCAGCTGTTCCCCTTCGATCCCGGTGGCCGCGTTGACAAAGCTGTTTACAGATATCGACGGCACCGAGATGCCCTAGCCAAATGCTTCACTGGATCCCCGACCAGCCTCGCAAGCATCGCTGCTGTGAAATTATGTGTCGCTACGAGAAGTCCGAGAACTTGTCGTGGTGGGGCCGGGGCTTTCGCCTTACCCGTGCAGCTGCCAGCTACCTCTTAACCAACTTGGTGGCGGCGGAGTATGTTGAGAAATAAAGATGGGCAGGCAGTGGGTGACAGTAGAAGGAAAGGAAGAGGATCGGAGGCGCACTGCATCGATAGTCGACTCCATCAACCATCTTGGAAGCCAGACGCTGGTCGTCTTCTTCCGCTAGCATGGGCTACTTAAACCACAAAAATTTTGGTCTGTCTGTCGGTCTGAGACGCGATTCAGCCACCCGGCCAAAGTGAAACAGAAGCTGCCCAATAGTCTTATATACCCACAGCCAAATCTAAATGTCCAAGTCCAGTGCAATGTTCATACTTGTCAACTACTGTTGAACCAAGAACAAACATTACGCAAACACAAGGCAGGAAATCACTATTTAACGCGGGGACGCTTGGAGTGTTTAATTCAATAAAAAGTTCCTGGATGCTTGGTTTTTATGAAAACAGATGAAAATAATACTTCAACTGCAGAAAATGTTGTCCTGCTGTTGCCGCGGCTACCTGGCAGCATTTAAAAAATATCAAACTACAACAGCCACGAAAGGTTCCACTAGGTAGGCTCCACATTCCCCGTGGAACACTCGTGGAGTAAGGTAATGCGGTACTATAAACATTGTAGTAGGGTGCCTCGATTCACACCCGCGTCACATCCGCCGTTTGGCAGCCCTGGCATCGAGGCACCCGAACCTGGAGTGCAGTGGAGAGCAATAAATTTAAATTGACTTGAATCATAAACTTCTTGCTATTATCCTGGGAGGAACGAGATCGGAGAGGAACGCATGAGAAGGTGAGCGAAAGAGAGGAGGCATTTACTTGGCAAGGGGCGCCAGTCGACTATCGTCTTTTGTTGACATTTGCAATGAAAGGAGCAAATACGCAGCCATGTTTTGGGTTTGTACTTCGAGTAATACATCTTTGCTCTAAAACGCAGGTGTCAGTAACACACAGAGGCAATTTGTGAAAAAAAAGGAAGCAGTACCTGTGGTAGTAGTCCAAACAGTAGCTTGCGTCTGTTGGCAGCAGGACACTCCTTGGCTCTGACCCAGCTCCATCAGCATGGTCATGGTGTCGCCCTGATGTCCCTGCAGCTGACGGACTACGTGTCTCTCACTGGACACGGTATTTCTGCAAGTTGGCAGCCCAAACACAGCAAAAATTCACACAATTACAAGACAAGACATGAGT
This sequence comes from Haemaphysalis longicornis, assembly GCA_013339765.2. Lineage (NCBI taxonomy): Eukaryota > Metazoa > Arthropoda > Arachnida > Ixodida > Ixodidae > Haemaphysalis > Haemaphysalis longicornis. The sequence continues at coordinate 87,513,173 of CM023457.1, read as the reverse complement.
GTTTACTTGTTCCGCTCATTTCAGAAAACTAGATACAGTGTGGCCAACTCGAAACAGTACTTACAAATGCAACAATTCAATCACTGTAACATATAATACCGGTCCAAGTTTGCCCCCCGTGCAATAAATATGTTTTGAAGTAGGTAACTGGAAATAGAGGAACACTTCATTCATGAACTAAATGGCGCGTCAAGAACTGCTTGGACTGTTTTTTGCATGTAAAAATGCACGCCGCATGTGTCGGCCACTGACGCAGTCCCTGGTGACACCCGCATGATGCACAGTGCAGCCAGCGGTACCGTATCACTCACTCCAAACGTGAATTGATGGAGGTAGCTGGAGCTACAGCTGCTTAACGCTGTCTACGACAGAACTGCTGGGACCTGGTTACACATGCGAGCAAGGTGCTGAGGGGTGAAACTAGGGCTAGTAGTCGTCCCTTGCGCTGGTAGTGAACGCGGATATCAAGTGTAAGCCGCGGTAACAAGCCTACATCTATGCGGCCCAAAAACTGTGGCCAATTTTAGGCTGCCAAAAACCCGTCTTTTGGCTCAAATAGTCGGATCTTAATTGCACGTAGTTTGTTGACTGGCATGGCTCTCAACAGCACCATGCCCCAATCTCTACACATTTCCACACCTTGTTCACCAGATCGAGTCGCCAAATACGCAGGTCAGTTTGTAGCCCACATGTGAACGCCTCAATAAAATGTGCTGTTGAGCTAGTTAGTTAGTTGTTAAGCTAGTTAGTACATTGCTACCTGAAAAACAGAGCACCAAAAGCAAAAAGGAAAACAACTATGCCAGCAATGCACTTTGGTGGGTTCCTGCTTAGTTTCTCCTGTTGTTTTTCAATTTTTGCGCTCTTTTCTTCAAGAATTGCTCAATGCTGTGCTCACCAGACAGGGTTACGGAACTCATTGCATGATGTCGTCCTGCTTCCCCATGCATCTGTTTTGTTGTTCGGCGTTTCGAGCAAACCCAACCAGCCGTACTGCAAAGGAGTTGTTCACAAAAATGGTTTCCCACTTGTTCAAGGGGGATGCAGAGGTGAAATAGACTCTGCCGTACCTCCGGCAACAGTTTTATTCTTCAAGTTCATTTCACTGCGCCGCAGGTGTAAAGGGAGACTAGCTTTTCATTTCAAAACTGCAGCAGGCCCTCAAATGTCCCTAATCAGAGACTAAATGGGAATATTTTTAATCCTCCTTCCGAAAGTGGTATAACAAGTACGCATTAGTATCGTTCTTGTTATTTGAGCTGAACTTGGCACCCGAGAAGATGAGCAGAGAGTCGCAATTCTTTCCGATGTGCCGTGCTTTGCTATCTGCAGATCTATCTGTCATAAATTGTGCTGCAACGCTACGCTTCTGTTTCTGAGAACTGGCGTCACACTATAGAGGCCGTTCTGGTAAGTTGAACAAGCGGGCTCTCAGTCTAGGCGATGTTGTTGTGTTAATAAAGGAGGGTTACATGCCCTTGGAAACATAGTTGGTTGACGTTTTGATGAAAGAGTCAGTAGAAGCAGCTTTGTATTGTAATAGCATACGAGCGTTTGTGCCCTCTCTTGTCCTCGTCCCTTTGCGCAGTTAGAACTTAAAGGAGCACTGACACCATTTTTTGGCGTTAATATTATTGCACAGATGGCTTCCCTTGCTCAACAGAAAACCCTGGCTGGAATATGAGCGGCCTGCGACGCGAAGATTATACTTTAATTGGATGTCATTTATCGCGCCGACGGAACAGCACGCAGAGCGGCACTCAGCAAATGGACATCAGTGTGACATCATCCCGTGGTAGCCAGAAGAAGTGACGCGGACAGCGCTCGTCAAAATCCATTAGCGTCACTTTACACGCACGGCCCCGCGAGCGGTGACTGGAGCGCCTGGCGCATTCACAGACGCGTGCACGTAACCAGAGCTACAGGCATAACCGCTGCCAGAAAGGCCACTGTTGGCAAAATAAAGTTCCACACACGGGAAAGGAAGCGATAATGCAGCCCGAATCGCAATAGAAGTCACCATCAGGACTTTATTGAAAGCGGTCATTCGAATTTCCGCAGCAATGGTAGGCCTAGCACTTTCAGGCAACTCAGCCGTTCAGCTTCGGCGGCGGCGCAATCGAAACATCGCCCTCACCGGCCTCCGCAGTGTTTTGACGTCCGCACAAAGCGGTGAGGTCATGCTGGATTCGGTCATATGCGCCTTTCGGGCTGAAAGCGCGGGAAAATTGAAACGAATGATTTTCAGGCCGTTCAATGTAATGAATTATCGCGCGCTGAAGTATTTAAAGTGGTTGTGTCGGGTTCGCCAGACCACTAAGCATCGAATAAAAAGCAACAAAAATGGATAATAAAATTTTCGTGGTAGTACTCCTTTTATCATTAATCAGTTTAGCTCGCCCATCTTTCTGTTATTCTAATACTCATTCAAAGGTATAAACCTTTTTTTTTTTCAACAACGTGGGCTCGTAGACGCCTCGCTTTTTTTCAGATTTTCCTGATGAGTACAAGTTGCTGAACTGTCTTGGGATATTGTTTTCGCAATCTTTTAGTAAACAAATGCACTAAAAGAAATGCAACATCAAAAAATAAAATTGTTGTCTGGTGAAATCGCCCCCCCTGTATCAATTAAATTTAATGGGCAAATTTACCCCTGCTTCATTTTTTCTTGCTTCACATTTCAGGATCCATCAAGCAGTACACATGTCCATTGTTTGAATACCCTGCATCAGTAGGCCATATGTACGAATTGAGGAACAATGAAACTTAGTAATCATCTATTCCATGACATCTGATCATTGAAATACACTACCAGACGCCACATCACAGGCTTACTCATGTAAATACATTTTTATTTAAATGGATAGTTCACGAATCATGGGCTATAACTAGCAATTAGTTTTCGTTCAAAATTTCCTTATTGATTAGCATGATTCAGATCAGCCAATGAGTTACTGAACCAAAAAGAACCGCTTAATTAAGAACCCTCAGTGTTTTGTGTACGATAGCAGCAAGAACATCATTTTTTATGACTGCTGTGCTTTTGGCAACTTCAAATATACGACGTAAACGTTCGGTGTGTGGACGCGTCTGCTTGAGAACGTTCGCCTTCAAGGGGCCCTGAAAGGCGTTTTGAGCACACTAAATGAACTAGCGCAATCGTTAGACGGGGTCGTCAACGGCATCTGTGCCAAGTATTACTCTTTTACGCGCAGGAAAGCTCACACTTTTGTTGCAAAGTTTGTCGCTTTTTTCTCACCCTTCCCTTCGTATTTATGGACGCCGTTATCCTTCACATGTCTACATCATCGATTCCCAGATGTTCGTCAGTGAGCTAGACATCCTGCTATTGCGCGGCTTTTTCACGCACTTCCGGTAAAGAGATGAGTCGTCTGCTCAGCGTCGGCTCGCCGGCTGATCTGCAGCGGGGTGCCGGAAGTGCCTTGGACATTTTAACGACAAACGAAACAACTGTAAAAAACGCTTAAAACCGTTTGTATTGAAGTGCAACACGGCCATAACACGAGATGGATATTCTCTTACCTGAGTAAACGTTCTATGAAGAATGCGTTGATGCTCCGTGGCACTTCTTTGCGTGCAATCGCAGAGAACGCCTGAGCCGAATGCCCGGGTTTGACGCATACATTTTATTCAACTTCAAAACAATCCAGAGATGCGTTTCGAACGAACAGCAACGTCACAACAGCGTTTGCAAGTCTGAACCGCGATTGACAGACGATGGGTTGCCTCCTCCTGCCTGTCGTAAATTCGGCACTCACCTCGCGCGCGTTTGCGGGGGACGAACAGCAGAGTCACTTAACTCTGGTGCACAGCCGAGATGGCTTTTAGCCACGCCACACTGAACATACCCCATGCGAGGGTGGAGTTCGTACGTCGCTCGAGAAAGATAAGCCAGACCATGGAGAGCACTATCCATCCCGCAGAAGCACAACGTCGCATTTCATCGCGAAACAAAGGCGTCCACCACAACACACACACCATCAACCTCCTGTAATGGCCAAACGCATCTCGCACTTTCCCAATGGGGAGTGTATGGTACGCCTGCATGCCCACTTGTCGCGGAGGTGGGGGCCCCGAGCTGATCCGGGATCACGCCAACCGTAACTGACTTCCTGGAGTGGTTTGTGCCTTGTTGCCAAGGCAACCGATGTTTTAGATTGTCAAAGAAATGGCGCTCGCTCCAGCGCTAGAAAGCTCAGAGCCGCGCCGGAGCATGTTTTGCCAACGTGTGCCGCTCTCCACCACACGCGTCCACCCCAAGCTGAACTGGTCACATGATTGAAGCGTTTTGTGCACGGGGTCTGTATTGGTTTAAAATGCCTTTTCACATGGCCGCCGACAGGAATTACCACCGCCGCAAAATAAGACCCGGCAACCAGCGGGGCCACCTGATAAGCGCGCTTTTTGGATAAACAGTGCGCGGTGCATATCAAAGGGAACGAGCGCACGATCCTTCCGAGCGGCTGCGAGTTCGCCGCCGATAAAAAAAAACGTGCCGCCGATAGCAACTACAGCAACGTACACCCGCGAAAGGGCAAGGCAAGGGCCGCCGCGCAAATGCGGCCAGATTTTCGTTCGATTTTCCAGCCTTGAGGCGGAGTTCGGGATTCATGGTGTCAACAAAAGCTTGCCCGTAGCAGACGGCAGTCTGAGGAGCGCCATAGCGGAAGTACGTCACGCTGAGGGCGCCAGCATCATGGGAGGGAAGGCTGTCGCGCCGTCAACAGCGAAAGGAGGAGGAAACGCGGCGCGACGATAATGGCGGCGGTTTTTATGGACGAAATTTTCAGCTAATACTCATCGCTTAAAACAAAATTCTTGCGGGAGGAGATTGCTAAATACATTGCTTTATTTGGTTTACATGTACTCCATGCATCGGCGGAAGGTATTTCAGGACCCCTTTAAGTGGTGCCGCATGCTTCCTGTTGGTGAGGGATTAATGAAGGAGCCGAAAACAAACGCGTGATGAAGCGTATCTCGCCAACAATAGCATAATTATTCATCTTTCAACGAGCATCATTCCTAGCCGAATCGAAAAACAAAAAAAGAATGCGCGCAAGGTATTCAACCCTGCAGTACTGGGTGTACGTTTGCCTTTTTTCATTCACGTTTGTTGGTTCTATTATTTTTTGTACATCAAGCACTATTTAGGCCCAGACCGAAGGGTCAAAAATAACAAAAAAAAAGACTAAGCCAACAGAGACTTGCATCGTTTCCCACTTCAGAACACATCAAACTACAGTCGATAAAACGCTTGTTTATAACAAGGCGTCTTGTACATCCGGCCTTCTGCGGTGTTGGCTTGAAATAATTTAGAAAAAATTAGTGCACCATTTTGAAGTCTATTTCGACCACTCAGTACCCACAACTTGTTTGAAGAGTATCCGTCATCGCTTTCCAGATATACCCATGCAGCTGAAGTAGAAATCGCTGTTACCGACTGTACATTGTTCCCTAAAAAATGTCGTGCTTGCACAGTGGAGTCGGTTTCTGAAGCTTGCGTTGCAATGACATGGTGCACAGCTTAGGGCGTCAATTCTACCAAGCGACAATCGCGATAAGAGCCCAGGCTAGCGGCGAATAGCCTAACTACAGTGTGCACATATCGAAATACGACACGAATCGTCAGATCAGCTGTTTGTCGCTAGGCTGAGAAAAATGCGCCAAATGCGTGGCGCTGCACGTTGGAATGTTAAAAATCGCGATCGGATATGCGGCGGCAACGCTTCTCGCTGCCGACGGCGCGCCTTTCGACGAGCGGAGTGCCGCGCCCTCCCGTTTGACTTCGGAGCCGCGGCGCACGAAAGCGGCGGCCTGGAAGCCGACTACGCGCCTCCGTTGCTATAGCAACGAGGCGCATGCGCAGAGAGCACTGGGGGTGAGATCAACTGCGGAAAACATCTCTCGTTTTTAGCGCTATGTTTACCGTCAGGCCGTGGCGTAATGTTGTGCGCGATTTGTCTGAGAATCGTAGCTTAAAGCAAACCTTGCCACTCCACATTTCTTCACGGGAGGACACTGCTTACCGAAGAAACGGACCGAAGTAACGAACTTCATTCGCCAATCTTGCGGTTCTTTTTAGTTGGCCGACGTGCGGGCGCTTACGCTTGTCTCAACGCACCGCACAGCGGTATAGTGTCGTTCCCCCGCGTGTCAGTGTGCCGATCATCACTGAACATCGTGACGATAAAGCTGCCGATGTAACGCACGTTTGCGATGAAACGGAAAATATAAAAACTTGCTATTTAATTTCTCTTTAATTCCGCCCTTCTTTTAATTCCTACAGTTTAGTTTCCACTGGCGCTAAAGGGCTACTTAAAATGCCTTTTATAACCGGTAAACTTTTACACTATTACATTGTTCAGTTTATGCCTGTTTATGCTTCGTCATTTTTAAGGGGCGCTTTTTCGTCAGTTTTTATTCGTCGGGGACAGCGGTATTCGTCGTTAAAGTTGACCCTACGCCCCGCCCACTGCTCCCTGCCGCATCGCCGGAAGAGCGAGAAACTGAGAGGCAGCGACCGGAAGTAGCGTCATATTCGGAAGACGGCCAGCGACGTGCGCCGCCGCTTCGCTGTGTCCCAGTTTTCTGGGCGAAGTTCCGAATTAAGCAGGCGTGTAATCTGCACTTTATTAATCATCATTGTCTAGAGTTGCTTCCGCATCAATTTTTAACCGTAATGCTACTGTGTGATTCCCTAAAGCGACTCCTAGATACAAGAGATTTCCTACCCGAGCGCCCGTGGCTACTACATTGCCTCACGAGTAGTCGCGGGGCCGGCCGTGTCGTCGGGTGCTCTGTGCTTCATACGCGAAGCGACGGGCTCAAACAAATACGGAGGTACCCCAAGTTCCTGATCCATTATTATAAGGGAATTAGAAAATTTGTGGGACCACAGCGCTCTGGGCTTCCCGAACTTCTTGCTCGTTTTCCCGATCAACGTTGTTGGCTGTGACGACAGCTTAGCTGAATAGCTAGATTTTAAGAAGAAATCAAGCAAGCTGAAAGCATGAAGCGTTTTCTGCGCGCGGAAGCGCTCCGCACACTCGCACATGCCCGTACGGCGCACGAAACGGCTCGACCGCTCGGCTCGACCACAGCGACCGCTCTTCGCTGCCGTCCAGAATCAAGGCTGTCGCGAAAAGCAAGGTAAACGTGCAAGAGAGGATGATAGTGTGGTAAAAAATTGTGCTAGGGATTGTCATCCAAGGTGATTTCGAAAGAGGTGATCGAATTTGTATCGCGATGCGGAGCGCCGACCGGTCGCGGAGGCTCGTCGACGGCAGCAAACGAACCTGCCCGAGCACGAGATGCGGCGAGAGGCCGATGGATGGCGTTACCTGCGCGCAAGAATGAGCACAGCACCGATCGCTAGAATGACTATCAATGTAGGAATAAGGTTCCACATGCGAGAAAGAGGATGATAGTGTGGTGAAAAACTGTGTTAACGATAGTCATTCGCAATTGTAGAGATAGCAGCGATCTTCCATGCTGCTAAGCCTAAAGTTCCCAACATAGCGGCGATCCGTGCAACCTGAGCCGGCCGGAGCTGTTGGGGAAGGCGTTCTAAAGCTCGTCGGGACCAGCGTGCTGCGCTTGGGTTCCTCTACCTTTTGGGGGGGGCGACCAACGTTCGGCTCCCCTATTCTAAAACATGCGTATGTGCAGCAATCCACGTTCCGCTGACCGTCCGAGCAGCGAGCCGGCACCAGCACCTCTGCGCGACGCGGCGACCGGCGGCGGCCGCGCTGCCTGTGCGCATCGCAGGCCGCTGCACAGAGCTTGTTGCCGCCTGTCCAAATGCAAAAACAAAGTTCCACATTCCAGGATAGGGATGATGGTGGGTTGAAAAATTGTGCTAGGAACTGTGACTAGCGCTGGTACTGAAAGCGGCGAACCAATATCTGCGCAACGCAACTTCCCTGCATCCGAGAAACAAGTCGGCCATGAGTCGTCGGGGGAGAGCCCCTTTCTAAAGCTCGCCGCGAGTGAACCTGTTGGTTTTATACTTTCCTCAGCCTCTCCTATTCTAAAAAAAGACTGTGTGAGCCCTCCATTCACCAGAGGACCTTCTGGCCCGTATCTGAACGGGAACATAATGAGATCTTCTAGCCGAGCAGTCCCCGCAGCGCCGGAACTTCCGAATATGACGTCAGCTGCCACCAGCCAATCGCGAAAGGCAGCCAGGGCTCTCACCGCGCCCCGCGGCAAGGGTCATTTGTTTTGACGAAAAAAAATGGTTTGGGTGTATTTACACATAAATAAACATGTTTTTCGAATTCAGCGTCTTGAAAACATAAGGTATTGCCCCCAGCAAAATATTTTTGAAAAGCTCTCCCCAGCCCTTTAAGGGTTTCTGCGGGGATCTTGTGTCCGCTTTTCACGCATAAGTTATGTTGCGACGACACCCAGTTTCCCATGATAGTCGGTAACATTTCAATTTGTTATTTTCTTCTTCCTGACTTTACGCTCACATAATTAAAAAAAAAACTTTTTTTCTAATTAAACTGTGTAAGTTTACTAACATAACATAGGTCACATCGTGATTAGCTATGCAGCTTCTTTGTCAATTTCCGTGAGGGTGTGTGCTATGCTTTGGGGGGCAACCAACCGACACATGTTTGATAACACGTCAACACGCCATTGAATCGCTAGTCATTCACCTGGAGCGTCGTTTTTAGACTTCCGTTGGAGAAAGCAGTTCGTGCTGCTCGGAGGACCATACCTGCGCTAAAAGCCCTCTTCTCCCTTTGCATGGGATGCAGCGATGCTTGTGTGCGTTTACACCTGCCTTATATATGATAACTAGAGGGAGGATTTTTAGGCACTAAAAAAGCACGTTAAGGCGCCAAAAATATGCGGCAAAAACAACGTTTTTAGGCACTGAAGAAGAATAAAATAGGCGCAATAAATTTTAGATAAATGGTAATAATTTCAAGTGAAGACGTGAGCGAACTGTAAGCACGACAGGAAATCCAAAAAATGTCATTGCTATGAGGCCACAATGGCAGTAACAGGTCAATTCAATTCAATTCAATTCTTTATTTTCTCTCATAACAAGTTTATACATTGACCTTAGAAGTGGAATGGCCCCGTAATACCTCTGGGCTAATGGCGATCAACAGGGCCTTAATTTCACAAGCGCATTGCTTACATACATGTTCAGATGCGAAAGTCACTCAAGCTGTCGCATATTGTGAAAGCAGGCAGGAGAAACAATATTTGAAATATGGTAATACTGATTTATAAAAGCGCAAAGTTATGTCTGCCTGACGCAATTAAATTACAATAAAGAAAGAAAATAATAAATGCAAGATAGACAAGGTTTGTTAAAAAAATTAACATGTTATGTGAGAACTTGCGTACAGACTTTAGCAATTTTCTACAGGTACCTTAATTATACAGGCAAGACCTTTCAACACTGCCAAATACACATACGCTAATTCGAAATATAAATATTAAGAATTGTGTTTCGGACAGAACGCGGAACCTAGTTTAAGAATCACTATGAAAATTATAGAAACAATAGGTAACTACCAGCATCTCCAGATTTGCGGGTTCAAAATTGTGCCTCTTGTCGCTTAGAATGAGTTTGTACGCAGAGAACGAACGCTCGACGTCGACAGAGTGTGATTGGTGCGTACTTATACTTGGGAAGATTCGATGGGTTAATTGACACTGGAATCCTACAGTGCTCACCAGCAAGGACTTCTGAAGCTTCTTTAAGGACAGAAAACCCCTTGCTTTTTGTCCAAGACCGATTGCAGCTTCGCACGTGCCTTTTTCGGCGACGGGTCCTTCGGGAACGGTGGCGATTCTTCCTGTAGCGTGGAGAATAGCGCAACGTTCGTAACAAAGAGTTTCTCTCCCGCACTTTCAAGTTTTTTGATAGAATCCGCTAAGAACGTGAAGTTGGCGCAAAGGTACTCGAGGTCTCATGGAAGGCTTACTCACGGAGAGGACAGCTTGAGCCTTTGTGAACTGCAACACTCTCGTCAGTTGGAAGGCCGTTGATTCACGGCCTTGATGTACCGAAAAGTAGGCAGTTGTAGTACTCAACAGCTTCTAGCCACGTTCCCATCGTGTGACGACGGGTTCTGGCGGAAGGGGCACATCAGGCAGCAATCCTCCTTGAAGACGCGCACTGCGAGAGGGTGCCTTCAGGAACACGGCCTTGGCTGAACCAATAGCTCGGTTGACGTCAGTGAAAGTGCTTGCCTCAGTTCCTCGCAAACACGATGAAGCGCATGCGCTAGCAGGTGACATGGAGCATCTGCGGGTAGAAGGCCTTCAGGGGATCCTTGTGCATATAGGCTGCAGCGTCTGTGTAGAGCAACAGAACCTTGGTGGCCTCGACTCCTGTAGGGTAAAGAACCTTTAGGGATTCGTTTACAAAGAATGCTACAGACTCCCCATTTGTTCTCTCCAAAGGTTTTCGAACACACGAGGAAAGCCCTTGTCTTCTCGTGCGCCGCAAAGCTTCCCAACAAGAAAGTGAGTGACAAAAGCGCCCTTTGACGTCTGTTTTTTCTTCTACGGAAATCCAAATGCAGGAGTCGCCAAGCTCTTCTCTGATTCTTGCTAATGTCGGTTCATACAAAGGCCGGCGGTAGTTCTTCCTCAAAGTAGACTCAGACGGCACGTTGTGATTGCAGTATTTCTGTAGAAATTGTTTCAGCACGGGATTTTCAATTTTGGTCCAAGGGATGTTTGCGGCCACCAGGGCCTCGCACAAATCAACGTTGAAAAGCGGCTCGTCCGGTCGTCCTTGAAGGCTGTTGTCAAAAAAGACTGTTTTGGATGTTGAGGGCTTGTCCCGCTTAAGGTTTGCCAGGTGACCTGCCGTCTTCTCATGCATGAGCCAGGTTGTACTTTCTTCTCGCAAGGAATCTGCGCAATGCGTTAGGATTTCTTAAATACTAAGCGTATATTCAACATCACAGCGCAGATAAGCTGCTAGCATATACTACGCGTCTTGACATGCTAACAGAAGACAAATAAATACGATAAGCATGAATAAACATGCTAACGTCCGCAGAGAAGCGCTCGAACATCACCCCCCCTTGCGTCCTATTTGATGGTATAACATAGCACTTGAGCGCCGCGCTGCTACGCGTGTCATACCACCAAAACGTACTTGAAAAACAGAGGTGAGATTCCAATGACGTTCTGTTCAACTGACTCGGCGCGCGCCGTCAATACCCAAATTCACGGTGGCACGGCGGGGGGAGTAAGATACCAGATTCATTGCGTGCTAACTTAGAGTGGCGTACTTCGGTAATTCTAGCTACCGTCTGCTGCTGTAATTAACCGAGTAGCTACGAGGTGGACTTCGATTTAACGGATGTCCAGTGCATATCTTAAAACGCGCTCCGTTCATCAGCGCTAGTTTTGAAACATCATCCTTCAGTACCAACCGATCAATTGCTCGTTTGATTAAGAAATTTCTGGATTTTCACCTAACGCAGCACACAGGGACGGTACATAAAAATGTGAATGTCCTTCTCAAGGTATCTAAAATATTTCATTTCAATAATCTCAATGGTATTGAAAGTTAGAACTTATAAACAACGCTAGCAATCAAAATAACCAACGTTTGAAAAAATGCCGAAAGGAACAGCTGTCCTGCCGTATTCAAAATCACAGGTGCCTCCTTTCTTTTCTCAGAAGAAGGGGCATTATAAACAAAAAGCAATAGCAGCGAATAGCGGCCATGACGCCCAGGCGCCAACCAAGGCTGCGCGATGGACAGCTTTGCATAGTTTTCGAGTTTCGACCACGGCCCCCTGGATCAAGCGCACTTGATGGAGGGGCCGTGTTTTCGATAACACATGAAACACTCACGCCACGTAAAAACTCGTGCGCTCACCTTTTGTTCCGCACGGTTGGCAGAACACGGTCTCTCCGTCTATTCTGTAGCATGGTGAGTTAAGTGTCCACTGTCGGATCAACGCCCTTCTGGGCGTCTTCCGTTTCGGCATGGCTGAAAAGGGCAGCGGAGAAAGCCAGACCTTGCACGTTGAAAGACCGGACAAGAAGGGAAGGGTGCCTCCTATTGGTCGGGTCCAATCGCCTAGAGCCAATTTCTCCCCTGCTGGTGAACCTTTCAACTAATAAATTACAAACAAGGCGGCAACGGCGGCGGCGGCGTCGGCACAGGTGCGTCTCTCCTCCACTCTCCTCCTCTCCTCTTTCCGATAGCTAACGCGGTCTCAGTCGACGGGCGTCCGTGCTCCGTTTGCACTCTCTCGCAGTACTCGACGATTGCTTGATGCGACGGTTCCTTTAGAGAATCAACCCAACGGAAACACCGATGGAACCACCCAGATGCGTCGCATCACACCAGGGTTACCGCGAGTGGAGGTGGGCGTAATTTTTCCCCATCACTTTCGTTGCCGCTGACGGTATCATAGTTGCCCTGGGGAGTAGAGTTGTGCGTCCACCGCCAAGTCCTGCGGGAAAGCCACCCGTAAAGCATGCAGAAGCCGCCGCTCTGGCTGCACCGGCGCAAAGGGAGGGGCGGGAGTCTTAAAAAGAGGACCAGGTTCAGACCAATAGAATTCAGAACAGTAAATATTTCCAGGTAGAATAAATAAAGGTATCAAATTGAACTCAAAAGCGAAACTTGACGCTTCATAGTGCTGATTTAGGCGCCAATTTGGCAAAAAATGCGTTTATAGGCATTTATCGGAGTTTAGGCACCAACACCCAAAATAGGCATTTATAGGCACTAAAAACCGCCATAAAAGCCGTCCTTGACCTCCAATTCGTGCTCATATATTGAAATGGGGCGATAGGAACGCAAGGAAAAAAATAGGCATTTGCCTAAAATCCGGTCCCTAATGATAACAGTACTAAAGCATCGGTAATGCATTCGGGACCAAAATAAATTACTATTATTTATCAGATACCCAAGCGACTTGCGGCATTACAGTGGGGGATAACTACGTACACACACACACATACACACAAACAACCAGTGCTCTATTCGAAGAAAGCATATTAAAAGTAGACGTAATAGTGGAATAGACACAAGAAGAATAATATTATATAAATTATTGGAAAATTGTTCTGCGGCAGCTGTGAGGGCTGCCACAGTGCTGACTTCACAGATTAGTGCTAGAAGTGACGCCTTCATCACATATATCGACCTGGTTTGCTGAGCTTCTTAGTGTTTTGCACAGTGCTAGGGATATCATCTGAAACCGATACCAATGCTTTATTTGCGTTCATAAGAATTTGTCCCGGTGGCGCAAAAACCAGTGCAGCCCATGCCACGGAGTTTAAGGTACCTAGCCTACGTGGGTCCCCCCCCCCCCCCGGGGGGGGGGGGGGGATTCTGCTGACGCTATTCTACGCTATTAGTTTCGGAGTGAAATTGGATGTAGTCTATTTTTTCGAAGTTAGAAAACACAAATATATACTCGAGGATACACTGTTAAACCTTATTGATAAACTCAGATCTAGGGAATTATCAGCTCGACTAAATACAAGTTGAGCGATGCGTAACGATATCCAAATCAGAAGGGCTGGCTTGAACAGCGGCGCGAGGTTTCACTGCACTACTGCTGCGCTGGTATGGTGGCTACCAGCCACCATAGCGCTGGCAGGAGACAGCCTGGACTGCTGCTTGTGCAGTGAGAAGGTGAGCGGCCTTATGTCTTGGCTTCAGGTCAATTTTATAATCACTAGCACCATACCACCGTAACCATAATCGCCAAGTTTTTGATTTCACAGAATGAGACCTAGCTATAGCAAGGTCCCAATCAACACCTTCAAGTTCAGGAGGCCACGGCACACATTTTCTGAACTACTTTTGCCTTTTTTAATGACGAAAAACACGTACCACTTTTAAGTACCCTAATTACCCGATTCTATGGGATATTGGCCCATAGGTTCGATGGGATCTTGGCCCACGCCTCGCATGCCCATCCCGCGAGCTTCTCCAGAGGCACACGCTTCAGCCCAACGTTTATTAAACGTTGCTTCAGCCAACCGCTCGTAGTGAACGCGTGGGAGCCGCTCGTAAGCAGCGGAAGCGGCGCACCTTCGTTGCCGCTGCTGCCATTGCTGTTATCAAGCACGCAAGTGGAATAATTTGACTGTTTGTGTGAACGCCGAAAGAAAAGCCTAGGCGCCTAGATCCAAAAAATTGTTGCTAAAAGCTTTGGCGCCATCTTGAGATGGCGATGGCGATGGGTGGAAGAAAATTTCAGCTGTTTCGGAAGTTTCGGTTTCGTATCCGATTCTAACGCGCATGCGATTTTTCGGCCTATCTATACGGAAAAAAGGTGCGCGTTAGAATCGGGTAAGTACGGTAATAATCCGCTATAATGTTTATAATAGTCGCTCGTTTGCATAAGAAAGAGAGAAAGAGAGAGCGATCTTTAATGAAGTCTGGCGATGTTAGCTGGGCTAAAATGCCTAACTTGCTACGCCAGTTGATGACGGGATGAAGATGATGGCGATGATGTTCAAGAAGTTGATGCGTACAGATACGGCGAGTTATTTACAGCGACTGGTCTAGACCTGTGTGTTGCAGGTACTCTATCAGAGCTTTGGTAGCCCTTAAAGCACGTTTGGGACAAGCCCATGGTCCTAAAACGTCCTTTAGCTGCATGTCCACGGAAAGCGGCAGTCCCAAAGTCACTGCGAGGGATACTCTTTGAGCACTGAATCGAGCACATTCACAGAGCAGGTGCTGCAGGGTTTCTCGCACATCACAGTGTGGGCAGAGTGGCGACGTAGCCTGTTTTATCTTGAAGAGGAAGTTGCGCGTGTATGCGACATTCAACCGCATGCGTTGTAGAATTGCTTGTACCCGCTTGGGGAGTCCTGGTGGCATTTTAAATTTGCAGTTGGGATCTATGAAATATAACGGCGCGTAATGACGTGATACGTCATCCCAGGCTGCACGCTGCATGTTCCATGCCACGCTGGATGCAAGTATAGATGCATCTTTCCTGGAGAATGGTATAGCTATTGCCGATGCACGATGCTTATGCGCAACGGATGCAGCAATGTCCGCCTTCACATTGCCAGTTATCCCACAATGGGCTGGAATCCACTGAAGTGCAATGTGATGGTGCGCTTGGAGAGCTTGGAGATTTAAAGCGTGTATGTCACACACAAGCTGGTCTTTGGAAAAGATGCTAGACATTGAAGGGCAGCCCTTGAGTCTGTGAAGATGGCCCACTCTCGAGCGGGTTGCTTGACGATATGAGCGAAAGCCACCTCAGAGCTGCAAGTTCGGAGCCGTAGTTGACGTTCTGTGGCTGAGCATGACACTGATGGTAGTACGGATGACGGTATCCACACCCCGATAGTGGATGATGTTGACGACTCCGACCCATCAGTGTACACATGAGTGTGGTTTCTGTATATCCGCGAGCATGTAGTCCAGGCGAGGAACTTTAGTGGCGGGACCGGAATATACTCCTTCCTCGTGATACCGGGCACAGTAGTCGTGACTGGTATGGGCGGGAACATCCAGGGCGGGTGCTCAGGAAGAGGAGGCTCTTGATACACCTTCGGCAGAAATTCACGCACTTTTTTGGCCCAGCTTGTCGCTAGAGGATGGCCCCGCTGTCTTGCCACAATCCGCAGACGCGTACGAAACAACCCTGCGTGCTTAGAGCGAGTGGTGAGAGCTGCCTGCATTCTGTCAGCGTTTCGATGGTAGAGGTTGTCTTTGGAACGCCAATGCAGACCCGCAGGACTTGTGCTTGCATGCTCTCTAGCGCTTTGACAGTTCCTTTGATAGAGGGACCAAGCAGGGATTGCTGTAACTCATCAGGCCAACGCAAAGCGCTTTGTATCAACCGTAGAAGAGAATTGACTGAACAACCGCCAGTGTTGGTGGAGAGCATGCGGAATATGCGGGCGAACGAAGTAATCTTGTCATTGAGGTGGCGAACATGAGGCGACCAGGTGAGATTACTATCAATGTCACTCCCAAGAACTTGTGGGTCCGGCCGTATGGAATTGCTATCCCTCCAACAGTGAGGCCGTAGCGCGTAAGGTCACGCTTTGTGAAGGCCATCGCAGCACACTTATTCCCTGAAATCACTAATCCTCTAGTTGCCAGAAATGCCGCAATAGTGTCAATTGCCCGCTGCAGTCTTGACCGTAACACTCGCCTATTGCGGCCAGAACTCCATATGCAGATGTCGTCGGCGTACAGGGAGATTTCTACCGACTTTGGCACGCATTTCTCCACGCCAACTATGGCAATGTTGAAGAGTGTAGGGCTCAGAACCCCACCCTGGGGAACACCTCGGGTCACCTGATGTAGCGATGAGTCGCCCATGTCGGTAGACATGTACACATACCTATCGGAGAGGTAGTCCGATAGCCATGCGTACATGCGGCCCCTAATGCCTAAAGACTTCAGCGCAGAGCGAATGGCTTCATGCTCGACGCAGTCATACGCTGACTTGATATCGAGGAACACGGCAACAACAATGTTCCGCCGACACTTTGCTTCTCTTATGCTATTTACATAGGGCGTGACGTTGTCGAGGCTGCTACGACCTTGCGGAAACCAGACATCTGTGCCGGGTATATATTTCGGATGGTCAAATCCCAGTCCAAGCGGAGCAGCCACCATCTTTTCCATCAGTTTCCCGACACAACTCGGAGCGCTTATGAGGTCGTTAAGACTCGATGGCGGTTGGAACTTTACCTGGCTTTAGGACTGGGACAAGGCGAGCGTGTTTCCACCTTGGCTCTAGACGACCAGTTTCCCCACGAAAGATTGGAAGGCATGCAGGAGGCAACTTCTCCCCTTTTCACCTAGATGTGAGATGGTTGTGTAGGTGATGTCATCCGGGCCTGGGCAGCTGGATTTCTTGACAGAACCCAGTGCCAGCGAGCAACTCTGCCATGGAGAATGGCTCGTCCATTGGGGACACCGGGCTGAGCATCCCTCGTTGGTGGGAGAGTGTGGCGGAAGAAGAGCTGTTGGCGCTGCAAGTAATTCTCCCTGCAGAAGGCGTCAGCGACTTGGAGGTCACTGGTGTTCGTGCTCAGTGAGATGGATTTGAACGGGTGCAGTTGAATTTGCGGGTCCGCAAACTTCGGAGCAAGAGCCATATTCTGGAGAGCGGCTTCCGGGGGGTCCCAGCGTGGAGCAGAAGGATTCCCACTCACGCTTGGCGAGCTTAATCATATGCCTTCGAATTGCCTTCTGGGCTCGTCTTGACGCACGGAATCTTCAGGTGATTGTGTCCGGCGCGCTCGTCTTTCTGCTCTTCGACGCACGCGCGAAGCCCTCTCATACTCTGAGTCGGCGGCGTGGTATCTATGCGGAAGACGCAGGACTTTGCTGCCTGACTTTCGAGCTCTTGACATCGTGTCCACGAAGGCTCTCATATGAGCTCACCGAGTCCACGGCTTCCTCCACCACAGTCCTAATGCCTCCCAGTCAGAGGAGCGAATCACACGCTGTGGACGAGAGCCCGAGAGACCATCTACTGCAATAAAGTCGGCGCATGATCGCTGCCATGCAGTTCAATGTCCACTGCCCAGCTCGTCCTAGGGAGGAGTTGTGACGAAACAAACGTGACGTCGAGGGGCGCTGGACATCTTTCCCCGGTATAAGGTGGGCTCTCCAGAATTGACAACGCACATACCCTGCCGGTGAGCAATGTCCAGAAGGTGCCTCCCTTTAGCCGTCGTTTTCCTACTTCCCCAGATGCAAACATCGTTTTCCCGTGATCGCTATTTCTGAATCACGGCTGATCGAAGACATACGCCTTTCGGGATACACAGTTCTGCGGTCGCTGACTGGCGTAGAAATGTCAAGAGTTTTAATGGCCGTTAGAAATGACCTCACCCATAATAGAGCATGGTCTATCACCGGATGCACGAAACGAATACGTGGCAGCCACAGTTCGCGGCGCTGGGTTGTCCTCACCATATCGCCGCCTATATTCCACCTCGTGTAGCACTGGACTTAAATCGCTTAGAAGGCATCATCAATACTACACCAGCCCCGCACATCTTGCATAAGAAAGGTAATACAGTGGAACCTCATTAATTCGAACTCCGAGAGGGCAGAAAGCCTGTTCCAATTAGCCGGAGTTCCAACTAGCGGGGGTCCTTTTGATTAGCGGCACAGCGCCCGCTACCGGTACTAGAAACGCATGCGCGATAAAGTAGACGGTATTGCACGTCCTTTGGGCTGCGAAACTACCGCATATGCAAAAGCACGGCGTACGACCGCGCCGGCCGCAAGCGCACGAAGTGAGGCCACGTGTTATGCCAGCCAAGCTGCTGGCATAACACACGGTACGGGTTTGTGAAGCTGCGGAGGCTAGTGACGCACTGAACTTCGGCCTTCGGCTTTGAATTACACGAAAAGTTGTCTGGGCGGACAAGCAATATTGTTCGTACTAACCGTGGCCCGTGTTTCAGGTCCGAATTTGCGAGAGTTTTCCGCCACTCAAATGCACGTCACTTTTCCGGGACACTTGGGTCAGTTCGAATTGTCCGTTGGTTCCAATTATGCGACTTCGAATTAACGAGGTTCGAGTTTGAGCCAAACACTCGCTGCACAAACTTTGTACAAGCACCGCCCCCTATAACCGGTTATACAGAGGCGGTACCGCTCTCCGGTTGGCACCTATACGCCACTTTATCCAATGCAATCAGGTAGAGGCGACTCTTTTGGCGTACGGTTTTCTTGAATACAGATGGTAGTACTTTATTTCAGCATGGTTGATTGATTGATTGTGGGGGTTTAACGCGCCGACGCAACGCAGGCGATGAGGCGCGCCGTAGTGGAGGGCTCCGGATTAATTTTGACCATCTGGGGATCTTTAACGTGCGCCCAAATCTCGCACACACGGGCGTTTTTGCTTTTCGCCTCCATCAGAAAAGCGGCCACCGCGGCCGGGAAACGAACCCGCGACCTCGTGCTCAGCAGCGCAACGCCTTAGCCACTGAGCCACCGCGGCGGGTTATTTCAGCATGGAAGTACCGTATTATTCTACGTATATATATGAGGCATTCCTATGGAACCGAGAGAGTGCCTTTGCTGAGTGAATAAAATGTTGCAATCAATAGTAATAACAGTTGAATAAAATGATGTGTGTTTACTTAGCCTCAGTGTCATTTATGTTAGGTGCAGTGTTATGAGGTATGAACACCTCAAGCCGGCTGCCTTGAGGCTGCAGCCTTAAAATTTGCCCTAGGCTTCAAAATTACACCAACGAAGCGGAGTCTGGCTTTGAACTGCTAAAATGAATTGCAGTATTCGGCGTGATTATTTTTTTGTTCGGGGCATGCTGGTTGTTTTTCTAGGGTCACAACTGCTTCCCAATAGCAATTCAGCACATTCGAGGGCAGTGAAACTGGCGTGTAGTTCGTACGCTTTGATAATTTAACACTGCGCGCGGTGTTTAATTGTGGTGTACGAAGATGCTGCGGACTCGGTTCGACGCGGCCTCCTACATTTAGTGAAGGTGCACAAGAGCGGCCGGAACTGGGAGCTGTAATGACAGGGAACCTACTAGGCACGCGGTCACGTTCGATTTTTCGCGCGTTGCTCGCCTTGCATCTGGCCCGTGCCCCACCCCCCTGATGGAGATGAAGGCAGGACAGGATGCAGTCAATGATGAATATGGTGGCGCCGCAGCTAGATGAGGGTGCCTGCCATTACGATGCGTGAGGTGTGTTACAAATGTAGTTAAAGATTTTTCATACGCCAAAACGTATCTAAATGATTTGAATGTGGGATTTAACGCGCCAAAGCTACGCCAGGGCTATCAGCGCGTCGTAGTTGAAGTACCGGGACTAAGATTCACCACCTGGGAATTTTTAACGTACGCTGAAACCTCCACACACGGTCGTTTCCACTTTTCCCCTACACCAGAAAAGCAGCCTCCGCGGCCTGCACTGAACCCGCGTTCTTGGGCCCAGAGCACAATGCCTTATCCACTGAGCCACCGCGACGGGAAATGTGAAAACGTGCGTGCAGTACAGATTTTAACTATACAAGTAGTCCTGGTCAGCAAAGATAACGCGTGCGGTAAAAGTTCAAGTCATCTTTCTGATAGCCGACCAGAATTAGGACAAATCCCCAAGGTGGAGTAAGTTTCGGCGAAGGAACGGAATCACGGCCGGGGTACAGCGGCGGTGTCGTCCGCTGCTCTAGCCCGGCCGGGGCCGACGCTCCTGTGTTCGGGACGCCGCCCCCACGAATTTCAGGTAACGGCTGGCCGAATCTTTGGTTTCGCTCGTTGTAGAGCCACGTGTGTGAATTCAAGTGAAGTCGCACGGATAATTGTTGTGGGCGTCGGTTAAATCTTTGCTTTCCAACCATCTTCACAGCACGGATTTTAGCCATTTTTTTTGGTGTGCCGCACTAGAGCATGCTGCTCCTCTATTGCAGAGCTTTGTCCGTTCGTCCCACCAAGAAACCTCGAAACCTAAGGGAGGTCTCGGCAATCGAAGACAGGATCTTTACGCAGTAAAACCGCCAACCTAACCACTCGGCCACCCCAAAGGCGCAAGGGGTTAGCAGCAACGGGAACCAATGACATGTGCAGCCATGGACAGAAAAGACGCTTCCCATGGTCCGAATCGTACCTGGGTCTGTCGTGTTATGAAACCGCCCTCGATCTATTTGAGCTATCATCGCTTTTTTCCTTACTGCCTGCTTGGCGACAAAACAAAATGCACTGTATCGTGCACAAATTACACGCTCCAGCCTTCACTGGGTTGAAGTGTGCGGCTTAAAACTTCTTAAACTGGGCCAGTATGATTCAGAATAGGTAACCACTCAGGCTCTTCCGGCATCACTTTATAAACTTCTCTTACATAGGCAACACTTTCCACAAAGTACTGTCATACTGTACGAGCATCCTCGCCTGCATTTTAAACTTCTCTACAAGTTTTCCAAGTGGGATGCAGACTAAGCGCTATGAACACAATCATAGGACAAGCCCCCATCATTGTCCACTAGAAAAAACCGAATGGCATAATGTGTTAACGGGAGATCTTTTTTAAGGATTAATTGGAGGATGTCCCAGCGGAACATCGCATCCGAACAATCCAGGAAGGTGCGCTAAATCGTTTCAAGTTTTTTCATAGGCGGCTGTTAAGGGTTCCAGGGTGTACATATAGTCCTTTTTCCTGTAGCCCGAGTTTTACAGGAGGCGTTCCGCTATAACGCTTAAACAAGAAGGGTTTAAAGAATGAACGTAACCAAGAAGATGTAAAGGATGAACGTACTGGCATTTGTTTGACTTTTATTAAATAATGGTTTTTCTGGGCTGTAAGGTCCGCTTATGAGATTAGCAGCCGGGCGCCCGGGCTGCGCGTGAGAACCCGCCGCTCTGTCTAGCGACGTAGCACTGCCGACACTGCGCAGCAACAGCCGCTAATTCGTCACGGCGCGCACAGGAGACGGACCGTCTGGCACACCGCATACCTCAAGGATAATCACCCATTGAGAAAAGCAAACGGCGCCGCCGGATTCCGGGAACGTCTGCTCGACTGGTGGGATTACCGGCGTCTCCATTGTTGTCGCGCCCTGGTCAGCATGTCGCACGGTCGCCGTCTTTCCCTTTCACCCCGCGGGGTCGCTCGAACCTGCTCGTCTGCGAGCGTGCCGTTGACCCGAAGATAGCGGCGCCTCATTGAATATTCCCTGACGTGCTGAGTGACAGCTGTCTACGTGAATTCGGGCATTCCCATACGCGTGTACGAACGCTACAGGGCCGTTCCCGAGAGAGGGTGATCTCGAGGTTTTATAAGGCCGAACTTGGCCGTTGGAAATCGTTCTTGTCTGAGCGCTGAGCTGGCAGTTCCTGGCGGGACAAGGAGTCTCGACTGTTAACGCTTGGTTGGGATTTAGGAGCCCCCTAGTCGAGGTTAAGATCGCGTTGGAGGTTTAGGGTGCAGCGCCGCACAGGGCAACTAGACGGATATTGCGGCGAGACAGAGTCTCGGCCGTGGTTTCTCGAGCGATTTGTGTACGCTCCGAGAATAGGAGAGTTAGACGAAGTTCAGGAGCTCGAGTGATATGTGCGCACTCGGAGCTAGCGTCTAGCTGAAGTTCGAAGTTTTTCTTTTTTTTCTCATGTACCCCGTTATCCTACTGTAAATAGCTGTACATAAACTTCCGTTTCACTTAATCAACTTCAACGCCTCGAGTTCGTAAATTCGACCGCCGTCTCCAAGAACTTCAACACCATCGCCCAGCCAGCCTCCTGCCAAATCAACCGGAGCCCGGGCGATTGGGTTCCTGATCGACACCGGACTTCGGGGAAACGGAACATTACTTAGGCCTACTGCATAGAACTGACAATAAACCGCCACAGCTAGAGACGCACCAATCATATCTTTGTACAAATACTTCCGCGGTAAACGACAGGAATACTTAAAAGAAAACCTAACTTGCCAAATCTTAAAGCATCCACGGCTGCGCGCAAAAAAGCGTGCACACATACACAGCAAATTTCGGAGGTTGAAACAATAGTCTGACATTACATCACGCAGCCGGACTTGTACTACAGTCCTTTGAAAGCAATCCCTCTGTGCTCAGAAACATAAATCTAAAAATGTTACGTCAGCTAAATGACTCAGCCACTCCTAAGCCTCCACTTTTGATCGAGCGAAGCAAATTAGTTCGGTTCTTGCGCTCTCAATTTGAGCCCTACACAGAAACCGCAAAAATCCCGTGGAACGTTTCTGTTCCTTCTCTACACACAAGTCGCCTGAAGAGTGTACCACGCATTCGCAACGGTAAACACATTACACACTGACGTACGAGGGAATGCTGAGACATCCCTTCCCCTCATTTTGCTTATTTCTCTCTTCCTCTAACAGGCTTTTTTAGCGTAAGCTACACTGGCCGAGGTTGAGCAGTTCTGCCTGGAACTTGGAAGGGACGTGCTGCGCAGGAGCCAGGAACACTGGATCTATTGGATTGGATTTGGATTAGATTTGAATAAATTGGGTTGTATTGGATGCGAAATCCACTCCAATCGGAGAAGGATGTGTAGAGAATTGGGTCTGCACATTCGCCGGTATGCGCGTTCCATAGGAGTGACGTCATAGCTGCGGCAGACGCACTGGCGCCGGAGCGTGCCCAGCTGTGCGTTTCTGTTGCGCAGTAGCCAAGTCTAACGCTGCGCCAGAGCCGCTTGATAGCCGTGTCGAGTGGCTTCTGGAGAGCCGTGCTGCGCATGCGCAAGGAGCAGTGACTGGACTGGATTGGATTGGGCTGGTCTGGACTGAACTGGATTGGATGGGATTGCATTGGATTGGAAATAGTTTCAGCAGCAGTAAGCATGATATTCAGCGAATCTCAGACAACCAGGAAACCTACGAATAACCTGCTGAACCTTAGCTTACGCTACATATATCCTGGCATAGCCGAGCTAAGCCACTGCTAATGTTTTGTCCCAGTACTCCCTAGCGCCCTAGTGAAATATGCACGTACTCCGTTTGCAGTACAGAGATGTTAAAATTTGTCATATGCCGAAGACATTACTGTCCTCTGGAGTGATAAGAAAAGTGTGAGGCGGTGAAGGATCCAAGGAGGTTTCGCGACTTGTGTGGCAGTGAAGTCCGCTGGAACAAGTGCGTAGAATTCTGGCACAGTGACTGGCATAGTAAGCCAGTGTTTTTCGAGAATATTCTTGGACGACAACTCCGCCAAGGTACCTCGGAGCCCCACTTGAAAATTACCACTTTTGAGCTGTTATTCCTCTTTTGGCGCACATCATTTTCTTTGGGTCCGTAGCGCGGGTTCTGGCTTTGGACTTGCCCGCGGGTTCTAGCGCGTGCTACCGCGGTATACACCAGGAGAGATGTGAAAGCCTGCGGACGAAACGATGCGGGGCTGCCATTCTAGGAAAAATTTCACCGGCAAGTTCACAAGTACATGTGAGGTGCAACAGCAGGGTCTCCCACAAAGGGAGAGTGGCCACGAGCTCTGCTGTTTCTCCAGCCTTGCACTAGTAGTGCAAGATACACAAATTTTATTTATGTATTTACTTGAACACAGGCTCATTGAAGAGCACTGAGTAAGGTGCTTGTATTTGTATAATAAGTTATAACGAGCGAAAGAAATGAACAACTATACGAGGTAAAAATTACGCCATGTTCCCGTGGGGGGAACCATGATTAGGATGCGAGGCAGCAATGGGGGGTGGGTTGTGTGTAAGTAGAGTTGATGGATGGTGTTAGAGTAAGTAGACGTGTGGGTAGGGTGGTGGTGTGCGACCTGGTTTATACGGTTGTGAGGAGGAGAATGGAGGAGAGACGCGCATGCGCAGTGGAGGTGTGGACGCCGGCGCAACACCGCTTTTCTGCGCTGACGTTTACGTTCCGCTTCACGTGCACGGAGTTCGGGGTGCGCTACCCGCCGCTGCCATTTCGCGGCAGCGGCTCGTGCCCTCCTCTGTGCGGCCTTGAGAATGGAGGAGAGACGCGCATGCGCAGTGGAGGTGTGGACGCCGGCGCAACACCACTTCTCTGCGCTGACGTTTACGTTCCGCTTCACGTGCACGAAGTTCGGGATGCGCTACTCGCTGCTGCCATTTCGCGGCAGCGGCTCGTGGCCTCCTTTGTGCGGCCATGAGAATGGAGGAGAGGCGCGCATGCGCAGTGGAGGTGTGGACGCCGGCGCAACACCACTTCTCTGCGCATGACGTTTACGTTCCGCTTCACGTGCACGGAGTTCGGGATGCGCTACCCGCCGCTGCCGTATCGCGGCAGCGGCTCGTGCCCTCCTCTGTGCGGCCTTGAGAATGGAGGAGAGACGCGCATGCGCAGTGGAGGTGTGGACGCCGGCGCAACACCACTTCTCTGCACTGACGTTTACAGTTCCGCTTCAAGTGCACGGAGTTCGGGATGCGCTGCTCGCTGCTGCCATTTCGCGGCAGCGGCTCGTGCCCTCCTCTGTGCGGCCTTGAGAATGGAGGAGAGACGCGCATGCGCAGTGTAGGTGTGGACGCCGGCGCAACACCACTTCTCTGCGCTGACGTTTACGTTCCGCTTCACGTGCACGGAGTTCGGGATGCGCTGCTCGCTGCTGCCATTTCGCGGCAGCGGCTCGTGCCCTCCTCTGTGCGGCCTTGAGAATGGAGGAGAGACGTGCATGCGCAGTGGAGGTGTGGACGCCGGCGCAATACCACTTCTCTGCGCTGACGTTTACGTTCCGCTTCACGTGCACGGAGTTCGGGATGCGCGGCTCGCTGCTGCCATTTCGCGGCAGCGGCTCGTGCCCTCCTCTGTGCGGCCTTGAGAATGGAGGAGAGACGCGCATGCGCAGTGGAGGTGTGGACGCCGGCGCAACACCACTTCTCTGCGCTGACGTTTACGTTCCGCTTCACGTGCACGGAGTTCGGGATGCGCTGCTCGCTGCTGCCATTTCGCGGCAGCGGCTCGTGCCCTCCTCTGTGCGGCCTTGAGAATGGAGGAGAGACGCGCATGCGCAGTGGAGGTGTGGACGCCGGCGCAACACCACTTCTCTGCGCTGACGTTTACGTTCCGCTTCACGTGCACGGAGTTCGGGATGCGCTGCTCGCTGCTGCCATTTTCGCGGCAGCGGCTCGTGCCCTCCTCTGTGCGGCCTTGGAATGGAGGAGAGACGCGCATGCGCAGTGGAGGTGTGGACGCCGGCGCAAACACACTTCTCTGCGCTGACGTTTACGTTCCGCTGCACGTGCACGGAGTTCGGGATGCGCTGCTCGCTGCTTGCCATTCGCGGCAGCGGCTCGTGCCCTCCTCTGTGCGGCCTTGAGAATGGAGGAGAGACGCGCATGCGCAGTGGAGGTGTGGACGCCGGCGCAACACCACTTCTCTGCGCTGACGTTTACGTTCCGCTTCACGTGCACGGAGTTCGGGATGCGCGGCTCGCTGCTGCCATTTCGCGGCAGCGGCTCGTGCCCTCCTCTGTGCGGCCTGAGAATTGGAGGAGAGACGCGCATGCGCAGTGGAGGTGTGGACGCCGGCGCAACACCACTTCTCTGCGCTGACGTTTACGTTCCGCTTCACGTGCACGGAGTTCGGGATGCGCTGCTCGCTGCTGCCGTTTTCGCGGCAGCGGCTCGTGCCCTCCTCTGTGCGGCCTTGAGAATGGAGGAGAGACGCGCATGCGCAGTGGAGGTGTGACGCCGGCGGCACACCACTTCTCTGCGCTGACGTTTACGTTCCGCTTCACGTGCACGGAGTTCGGGATGCGCGGCTCGCTGCTGCCATTTCGCGGCAGCGGCTCGTGCCCTCCTCTGTGCGGCCTTGAGAATGGAGGAGAGACGCGCATGCGCAGTGGAAGGTGTGGACGGCCGGCGCAACACCACTTCTCTGCGCTGATCGTTTACGTTCCGCTTCACGTGCACGGAGTCGGGATGCGCATGCTCGCCGCTGCCGTTTCGCGGCAGCGGCTCGTGCCCTCCTCTGTGCGGCCTTGAGAATGGAGGAGAGACGCGCATGCCGCAGTGGAGGTGTGGACGCCGGCGGCAACACCACTCTCCTCTGCGCTGACGTTTACGTTCCGCTTCACGTGCACGGAGTTCGGGATGCGCGGGCTCGCTGCTGCCATTTCGCGGCAGCGGCTCGTGCCCTCCTCTGTGCGGCCTTGAGAATGGAGGAGAGGACGCGCATGCGCAGTGGAGGTGTGGACGCCGGCCGCAACACCACTTCTCTGCGCTGACGTTTACGTTCCGCTTCACGTGCACGGAGTTCTGGGATGCGCGGCTCGCTGCTGCCATTTCGCGGCAGCGGCTCGTGCCCTCCTCTGTGCGGCCTTGAGAATGGAGGAGAGGACGCGCATGCGCAGTGGAGGTGTGGACGCCGGCGCAACACCACTTCTCTGCACTGACGTTTACGTTCCTCTTCAAGTGCACGGAGTTCGGGATGCGCTGCTCGCCGCTGCCGTTTCGCGGCAGCGGCTCGTGCCCTCCTCTGTGCGGCCTTGAGAATCGGAGGAGAGACCGCGCATGCGCAGTGTAGGTTGTGGACGCCGCGCGCAACACCACTTCTCTGCGCTGACGTTTACGTTCCGCTTCACGTGCACGGAGTTCGGGATGCGCTGCTCGCTGCTGCCATTTCGCGGCAGCGGCTCGTGCCCTCATCTGTGCGGCCTTGAGAATGGAGGAGAGACGCGCATGCGCAGTGGAGGTGTGGACGCCGGCGCAACACCACTTCTCTGCGCTGACGTTTACGTTCCGCTTCACGTGCCACGGAGTTCGAGGATGCGCGGCTCGCTGCTGGCCAGTTTCGCGGCAGCGGCTCGTGCCCTCCTCTGTGCGCCTGCGAATGGAGGAGACGCGCATTGCGCAGTGGAGGTGTGGACGCCGGCGCAACACCACTTCTCTGGCTGTCGTTTACGCCGCTTCACGCACGGAGTTCGGGACCCTCTCGCCGCTGCCGTTTCGCGGCACGGCTTCTCTGCGCTGAGAATGGAGGAGAGACGCGCATGCGCAGTGGAGGTGGGACGCCGGCGGAACACCACTTCTCTGCACCGCTTCGTTCCGCTTCACGTGCACGGAGTTCGGGATGCGCGGCTCGCTGCTGCCATTTCGCGGCAGCGGCTCGTGCCCTCCTCTGTGCGGCCTTGAGAATGGAGGAGAGACGCGCATGCGCAGTGGAGGTGTGGACGCCGGCGCAACACCACTTTCTGCGCTGACGTTTACGTTCCGCTTCACGTGCACGGAGTTCGGGATGCGCGGCTCGCTGCTGCCATTTCGCGGCAGCGGCTCGTGCCCTCCTCTGTGCGGCCTTGAGAATGGAGAGAAACGCGCATGCCCAGTGGAGGTGTGGACGCCGGCGCAACACCACTTCTCTGCGCTGACGTTTACGTTCCGCTTCACGTGCACGGAGTTCGGGATGCGCTGCTCGCCTGCTGCCGTTTCGCGGCAGCGGCTCGTGCCCTCCTTGTGCGGCCTTGAGAATGGAGGATAGACGCGGCATGTCGCAGTGGAGGTGTGGACGCCGGCGCAACACCCATTCTCTGCACTGACGTTTACGGTTCCGCTTCACGTGCACGGAGTTCGGGATGCGCGGCTCGCTGCTGCCATTTCTCGGCAGCGGCTCGTGCCCTCCTCTGTGCGGCCTTGAGAATGGAGGAGAGGACGCCGCATTGCGCAGTGGAGGTGTGGACGCCGGCGCAACACCACTTCTCTGCGCTGACGTTTACGTTCCGCTTCAAGTGCACG
This sequence comes from Haemaphysalis longicornis, assembly GCA_013339765.2. Lineage (NCBI taxonomy): Eukaryota > Metazoa > Arthropoda > Arachnida > Ixodida > Ixodidae > Haemaphysalis > Haemaphysalis longicornis. The sequence continues at coordinate 87,484,980 of CM023457.1, read as the reverse complement.
GAGTTCGGATGCGCTGCTCGCTGCTGCCAGTTTCGCGGCAGCGGCTCGTGCCCTCCTCTGTGCGGCCTTGAGAATGGAGGAGAGACGCGCATGCGCAGTGGAGGTGTGGACGCCGGCGCAACACCACTTTCTGCGCTGCGTTTACGTTCCGCTTCAACGTGCACGGAGTTCGGGATGCGCGGCTCGCTGCTGCCATTTCGCGGCAGCGGCTCGTGCCCTCCTCTGTGCGGCCTTGAGAATGAGGAGAGACGCGCATGCGCATTGGAGGTGTGGACGCCGGCGCAACACCACTTCTCTGCGACTGACGTTTACGTTGCCGCTGCACGTGCACGGAGTTCGGGATGCGCGGCTCGCTGCTGCCATTTCGCGGCAGCGGCTCGTGCCCTCCTCTGTGCGGCCTTGAGAATGGAGGAGAGACGCGCATGCGCAGTGGCGGTGTGGACGCCGGCGCAACACACTTCTCTGCGCGGACGTTTACGTTCCGCTTCACGTGCACGGAGTTCTGGATGCGCGGCTCGCTGCTGCCATTTCGTGGCAGCGGCTCGTGCCCTCCTCTGTGCGGCCTTGAGAATGGAGGAGAGACGGCGCATGCGCAGTGGAGGTGTGGACGCCGGCGCAACAACCACTTCTCTGCGCTGGACGTTACGTTCCGCTTCACGTGCACGGAGTTCGGGATGCGCGGCTCGCTGCTGCCATTTCGCGGCAGCGCTCGTGCCCTCCTCTGTGCGGCCTTGAGAATGGAGGAGAGGACGCGCATGCCGCAGTGGAGGTGTGGAGGCCGGCGCAACAGCGCTTGTCTGCGCTGACGTTTACGTTCCTCTTCACGTGCACGGAGTTCGGGATGCGCTGCTCGCTGCTGCCATTTCGCGCAGCGGCTCGTGCCCTCATCTGTGCGGGCCTTGAGAATGGGGGAGAGGCGCGCAATGCGCAGTGGGAGGTGTGGACGCCGGCGCAACAACACTTCCTCTGCGCGGACGTTTACGTTCCTCTCACGTGCACGGATTTCGAGATGCGCTGCTTGCCGCTGCCGTTCGCGGCAGCGGCTCGTGCCTCCTCTGATCGGCCTTTGAGAAATGAAGGAGAGACCCAGCTCAGTGGAGGTGTGCGGCGTTCGGGATGCGCTGCTCACCGCTGCCGTTTCGCGGCAGCGGCTCGTGCCCTCCTCTGAGCGGCCTTGAGAATAGAGGAGAGACGCGCATGCGCAGTGGAGGTGTGCGGCGTTCGGGATGCGCTGCTCACCGCTGCTCGTTTCGCGGCAGCGGCTCGTGCCCTCCTCTGCGGCCTTGAGAATGGAGGAGAGACGCGCATGCGCAGTGGAGGTGTGGACGACGGCGCAACATTGCGGGACAAGGCTCGACCATAAGACGCTTGCCTCTCTCGCCTCAAATACCCACCGCCGCCCCCCCTCACTGACGTACACGGAAGAACGACTATGGAGGCTCGCACAGACCGAATCCCTTCCCAATAGGGCCCTCCTCCATCACATACACCCCTCAGTTTATCCCTCTCCGTTTTGCCCACTATGCGGAAACAAGGCCACTGTGAAACATCACATGTGGGCCTGTCCATATGATCCCCTCCCTCAATCAATTCCTCGAGAGCTCTGGGAGGCAGCGCTGAGCTGCTCTGACCCGGAGAGACAGAAGATCATCATAGCCCGGGCTACGAAGCTCGCCGCACAGCTCCGGCTGCCGGCCACCTCCCTCGCTTAGAGGTCTTCTTTCATAAAGTGCTTCTCTCTCTCTCTCGCATCTAAAACATTGGAAATTACAAGGCTCAGTGACCAGTAGACATTTGTTATTAGAATGGATTTTATGAATTCCGCGCTTCTCTCAAGCAGCTATTACAAGGACAAAGAGTTGGGACGTTTAAAACAAATCATACAAAACAGAGTACAACAAGACGTTGATAAATAAATGTTTAGCGTAGAGCTCTGGTGGTGGTGCTTGATCATAAAATGTCTTAGGAAAACGTCGGTGCTGGTTATAAGCTATCACGGCGGAGTATGGAAGAAGTGCCATCAGGCTGGTTATACAGGTGCATGATTGTACCACGAAACATGGGTTGTATTCGAGTTCCGATCCTGACTATGAACTCACCAGCTAAAACGTCCATCTGTCTGACGCGAATATTGCATTCCGAGAAAAATATACGCCACTCACTTCTTGTGAGCTGCGGAAAGGAGATTGGACGTGTTATTCCGCGTTCTCTGCTCCTAAACCCATCTGAAAGATACCAAGACATTCTTATTTTGTCAAAATAAGGCTAACAGTTGAGCAAAAAGAACAATGTACTGCAAAAATTACGGGTTGTTCGGACTAAAGCAGCACTGATGGAGTTTAGACCTACGCAGTTCATGCTAAAAACACGCCGCCGTACCACCCCGAGCGTCTTAAGCCGAACACTGGACTTCTTAAGTGGCAGCTCAAAGAATAGCCGGAGTGCTCCAAACGAACGGCGGATTGTGCTGGGTGGGTGCAGAAATTTGTCGGGCTTTTAACCTATTTGGGAACATGATGTCGCCTCCCTAACCGCGCAGCCTGAGGGACAAACCTGGCCACCTAGATGCACCCCCACTAGAGACATCTATTGGTTCGCCTGGAACTGTGGTTCTATTGGGCTGAGCAACTGCCAAGCAGGCTTTGCTGTTCTGCCTATTAGACCTACAGGAAGAGGCATGGGTTTGTACGCGGAAGGACTGGGGTTGGAGCCCAGTTACTTATTTTTCCCTTCGCAATACGTAGGTAGGGTAATTGGTTTCCTAAGTGAAGAGGTTGGAGGGCTATGTGCCCCGGTTATCCACATGGCCGATTGAAGGGTCCGTAGACCAGGTTACAGAGATCCAAGTTCACGACCAAGTTCGTGAGACCTAGGTGATGTCCATATAATGTCCTCCTGGGTTCGTATTTCCGAATTCGCGGTGAAAGGACCCCACTGTAGATGAATATTTTGAGGCGATACCTGTCAAGTTAAATAATGCATTTATTTTTTTTATTGGGGTTCTGCTAGCCTTGGGGCAAGGCTTTAAGCAGGAGTGGGCGGTACAACGAAAGTAAACAGCACAACAAAGAAAGAAAAAATAGCACACTCATTCAAGCACAAATCAACATTTTGGTGGGTTTGGGAGCTCACGCATAAATGATAAAACATCCGGGCATTGTACAACATGTGCAGGCAACGGGTTCCATTCACGTGCTGTTCGGGGGGAAAATGAATTTTGGTGAGATTTAGTTTTAGTTTAATTTTGGTAAGATTTAGCGCACGGGCAACCTTATTTGACGGATAGCGTCGTGCCATGGACCTAATGGAGCTTCTATACACACCACACAATTGTTCACTACTGGTAGTTCGTGCTACAGTTCACATTGAGTTAGTACCAGCCTTTTAACTACAACGTGTTCTCTTAAGTTTCGCATAGTATAGCGCTAAAAAGTACCAACCAACCCTTAGGTGCCCCCATTTGATCTTAGGTCAATTCCAATATTTACATATTTTTTAAAATTATATCTCCGTACCTTTTAGGTTCACTTCAGTTGACCAATAAATCTATTACTCCTTCTATTGTTCTAGTACCACACGAAAGAAAGGCAAGCGTGGAGTGCGTATAAGCCGCGAAGTTTGCCGAATGCATGAAAGGTAGCATGGGTACATTTTGTGAGATTCCTTTCTGCCTCTTCCTGTACGCATCCAGTGCCCCCTAGTTCCCCACTTCGAACAAGAAAAATACTTCCAGTTGATTGACCAGCGCCTAAAGGATCGCGGTTGTTCAGCTTCAGTATCCTAATTTGTAGAACGACGAATTCGGTCGCGACGGGCCTGGGTTCCGGCTGCTGCGTGCCGAAATGTTTGCAAGACCCGTAATTTAGTTACAACGTAAAATGTTCCTTTGGCTCATTTCTGCGAAATAACTTTGTAATATATTTGCTATCTTTTAGCAAAGAATAGCGGCGGGTAGCGGCCTATGACATCTTAAAATTATATTTTGCGTTGCCCCGGGAGTGTCTGACTTTTTCGTATCTCGGAAGAAATATCGCGCACATTTTGGGCTCCAATTATCACCGCCATCGTGGTCGTTCGTCGTCGTCATAACCGTCATTATCCCCCTTGTATTCTTTGCGTTCGGCAGCCACCGCTTCACTGATTATCGGCTTCCCGCTGTCATACCTGTTTCCATCATGGGTGAGTGATGCCCTATCACAGATTCTTTCGGCGCCCGCACCCCTGCCTGAATGCTGACCCGTACGCAAGGCTCGGAGACTTCAGGGCGCAGCCACTGTGGCGTTTAAGGTGCACCCAATGTAACCGCGGTACTGTTCTGCTTATCAGCGCGAGTGAAACGGACATTGGAAGCGATTTTATTGACTTGGTCTTTCCGAGGAAGAAACCACTGTGGGCTCAACTTCGGGGAACATTCTGTGCTGTACGAACTTAGTTTTGCAGGTAGCGACGTTAAAGATTCCCGGTGGTCAAATTTAATCCAGAAGTTTCCACAACGGCATTCCCCACTGCCCAGGAGACTTGGCACGTTAAACATCACGATCAATCAATCATTGCCCGCAGTGTCTCTTGCCGAAACCCGTCTGCACATTGGCTTTTTGGAGGGACGCATTGGCTTTTAACTTGGTGTCAGGTGCTACGGGGTAGCCCACAGTGGGTTCCGCGTCTTGGCGAGAACCTCGCTTTAAAGCAAAATTTTATATACATAGGCTTCCGTACAAATTTTCTAGCGCGAACACGAAATCACATTGCGGCAAAGCCAAATGTATAGCGAATGCTCAGCATAAAGCTGCTTTCACTATTGATTTGTGGAAACTTTCTCAGAAACGGTTACATAACAATTGACCATTATAACAAGTTTCATTACACCGCGTTTAACTGGTCATAATTAGATGGCACTGACGTCGTTAACTTCGCATTTGCCGTCAATGCATACCATCTACGGAAGGGGTTAAGGAAAATGGTTGTAGCTTTTGTTTTATAGGAACCCCCCAAAGAACATATGGTTGGTTACCCCGCTCAGACGATCGGGAAATTATGGCAATTTTAATTTACTAGTCAGATATAAACCAAACGAATTCGATAAACGTATAGAAATATGCAGCAATTGCGTCATTGTCTACTAACGCGCAACATTCTTATGGCACTTGCGTAGAGTGTGTGTTCTTTGCAGTCAAATATGGCAACGTGTAGCAAAATACGCGTTACTCTTTTTTTTTTAACACGAACGTGTTTTATGCCGGGATCCACCAAGATCTCACTAACGTCATATGCGTCCCGGAAATGATAGGGCCTGGAAACCGCGGCTGCGCCAGGATTCGAGCCGGCTGCTCCGTCGCCGCAACGGGAGGTGCCAGGCGCTTTACCGACTCCTCTACGAGCTTTTTTTTTTCCTTTATTGCAATATTTCAGTAGAAAACAAGCACCAACAAACAAAACACTGCAACGATAAAACTGCTAGTCATAACCTTGCCAGCAGGAAAACGATTAAAATTGTTTGAGGTTCCTCAGTGTTTCCATCACAGGCAACCCCTCTGGTGGCTCAGGCTGAGCCCTCCACACTTCAATAATCACACGCATTGAATCATCGAAATATTGTCGTGACCATTTAGAGTCAACGTCCCTATGGCGTATGGCCATTCGGGATTCCCAAATTGCATGTAGGGCCAGGACCATCACGAGGTCATAAAATACTCCGTCACTCTCAATCGGTAAAAACCTAATACCGTGAGCGTCCAGGGGGAAATCTTTCTTGAGGGTCCGCTGAAGCACGTCCCGAAAGAAGACCCCATCCCAGCAGTCCAAAAACACGTGTTCTACAGTCTCAGGTTTTCTGCAAGGGTAGCAGTCAACCCCACCTGGCAAAAACATTCGCTTTTCCTGCTGCCATGTTTTCACAGCAAGGACCCCCGAGTGAAGTTTAAAGAAAAACGTCTTGACACATGGGCCAATCGCCATACGTTTCACACACTTAAACACGTGCTGTCCTGGCCCTACACGGTACAGCGATCTATACAAAGGGACGGGAATTACGGAATCGACAAGGTCATTATACAATCTTTTACCCGTCACACTAGATAAGTGCTCTAGCGTGAAACGTGCACGTAAAAAGATGGTGGCTTGTACCATATCATGGAAGTAGCCTTTCGTTGCGCCAAAAAAAAAAAAGAAGCTGACGTTACAACAAAATCAGGAAGCGCTCTGGCCAAATAAAGAACGATTTGCCTCGAAAAACAGACTGCGCGCAAATTAACGGGGACCAGCGCAGTTTGTTTTTCGAGATGCATCATTACCAACTAGCCCAACTCCCAAACTTTTTAAAAAACGATTTACCACTTGACGCAAAAACAAATGCGATGATGACAGACCAACAAGACGCACGCGCCGAAACAGGTTCGAGCGGCTGGTTCTCTCCCATGGCGACTCCTAAATCAACACAGCAAAAACTCGGGGCACAGCCTATACATGTGCCGGCGAACAGTGCAACCCCTGTAGAACGTACCACAGTTTGCTAATTAAAAACAAATTACACACCTAGGACCTCGCAAACAATGCAAGTCCGCTACCCTTACAATTCTCGGCTTTTCACGCAGTTCGACCACTTGACTGTGCCAATTAGGGTCGCTGTCTACATATTTCTCGAGTGGCACTCCAAAGTACTTCACCGGCGTCGTCGGACAGCTGATACCCTCGACAACACTAGGCATACTGTCCCAGCAGCCATGCCAGAAGCCTAGACATTTCTGCCAATTAACACCACTGGCACTGTACTTACAAAAACTCTTCAAGGTGTTTACAGCAATGCTTATGCTTCTCCTATCAACAAAAAAAACGAGCACTGTCGTCAGCGTAAGCTAACACCTGCCCTTCACACGACTGAAGTTTAAAACCTTTGACGTCTTCGCTCCTGATTACACTTAAACAAAAGGCTTCAAATACAAACAAAAAGCAACGGAGACAATGGGCAACCCTGACGAACGGCACCTTGAAGAGGTACGGTTGTGCCGATCGTTTTGTTAATAACACGCCTAGTAGAGCACCCAGTGTACGCCATGCGCACACCATTGAAAATAACAGAACTAACATCCAGGTGTTCTCACATATTTAACAAAAGTTCGTGCGACACCTGGTCGAAGGCTTTAGCCATGTCTACCTGTAGCATTGCCAAAGTCCCTTGCAAGGCGTCACAACACTCCAGAACACTTCGGGCAGTATAAATATTCGACCGCCCTATCGACCGCCCTTTGATCCCGCACGTTTGATGCGGCCCTACCACGTCCTTTATGACAGTCTGTAAGCGGCTAGCCAACATTTTCATTAAAACCTTATAATCGACATTTGTCAAACTCATAGGACGAAACCCAGGGATCTGCCTGAGTTTCGCAACCTTCCCCGATTTCGGTATAAACACAGTGTGTGACACGAGAAAAGAAGGCGGTAGCACAGCTGTGTGGTACGCCTCAGAGTAAACTGTACATACAACCGGGCTGATGTCACCCTTAAACGCCTTGTAGAAAGCTGCGCTCAGGCCATCAGGGCCTGGCATCTTTTTGGGTTCAACTGGTCGATAGCTCTGCGTACCTCTTCTACTGTAATATCTCTTTCGAGATATACGCCATAACTCCCACGTCTAAGCTCGGTATTAACGACGTAAACTCTTCTCTCAACATGGCAAAATCGACAGGATGACAAGAAAACAAATTTTTATAAAAGTCACAAAAACAACGCTCGATATTAGCCTGGTCAATGTAAACCACGCCTTCAGCTTCAATTTCCACTATCGCATTTCTGCGAACATACTTTTTTCCCGCGCTGAACGATCTTTAGTCGGCGCTTCCCCGTGCAAAAATCGTTCAGCCCTTGCGCGCACTAGCGCACCCTGATACTTCTCTTTATCTATTACTACAAGCTGCGCTTTTACTCCTCGAACGTCACCCTTCAACGCCCCGGGCGATTCACACTCTTCCTAACGTCCAGGGTACTTCGTAACCACCTTCTCTTCGTTTCTCGTCGTATTTGGTTGCGGATGATCGTTCGAGGGCCTTTAACTCAACTTCTTGTTCGAAAAGCTCACAATTGAGGGTAAAGTTAACGTTCTCTTCTCCACCGAAAAACGTCCGCGCGTATGCGTTAACGGCCTCAGTGAAATGTTCATCCTGCAGTAGCTTGTTATTAAGCTTCCAAAGCCCCAAACAGAACGCGTTGCCTGGTTTGAATTCTACCAACGGTTACGGTCACAAGGCAGTGATCGCTGAAGGAAACGGGGGAGACTCGGTAGCTATCACACCTCGGTAGAATCTCTGTCGAAACATACAATCTGTCGAGACGCGCATGACTGCTGCACTGGAAGTGTGTACAGCGAGCGGTACCGCTCCACTGCCAAGGCTATCATCCACATCTGCCAGCGCAAAGTCAGCGACGATATCAGTTAAAACTATCATACTTGCATTGCGGAAACTTGTCGGGCTACTTTTGTCTTGCGCGGAACACACGCAATTAATAGTCGCCAGGTAAAATGACGAGCCTCTCCGTATCGCAAAACCCGCGAACATCCTAAAAAAAGCCCTTCCTTTTCGCTGCCTTTGGTGGGCGCGTACACACAATCAAGCGCCATTCGCTTGACGAAAAAACAAAATCACACACAACAAAACGCCCACACTCGGACACGGTGACGGTCACTAGGGTTGCCCCCAAACTCGGTCGTACCAACAGGGCAATGCCCGCAGACATCCCGACCGCGTGAGCGGCGCACCACGTCGTACCTCGACGCAAAACGGGCGCACCATACGATCTGTCCTGCTCCCCTCTCTCAACCTTGTTTCTTGTACCGCCACTATATCCAGGTCTTGTTCGGTCACTAAACGATACAGCTGATACGACCGTAAAACGACGAAAACGCCCCCCGACCCTCCGCAAAAAAAATTACAACCATCTCCCCGAGGGGAACTATGTGGTGATGCAAAGCATGGGGGTTCCGTGTAGGTTCCACACCGGAGCAGAACCGGCGCAGGTGGTGTCTCGGAGTAGACTGAACGCCGCGCAGCGCGCGCACCTGCTTTTATACAGCTGGAGGAGAGGAGAATGGAGGAGAGACGCGCATGCGCAAAGGGGGTGTGGACGGCACAACAACAAGGGAGGGACATAGCCCCGACCATGAGATGGCTCCTGGAGCGACAGTGTCGCCGGTGGTCTTCCTGGGCCGGCACGAGACGAGCACGCTTCCCCTTTAAGGGCTCCTGGAGCGACAGTGTTGCCGGTGTCTGCCTGTAGCCGGCACGAGACGGAGCCGAGCGGAGAGGAGGAGAGCGGCGCGTTATCACAGCTGCCGTGGAGAGGGGGACAAGGTGGAGAGGTGCGGACGCCGACGGACGACGGAGGGTCGACTAAGAGATGTCTTGCATCTAAAAAAACCTTACACAACTTTTCACCACACTATCATCCCCTATTTCGCATATGAAGCTTTATATTGGCAAGAATTTCTGTTTCAGCGATCGGTGACCAAGACATCTGCCGCGGCTGCCTGTTTTGATTCTAGCATAGAGATAATATACTGACTCTAGAGGGAAAGCGCGCCGCTGAGCCAATGCATTGGAACCGTACGACACACAGTGGCAGACATGATACAACGATTTGAAGGTGGCCAGCTGAGCTTTTGCTTACTAAAAACGGCGAAAGCGATGGGTTGTAATCTGGCAACGTGCTACTGTGGCGTTTCCGCGTCCGGCTAGCGAAGCATGCCGGGATTAATTGTAACATGGCGGACCGCTGGCCAGGCGGATTTTGTGTAGGCGGCGTCGACAGCATTGCGTAGTTTATCTCCTGTGGGTAGGTAACCGACGTGTTTTCGGTTTAGCGTACGTGTGACTTATATGTACTGAAACTATTTGAGCAAGATGTGGCAACGCTCACACAATACTTGCGCTCAAGCTCGAATGCGACTGGTCGCATGCGCGAGGACGCCAAGGAGTCAGCTGATTCGTACTGGGCGCACAGAAAAATTAATCTCCGTCATGATCTCCGTGCATTTTTGCGCTGTGCCGCTTTATTTGCCATTCTGCGACATTTTGCGAGTCGCTCAATGCTTTTCAAACGAAGTGAAGTGAACTGTGGCTTTAAGCTGAATGTTAAAGCTTTCTCGATACCAAAAAGAAAACGTTATCGCTTGGGCCAACGCTGATATCGCCGGTGAGTCGCGGCCCTTTGAAGCACAGGAACGAAAGAGCGCGGTCGATCGCAGGCCAATGGAGTAGGAAGAATGCATGCCAAGGGAGTATGCGAAATACAGTCAGCGGCGTGTCCCGTTTTCCTTTGTCTGTGTTCGTCAAGTTCTAGCTGCTTTCCACCCCTTCAAAAGGAAAGCTTACGGGACTGAATGGGCAGAATTAAATGGGCAGCGATTTGCCGCACAGAGCGCGCGAGGAGAGAACATTGACTTATTGACTTATTGTGACTGATTAAAAAAGAAACCGCATTTCGTTGCCTAATTTTTCGTTCTACCTTCACGGACATTTGCGCGAAAGTTCGAAGCACGAAGAGCTGTAAGAAGTTCAATGAATAAAACAACTGGAACCGAACAATTATAAAGGCTCCTTTTATTTCTCTTCCAACGGGAACGACGGCTGGCTACCACTCCGTAGCCTATAGTGAACTTGCGTTAGTCAAGGTCAGATCGGAATCGCTGTTCCGGCGTCGTCAGTTCAGGGGTAATAGATAGGGTGCTTAACGTGAAAGAAACGAATGCAGTCTCGCAAGCACCCGGAGGGGACTTGCTCAGCGCGTGCATCCCAGTTGTGCACATTTTGCACATACGCAGATCTGAGCTGGAGATGCACACACACTGCGCAAGTCAGGCGCAAGGGCCTCGCCACTTCCTAGCACACTTAAAGAAAATCGAAACCAAAACTGAACTGCGCACTTACTCTTTGTTCGCTAATTAGAGCTTAATTACACTAAAAGTTTTTATAAAGCTAGTTTTAATTACTGAGGCAATTATTTGTAACTATTTTGCTTCAGTTCTTTGTTTGAGTTAAATAATTACGGAACAACTTTTTAGAAGGCTGAATACAATTGATCTGGCAACCATGGGAATTGTATCATGTCAGTGCCACGATTCGTACGGTCTCGGAGCTCGCTTTACCCCCCCTGATTCTAGCGCGCAGGTGGCGCCATTTCGGCCGCTCGCCGCACCGTGGTGCCGGCAGTGCTGGGTCGGAGTGCCGAACCTCCGCTTCCGGTCAGCGTAGGCTTACCATCGCGGCAAATATCTGAACGCCACTTTTAAATTCAGCGCTGATAACAACTCCTAGCACAATTTTCAACACACTAACATCTACTTTCTCGCATGTGGAGCTTCGTTTCGTGATCAGATTGATTAGAAGAGTGGCGACAAGCTGTTGCTATCACGGTCTGCGCCGGTTCGAGCCGCAGAGCGTGATATTAAAAAACGGACGACGGCGAAGACATCGCCGGCCTAATCGCCTGGCCAAATAAAGTTGTTCTGTCTGTCGGGTGGCAGCGACTCATCCGAGTCTGACGATTCAGACGACATGTCGACTGCGCGGGCGAGTCGCGGACCATGTGCAATCGTAGCAGACGATGCGGCGAACGCATGGAGGAAATAAAAACGTCCCTGACGTCACGGGTGAGACCGTCACGTAAGGCTGGCCCGCTGCAGGCTGGCCTTCGAACGACCATTTCCCGCGCGGCGACCAAATTTGAAATTGGTTGCAATAAACGTGCTATAATTAATTCTGTGTTGGCGGCTGACGGCTTTCGGTTCGATTTTCGTAATTACTGGGCCAATAGCTATTCTTTACAGCATAAAAACTGAAAGCGAGAAATTCCGTGTCAGTACTCCTTAAGGGCTCCTGGAGCGACAGTGTTGCCGGTGTCTTCCTGAGCCGGCACGAGACGAGCCGAGCGGCAAGGAGGAGAGCGGGGTTATCACAGCAGGCGTGGAGAGGGGACGAGTTGGAGAGGTGCGGACGCCGGACGCCGACGGACGACGGAGGGTCGACTAAGACATGTCTTGCATCTAAAAAAAACCGGGCCAACTTGAGCCCTTCGAGAGAGCTTCACGTGACGCTCGTGCATAAAACACCACAAACCCCGCCCTGGCACGAAGAAAGAACTCGACACCTGACACAGAACCGAAAACCAACGAAATACAACTAATGAGCTTAAGCCCATCGCTCGAACACGCCCTGAACTTTCTTTGCGTTACAACGACACACAACGACGATTTAAAAATACTTTTAGCAGTCCGAAAGCGAAGGCAAGGATGGCGCTCTTACGAAATCTTCGATGCCGTGGGTCCTCTGTCGTAGGGCGTGTTAAGATTCGGCTTGAAGCTCGAGCGCCGCAACGTAGGTCCTACACTCACCGATCCCACCGGGCGGAGCCGTCCCCCCCTCACTGTTGCCCGACACTGTGTTGACGCGGCCGCTTGGCCACAGACTGGTCCTGGTCGTCAGTTTCCAAGTCGACGCCCTGTTGGGGGGCGGGGGTTCCGACGCCGGGAACTGACCCGCCACGCTCCTTCCTGGCTCTCACCGTCGCCTTCGTACGTCAGCTGGCCTCCGTCGTTGGCACTTTGCGCAAGTTACACTACGACGGCGTCCGACTCCTTCACCTCAGTGCTCTTTTCAGACGGCGCGTCTTCCGCCACCGGGTCTCCACCGCCCCCTGCTGCAGCCGCCGCCGCCTCCTCCTCCTTGTCCATGATGTGCTCCGTTCGGTCCACATCCCCCACTGGTCCGGCCACCTTCGCGTACGTCCGCACGCATTCGTTCGCTTCGTGACCGCAGCGGCGGCAGAGTGTGCAGCGCGGCACCTTTTAGTCGCGCCTCATGTGCCCCGTGCCAGAGCAGCGAAGGCACTGCGGGGCCCTGCCGGGCACGACCACGAGCGCCTGCGACACGAAGCTAGTGGGTTAGCTCCTCAGCCCTCACGCCCACGTTGATTTGATTGATTGATTGTAGGGTTTAACGCGCCCACGCAACGCAGGCGATAAGGCGTGCCCGTAGTGGAGTGCTCCGGATTAATTTTGACCTCCTGGGGATCTTGAACGTGCGCCGAAATCTCGCACAACACGGGCGTTTTTGCTTTTCGCCTCCATGAGAAAAGCGGACGCCCACGTTGAGCTTGAGGGTCACGGACGCGTCACGGACCGCAAGACATTACACGGTTTTTCCCTCTTCTATTATTTTATTTAGAATTGTGAACGCTTTTCCGCAGACCTTTTCTTTTAATTTTTCGGCTTTAGGGGAGATCCAGAAAATGCATATTTTCGATTTTGACAACTCATCTTTGTTACAATTTGATTTTTTTTCTGTTTTTATTATTTCGCTCTTTTTGAAAATTGTGTCCGACCAAGTCTATGTAGTTACGATATTATAACAAATAAAGGTAAAACTTCCGCCAAATCTGCATTTTTGTAGAAATGCAGGGCGGTGCACGGTTCGCAGTTTCTCTATTTCTTATTCCGCATTTTGAGCGCTCTTTGAGAATTTTTTTTCCTTTATTCTTCGACTGTTGCGGGAAATTTATAACATTTATGTTTTTGATCTTGTCAGATCATTTTTGTGAAATGTTATTTTTGTTTTTATTTTTTGATTTCTCAAAATTATGTCCGATCCATCATCTAATTTACACTACTATAAAGAATAAACGTGAAACTTCCGCCAAATCTGAATTTTTATGGATATGAAGAGCGTTACACGGCACCGGCTCTGGGTATAATCTGCAAAGAATGCTGCGCATTAAAATTTACAGAATTTTCGTCGGTCGTCAATACATGGGTTTCTACGGGAGGGGTGTGGACATTCCCATATTGTCCTGCTACGAAAAAACCCCACCCTGTCCAAGTTTCATTATAGGTAATCACAAATAGTAACTACCATTACCGAATGATGTGCAAAATAAATGGGAGTACATTATCTACCCGTGTGAGTAATAAGTATATTATACAGCTTCGCTGGTCATCAGCATTCACAGAGTGGAATGGCTCCATATTTTTACAGCGAAAGCTCTAATACTCCAGGTACGAACCAATAAAACGCTTCATTCCGCTAATTCCTCTTAGTCGTCAATATGTAAGGCATAGAACCACAAGGCTGGGGGGGGTACGTTCGTCTGCTTCACCACTTCCGTTCCGAGACCTACCCTCGCCTCCCGTCCGCTGGCCGCTTTCACGTGAGTGTGTGCGTGTTGTTTACCTTTTCCCACCGAAACAAAAACGCTGATGCGCCATGACTTTGACCAGTAACAGCGATGGATGCTAGCAGTTGCTACTCCAAACGGTAAGCTCTTTGCGACATATAAACACGCACACAAGCGCGTGAAAGCGCCTGTGGACGGGAGGCCAGGGCAGCTGTCGTACTGGGAGTGGCGGAAGCAGACGACGCACGCATGAGACTGCGCGTCTACCGCTACCCTATCTGACCTTCAGGCTCAGCCAACCTGCCTGAGACCGCGCCTTGTGCGGCATGCCAATTATAGCACCTAATGGCTCCTTCGTTCCAGAGGCAGGTCCAAAGAGGACAACAAGGGGAAAGAGTAAGGATGGAAGCCAGGAGAAAATAATGCAAGGTGGCGCCGGCTCGAGCCTACAGAGCCCGCTGCTCCGAACGGCGGCTGCGTTTTGTCTTGCGGTGCAAGTGTGTTCGCGTTCACTGCGGGTTCTCGGCGCTAAAACCGAGCTCGAGAAACCTGGCATAACCGCAATCCACAAGGAAAAATTTTTAACAGCGAAGCTGGTGGAGTTGGAGCCCTTCCCTCCGTCTGCTGTTGGTCTCGCGTCACGCAGGGGTAGAAGCTGGTTTCCAGACCCGCTGGTGGCCTCTGTCGATGGGCCTGCACCGGTGTGTCCGCGCAACTACTCTATTGTAATTGGATGCACCTTGAACGCTTGTATATGTCTCCATTTGGCGGCTTGGCCAACATTGCAGTGATAATTCCGTTTTTCATTAATAAAATATCACTAAATGCACACGTTGTGCACGGTTGTTTTTAAGGCGCGAGCACAATTGTGAATGTTGTTGCTTTTGACATTCTGGGTACGGGCTGTTGCCTCAGGGGTTGTGGGGCTGAAACATCTAACCAATCGTGGTTTTCATTTACAGGTAAGGAGTACGACATGAGCCAAGGTATAGTATATGCGTTAAGCTATACCGAATACCCGGGAGCAACAGCGTTTCAGTCATCCTCGCCGGCGTTTCAAAAGCCCACCGATAGAGGGCGCAGTGGTCTCGTCAGAGCGGGTTCTTTTTCCTCCCGCTAGGGGAAGGAGAGGGGAGCGAACCTCGCTCTGATGAAGTTTGGCTGCCGACCTATTTACGGAGGCATTAAAATTTACGCTGTGACGGCGCTGTTGTTACCTTGCGTGCCCCCATTTAGGTGTAAGCCGGCAGAAGAGAACCTCAGCATATTTTGCGCAGGGTGGAAGTGTGTTTGGCTTTAATTCCTACCGGTGCTTCTGTGATCTTCCTCGGCAGGCTAAAGAGTCGTGGCGGGTTGAGTAGGATGCATTGCGGGACTAGTTGGTTTGAAATCGTTTTGAAAAGTTGGTGCAGTAAGACAAACATTCACAAGTAGAGAGCACAGGGGCCTGTTCTTTTTCTTGTGAAGGTTAACCCTTGCTTCTCAACCTTTGAAAAAATTGTTGCACGTGCTCAGAAACTTGCGCTGTGCGCATGCGGCCACACTTCGTCCGCAGCGGAAGTAGCACTGGAAACGTCCTTCTGGCAAGATGTGGAGATAAACAGACACCGCGTGGGTGTTTTCACGGAGTGTGCGTGATTTTGGAACATAACCCTGCACAATAGATGACAACACATAAGCTGCTTTCGGTTACCTTCCCTCAACACAACCGTAATCACATTTGTCGGAATAGCTTCGGCAGTGCCGTAGAAACAATTGGCCTGCAGTTTAGCTGTTTGTCAAATGTTGTATTGAATGTCTTGATTAGCCCTCAAAAAACTGTGGTGTACAAATGCCATGGTCTTATATATATGCATTTATCAAAGACGCATTGCGACAGTATCAAGAATATCTATCTGCAGAAACCAAAATACCGAACCCTAATGCTAACGGCGTTCTCGGCGGAGACGTAGCAGTGTTCTCAAATTGCTCTGCTACTACGAGAAGATCCGTGTTCCGATAAGCGCTCGGTCCCCACCATGGCAGCGCTTTAGCCCTAAAAGCACTACACCGAGAGGAGTGTGATGGTGTGCAGTTGCTTCTTATGACAACCAAGATAATGGTAAAAGTCGGTGTCACCATTCTGGGGGAAAGGATAACGGGTTTGACAGCTGCCCGTATACATCAGGGCGTGTAATTTAATTGCTTTTCGAAACAATATGCGACGGTGTCAGTAATCATAGACTTTTTGATTAAGGTGACGCCAAGGCTCACCGATTTTTTTTCTCGGTGTCAATATTGAAGAAAATTGAGGAGGACGCCTACGTTTATGCTTTAAACTTCAAAACGGACCCGCCGCGGTGGCTCAGTGGCTAAGGCGTTGCGCTGCTGAGCACGAGGTCGCGGGTTCGATTCCCGGCCGCGGCGGCTGCTTTTCTGATGGAGGCGAAAAGCAAAAACGCCCGTGTGTACGAGATTTCGGCGCACGATAAAGATCCCCAGGTGGTCAAAATTAATCCGGAGCCCTCCACTACGGCGCGCCTCATCGCCTGCGTTGCGTCGGCGCGTTAAACCCCACAATCAATCAATAAACTTCAAAACGCCATAGCGTTGCTGAACTGTCGGGAGAAATTGTTGGAAAAGAGCGCGGGCCTCGCGGCGAATGCTCGGCAATTTACAAAACCAAGAAAATGCTTTGCACTCGTGTCTGCGTGCCTAGCGAATACCGCATGGCGTTCACGTGCGCACGCTTCTTAATCCACGCATACCCACTTAGTGAGATTAGCCAACATTGCGGCGACCCCTAGGCAGGTAAAAAAACACTAAAATGCCGAACGCTCGTGTGTACGTGCCTCGCAACGACCCCCCCGCTTTCCCACCACACGTTTGTCACGACAAGCATAACAACTAAGAAAGATTGGCCAAGATTGGGCAAAAGAAACTCCAGCGTGAACTGTAATCGTGGCAACGTTGACTCGAACGAGAAAAACACGTCATAGAGTACACCCTTCCAAGGTGTTGTCCAATGATTATCACTTCCACAAAAAATGAAGGAACCTCAAAGTAATAGCAACAAAGGTGAAGTAAATGTTGCGGCAGCGAAGAACAAGCTTACCAGCCGTTGTGATGGTCGTGAAGGTTACGTAAAGCTTCGCTACCTTCACGTCACTACGACTAGGGTGAGATTCCTTCATTTTTTTGCAATAAGCACTTTTCCCCGCCATGGAAGTGCTTGAGACCTAAAAGCACTACACTGAGAGGAGTGTGATGGAGTGAAGTTACTTCTTATGACGACCAACATATAGGTACTATTCTGTGTCGTCCGTCTGGGTTAAGGATGAATGCTTGAATGACAGCTGCCCGTGTAAATGAGGGCGTGCCATTCAGTTGCTATTCGAAACAATGTGCGACGGTTTCAGTAATCATAGACGTTTTGACAAAGGTGATGCCGATGCTTACAAATTTTTCTCTGAAAGTTTACATCGAAGAGAAATTGAAGAGGCCTTTTACGTTTATGCTTAAGAATTTGAAACGCCATAGCGTCACTTAATCGTCGGGGTTCGTTTTTGGAAAAGAGCAGGTGTGCTCACCCATTGCGCTCTCAACGCATGTATGGTGAACTGAGACAGCGGGATTATATTAAAGCCGTTTTTTAGATGCGAACGCATCTCTTGCTCTGGGGCATGTCCCTCCTGCGTCGGCGTCGGCGGCGTCCGCACGCCACCTGCGCATGCGCGACTCTCCTCCGCTCTTCTCTCCGACAGCTGTGCGCAACACTCTCGCTCCGTCTCATTATCATAAACAACAGCTGCGTGCGCGCGCTTCGGTCGCTTCGCTTCGCTCCCGTCGCGCAAGTGCGCGCATGCGCGACTCTCCTCCGCTGTCTCCTCTCCTTCAGGCACCGTGAATTGGACTCCCCGATGCGTCGCATCACTCAAGGGTTCCCTTCGGCAAGATGGGCGTAATTTTTACCTTCGTGCTAGTAGCCCTCTTTTTTCAAACGTTTCGAAACGCCGAATATTGGCCCTGCGATGTGTGAGCGATTATGCCCCTCATGCCCACCGCATCAATCATCGCTGGTGACTGAGAATATATCTCATCGGTGCTACCACTGACGGCAGGAAAACAAACTTTATCATGCAGGCGGGGTGCTTGCTCGACTGCCGAACCCTTTCCCCGCCGCAATATCGTTATCTGAAAACATACTGGCAGGGGTCACCTTAACACTTGTCCGTTTTCCGCTGCGCCCGATTTCAGTTTATGAACGCTGTTGCTTCTGGCTTCGCGTCTCCGTTTCCGTTGTGTGCTTATGTTGCCACAGACGCCTAATGAGCACAACTGATAACCATGGCGGCTCCGGACTGCTAGAATTCACGGAAACCTACCCGATGACTCCAACAACACGAAAGATTTATTATATTGTAATCTTAAAGCGCAACTGCTTTGTCGCAAATAACTGAACCTTCAACGTTTGTATTTTTCCATGTGGTTACTTGGCCAACAATCAGTGATAACTGTAACATTTTATTCACAAACAGCAATAAACACTCACGTTGTGCCTTGTTAGTTTTTCATGCGTGAGCAAAATTGTCTATGTTGCTTTTGACAATTCGGGTACACGCAGCTCATTTAGTTGTGGGTCGAACCATCTAACCAATCGTTATTTTTATTTACCGAACCGCCTTACACCATAAGCCAAGGTACAGTCTATGCCTTAAGCTACCCGAATTAACCTGCGACAACAGCTTTTCAGTCATGCAGGTACCCTTCGGTGTCCCCTAATATGCAGGCACATTCATAATAATCAGGCAATCAGTTTCAAAAAGGATCTAGGACAGTAGCACCAATTCTCTAAGTAGACATGTCTTAGATCTAGGGGGGCACTGTTCAAAAACTTTGTAACGGCCTTTTTTGTTGCTGCAATTTAATACATCTTTACATTAGAGGATTGGAGGCAGCTATTACCCAAACGGCCGTGAATCAGAGAGAGAGACAGAGAGAGAGAGAATTGTTTAATGTTACTCATGAGGTTTGCCCAGCAAAGAGCCTGACATGCTAGTCAGGCGAAATGTGAAATGAGTGTGAAAAAAAAACAAGAAAACAAAAAGAAAAGCAAGAAGGAAAGAAAGAAAGAAGAAATAAAAGAAAAGGGAATTGTGTGAATTGGAGTCGGAACCAAGTTCAGTAGTTCGGTATAAGAAGAAATGTTAAAGTATACTCGAGGAAATGTTCGCTTCAATTTGAACAGAGTTCTGAGACCGCGGAGTAGCCACATGGCAACGCGGCACATTCAGCATTACTATAGCAACCATGCTGAACACACAGACGCAAATGTTGACTTTGACATTCCACAGAGGTTAAGAGTTGAAAGATTCGGAAGCCGGTCTGAGTATCACACGCATCATCGATGTTTAGCACTGTTAAAAAGTGTCGACTAGACCGGAACTACGCAGAAAGCTGATAAAGGATTTCGTCACACGTGAGACCATTTTAGCACATGACCAGGGGCCAAGCACGTCATGCAACGTAAGATGCGATGCGGGTAGTTTGCCCAAAGTCACTGCCAAGGAGAGTCTCGGTGTATCATATCGTTGGCACACACAGATGACATGGGGATATCTTCTGGACAGTGGTAGTCTTCGCACAAGGGTGAGCTGGTCTGCTGAAGCTTAAAACGGAAAAGGCGTGTGTAGGTGACGTTCAGACGTATGCGGTGTATTACAGCTGCGTCGTGCTTGCTGAGACCTGGCGGTAACTTGAAAGTACATTCTGGGTCGATGGAGTAGAGAGGTGCATAGCGGCGTGATGGAACAGCCCATATAGGAAGCTGTACCTGCCGCGCAACACGAGACGCCAGTGAGGCCGCATCTTTCGTGGAGAACGGAACGGCCGCAATAGGAACCTCGTGATTGTGACCCTGGGAAGCTGTTGCGTCTGCTGTAGAATTGACCGGTACACCGTAATATGCCATAATCCACAGGAGTTCGACGAGGTGGTGAGTACTGACGGCTTGGTAGTGTAAAAACAATGTCCAGTGAAGCTGTTGCTTAGGAAAAGACCGAAGGCATTGAAGGGCCGCGCGGGAGTCTGTAAAATTTGCCCATTGACTGGCTGGCTGGGTGGTGATGTACTGAAGAGTCGCACGCATGGCGGCGAGCTCAGTAGCGGTAGATGATGTCCTGTGGCCGCAATATGCCAGAAACCACAGGGGTTCGACGAGGTGGTGAGTACTGACGGCTTGGTAGCGTAAAACAATGTCCCAGTGAAGCTGTTGCTTAGGAAAAACCGAAGGCATTGAAGGGCCGCACGGGAGTCTGTAAATTTGCCGATTGACTGGCTGGCTGGGTGGTGATGTACTGAGAGCCGCACGCATGGCGGCGAGCTCAGTCGCGGTAGATGATGTCCTGTGGCTGAGTTTTTTGGTCATCACGGTTCTCGACACTGTAGTATAAACAGCAATTGTGGAGGAACCTTCGGTGACTGAGCCATCAGTATATATGTTGATATGGCAGGCGCATTTGCTGTGTAACAGTTGCAGAGTAAAAAACGTAAGAGCTGGAGCGAAAAAATCTGGTCCTCGCCTGATTCCTGGCTCGGTTGTGTGAATACTTATGGGTGTGAGCAAGCATCGCGGGTATGAAGACACATATGGGGCCTGTTAAGGGTGCGGTAGGAGGACTTCCAGATCTGGACCACATGTCTCAGTAAATGGGTGCTTTGGTTGCTCGTCACAAAACGCAAACGCGCATGAAGTAGTTCGCGTTT
The DNA here is from genome assembly GCA_013339765.2 of Haemaphysalis longicornis. Lineage (NCBI taxonomy): Eukaryota > Metazoa > Arthropoda > Arachnida > Ixodida > Ixodidae > Haemaphysalis > Haemaphysalis longicornis. The sequence goes on along the minus strand of CM023457.1, from coordinate 87,464,079 downwards.
ACGCAGCACTATCGGCCTCAAACGTGGACATTCAATGATAGTCCTCACAGTGGATGTCGTTTTTGGGACTCCAACACACACACACGCAGTATGCGCGCCTGTATGCTTTCTAAAGCCTTTAGGGTTCCTGCTGAAAGGGGAAACAAGGCGTCAAGGCTGTAGCGTTGTAGACCTTCGCAGAGAGCGTCGCAGAGGCGAAGAAGCGAGTATTCTGTGCATCCGCCAGAGTTGGTAGAAAGCATTCAGAAGATGTTAAAAATGATAACTTTTCCTTCAAACTTCAGATGTGTGGTGTCCAATGTGAAAAGTCGATAAACGGAACGCCCAGAATTTGTGATTTGCGACGTATGGGCACTGGGATTCCCATTACAGTGAGCTCGTACCGTGTAATGTCTCGCTTCGTGAAAGCGATTGCCGCTGATTTTGTAGCGGAGATTTCGAGTCCGCGTGTCGCAAGGAACGCTGAGATCAAATCTCTTCCCCGCTGAAGCCACACATTGAGCACACGCCGATTGCGTCCGGAGCACCATATGCAAAGATCATCTGCGTATACGGAAATAGCGACATGTCAGGGCAAACACGCTTCAATTCCGATGAGGGAAATATTAAAAAAGTGCTAGACTCAATTCTCCACCCTGGGGAACTCCACGAGCTACGCTGTGATTCTTTGTGTCACCGTCAGAGGTGGTCATAAAGATGGTTCAGTCGCGTGGATAATTCGGCAGCCAGTCATACATAGGGCCACCAACCCTACATTTGCAAGCAATTGCTTGTGGTAACACGTATGAGGCTCCCAGCTATGCCCCCCGAATACGTACGCGTTGCTTTGCCCTTATTTACGCCTGATGGTAGGCGGGCAATGTGGCGTAGTATGCCAATGTACTTCCTAAACAATTTTAAGCTCGTATGTCTGTAAGTACAACCGCGGTGTGAGTGAGTTCGTGTGTGCGTGTTTGCACGTGCATGAGTGAATGAAGGGGAACTATTATAGTACAGGATTTGGGCCACAGTTATCATTGTTGGCCCCATATAAAGGCAGTAGATTTCTGGGCAGGCCACTGTGTAACCGACGATTCGCGCTGTGTGATCATCGTTGCCCAGTAGAATATGTATCGGCGGTGAGTGTTGGCCCATTCACCCCTGTGGATATGTGCTGACGGGAGCCAGTAACCCACAGCAGATTTCTGAGGTCTTTGGCTGCTACAGAGCCCGTACATGCCCGCTGAGTGCCCATGCGCTATCACATCATGGATTAAGACACGTTTTCGTTTCTGGCGTTCTGCCCGGTTCTCTCGCTAACAGAAAAAGCATGTGCCCTTTGCATTGCAGACTGTGTGTGGCTTGCATGAGCACATCGAGTTTGAGAAACCATATCGGCAAGCTGGATCTCCTAGCACACGCGTCCTTTTGCGCGCAGTGGGATCTCAACTATGAATAACTCGTTACTCGTGCATAGTGCTGTCAGATGCTCTTTTCTTCAAGTCCCCGTCAAGCCACATTACAGTTCACCCTGCTGAATTTTAAGCTTCGGTAAGCCCGCGCTTGCCTTAGTACTTGTAGAAGAACCTGTTCAAGTCAAGTTTTAATAAACAGGAGATGGTTGTCGCAGGCACTTTAGAACAGTCACTATGTGTCAAGAGATTCGCACTGGTTGGCAGTTAATCGTTTTGTTTGGAATATTGTTCACGTCTGCTGTAGCCGCTTTAACTGGCTGAGAACGGCGGGAATGGTCTGCAGTAGAACAAAATTGGATTTTCGACAAGATGTTTGGAGTGTATACCGTATTTATTCGAATATAAGGCGGTCACGATTATAAGGCGATGGGGGACTTGAAAGACCAAGAAATAGAAAAAACGTTTGCACACTAATATAAGGCGAAATAAGGAAAGAAAAAATGCAACCAAATTCTTTACCTTTCAGTAAAGCACACACCAAGAATTCATGAACTCTCTGCACACAACGATATTTATTCGGAGAGACGGAAGTCCAACTTAGAAACTGTCTTCAGAGGTGGTGGTATCCGAATCTTCGTTGTCACTTGCGCACTCTCTTTAAAGAGGTCATCGTCCTCGGCGCCGTCAAGAGCATTTGAAATGCAGCACTTGCGGAACAATGCCGCAACCATGGCTTCGGGGATCGCTGCCCAAGCGTCGACCACCCAATGGGCGAGCATAGACGGGGATGCCCGCTGCAGACGTCCCGACGGCGTCAGGGCCTCAGACGCCATCCATTCATTGTACAGCCGTCTGACGTGTGTCTTAATAAAGGGCTTGTTAAAGCAAACGTCAAGCGGCTGTAGTTGACTCGTCATGCCCCCGGGAATGATGACCAGCTTCGTCTGGTTGTCCATGAGCTTCTTCTTCACACCTTCCGTGAGGTGCCCGCGGAAGGCGTCGAGCACCAGCATTGACCTCCGGATGAGCAGTGCCCCTGGTCTCCGGAACACCGACTTTATCCAGTCAAGAAAAAGCTCTTCCGTCATCCACCCTTTCTTCTGGCAACGAATGTTGACGTTCTGCAGAACACCTCGTTCTTTGACATAGTCTTTCTGTTCAGGATGATGAAGGGGAGCAACTTCCGCCCATCTGCGGTGCAGGCTAACATCAGGGTTATCCGAGCATTCTCGTTGCCCTGTAGTGCGCAGGCTCACTTGGCGATCACATTTTTGGTGAATGGTCTGCGCCGACGGCATGTAAAAAAAATCGAGTTTCGTCAGCATTGCCAATCTGCCCAAGTAGGAGTAGTGGTCGCGTCGCAGGCCGATAACATATCTCTGGAATGAATATAGTTTTTCTTCATAGTGTCCTGGCAACTTCTGCATCACGGAAGTCCGCCTTCGCACGAAAGCCCGCTCTCTTCATCTACTTCTGCACCCAGCCCCGGCTGGCGTTGAACTTAGAGCGGGAATGCCATGCTCTCTCGCGATTTCGCGCGCCTTCATCTCCACGATGTCGGTAGTAACGGCCAAACCGCGGCCTCTCTCTCTTTGACGAAGTCCGTCAGCACTTTCTTCCACTTCGGGAAGCGCTCCCTTTCGTGTGACACAGAAGAGCTTTCCTCGTCGCGGCGCATGCTAAGGGGCGACGTCTTCTGTTTGCGCCACGACGCACGTTGTTTTCGGGAACGTCCAAACTTTCGACGCGCCGCGCAGTTTCCAGTGACCTTCCGCCTCTGGCTATGACTTTCCTCTTGAAGGCTGCATCGTAGTGGCAACGACGACTCACCATTACGCTGTCGCGTGAAACAAGCACAGAGAAAGAAAATCTTGCAGCAGGGACTCCGATATCTCTAACCAAAAAAATGCAAAATGGCGTCCCGACTTGTTTACAAGCATTACGGCTACTACTGGCTTGGAACGGCTACTGCTGGATCAGCTCGTTGACATGGTCGAAGGCGTCTGCTGCCATGGCCTCTGCTGTATCGCGAACTATTCAATACCGCTGCAGTTGCAAAAAACTCGGTAATTACTATCTGCAAACCTGCGTTTGTGTGAACTTTTATGCGTTTATCCTGAAATCTCTTTGTTACATTTCCAACAGTGTTGTCGTGCTCTTTTGGAAGCGTGGAAATGGTTGGAAGGTGGAAACCAAAACTGTCACACCAGAATCTGCATATTGGGATAGTGAGCTTCGAATATAAGGCGGGGTATGACTTTGAGACCGCACGTTTTGGAAAAAACCTCGCCTTATATTCGAATAAATACGGTATATTCAATATTGGCAATCGACAACGGTGAATGGCCAGCTTTGCCGACTGACATAACTGCATGATAAATAATTACTGTGGTGTGCCACAGCCTAGAGAAGGAAAAAGCATTCGTCGAAAGTAGAAAACATCCGGTTAAAGGGTCAACTTGCTCGGCCTCTAAAAGAAAAAGGCTGGAACCTGCCTCCTGACCCTTTTTACCAAGTTTTGCAGGTGTCCAAGGTACGGGATCGGCCAAACGAGCCATCCACTGCTCGTAAGAGCTGAAGGCCATAGGGTCGGGTTTTAGTTCGTGTTAGCAAACTGCACCCCTATTTTCGGCGTTTTTGAGTAATTATGAATTGCTTTTTTTTACAGTCGAGTCAGTCGCATCTGACTCAAGGATGTAAGTCAATACGTTTTGGGCTTTCTCTCAGTCAAGATGACATCACTTACAAATGTCCAAAGCAGGTGTCTGAGGTTCAGATCGCCCAGACGAGCCATCCACTGCTCATAAGATCTGAAAGAAATAGGGGGTTGGTTTCGAGCTCGTGTGGGCAACCGCAACCCCCCCCCCCCCACACACACACACTTTTCGTGTTTTTGTGTAACTATGAATTACTTCTCTTGCAGTCGAGTCATCGGAACTGACTCAAAGATGTAAGTCAATGCGTCCTCAGCCTTCTATCAATCAAGATTACATCAGTTACCTTTAAAACGGGAGAAGTAATGCTGTCTGAGTAGCCCGAATATACTTTTTCGCTTACAAATTTCGGGTAAATGTTATGAATGTAATAGAACTAACATAGGCGGTGTAAGTTCGTAAGCATTGGGTTGTGGAGTTCTACATTTCACATACTAGTTATTTCAAACCCCGCAGCCATCCGCGCTCAGCAAACATGCCTTGCGAGCGCCGGCTGCGGAAGGGTCCCTTGTTTGATCGCAGACAAAGGCAGGAGGCGACAAGGGCAAAACACCAATGGCAGCATTTATTGCACCGTTCAAATCAAATATCTGCATACAGACTAATCGTAGGCCATCACGGTCACACTGGGAGCGAGGCATTAAAACACGCTAGAGATCAACATGGTTCGACTCACCGATGGAATACCGGAGCAGCGGGGCGCCGCGCGTGCGAGCGAGGGTGCAGTCTAGCAGTTCGCCCGGAAGCGTCCCTTTGTGCTGTGCTCTCAGGTCCAGACTAGCGCGCCGGAACGTCTGTGCACTACCGCATCCCCGAGACAAGAGAGTGTTCTCTCATCATGCTACATCCCACCAGACCTCGCCAATCGGGGGCGCTAGTGCGGAGGAAGAACTGGTTCTCGGGTAAAGCAGAGGGGAAAAAGGGCGAATCCATCCCGGCGACAACAAACCAGTGTTGTACAGGTTCCTCTAAAACAGGAACAAAAGCTCGTTCCTCGTTCCTTCCCAATTTTGAAACGAGTTCCCGTTACAAGTTCTTTTATTGCGAAAGGAACGCGTTCCAGATCCACTTCGAACATTGGAATGTGTCGTTACATTAACGTTACATTTCATTTTTTAGAATTAAAGTATGGTGTCGGGTAATCTCGAGGCGAAATAAAGTGTGAAATTTAAAACTCACACCAAACAACGTGCGTATATTATACGAATAGCAAAACCTCCACCAGCAGATTATCTGGAGATAAAAAGAATCCAAAGAAACGCTCGTTGACAAATTTTTTCAGGGAGCACCGGACAAACTCCAGACATGTCCAACTGCGATTTTGGCGCTTGTGTATTATGGCTGCAACACATGGCACTTTCCAATTCGGTCTTACAAAGGCGCAGAAAGGTTACTGCGCTTCAGATGTGCAAATAGAAAGTTACATGAAGGAATATAATTAAATTTCTTTAATAGGAAACTGTGTCGAAAGGAACAATACATAGGCGTTTATTGAAAGGTTATTACAATATTGCAGGTTATTTCAAATGCCTTACGGGCTTTGTGCAGGTAATTGAGTAAGGGGGTAACAAAAGTGAAGCTTGTGGATTCTACAGCACAAATTTTCGAGTAACAAGACACAACAGAACAAGTAATTGCTACAAGGTTCACAATAGAAGTTTACGGCAAGAAGAAAATATGTCACCAGCGTAGTCGCACATGAAATCTACGCGCAAGAATTAGAAAGTTTACCAAACACAATCAGGGTAGCGTATAAAGAAAACAATGAAAAATAGCCAAATATGTGGACGCTACGCACAAATCAGGTGATGCGGTTAGAAATACTATAAGGGAAAAGCACAGGAATAACGGGGAGCATAATGAAGTGCGTCAAAAACACTTACACTATAAAAAATCAAAGCACAGGTTGAAACCGACCAAGTAAAGTAACTCCGAACGCTGGCCGTCCACGTTCGGGCGGCCTCTCTCAGGTATTGTCCATACGGCACGCGACGAAATCATGCGCGACAATGACGAAATTCGTTGTACTTTGTCAACACGACGCGCGCAATACAAAACGTCCTGGCACTCCCATTGACCCATTCCCGTGGACCTACAGACCGTGCCGTGACGAACTGCATGCGTACTCTAACTTCGAACAGTACAGCATCCCAAGCCACTGCGGCGCGCCCAGCCCTATTCATACCCGGTGACACTTCGAATGACCTCACAGCGAGTGCAGCTCCCCCGTCGGCACCCCAGCCCAGACAATTTCGTGCCCTTTTCACCCATCTACCCCCCCCCCCCCCTTGAAAACTCAGAGTCATAGCATAGCATAGCAATGCACCCGCGCCTCGCGCGCTATATTGCGGTAATTACCCCTTATAATATACAGATAGGGTGGTTTTACAAGGAACCTGCAGCGCCGCTCGGACTTAGAAAACTTCCGCCGGCAGGGAACAATTCTATCGGCCAGACGCGCATCCTGTCCTTCCCAGACAACCGATGAATTGTGAAAAGAATTCTCGCGGCTGCGCTATTCACTCGTCGAACGCCGCTTAAGCTCCGCCGGCATGAAAGCAAGAACAAGCTGCGGCCCGCTGCGTGGTTATTCTTCTGTCTTTGACTTTCGAGGAAGCACGTTCCTCTGAAGGGCTCGGCCAAACTGGCCAGCTTGTTAGAAGAGAAACTCAGTAGCGACTTGTGGATTTTTCTACTCGAGCGTCGGCATCAAAAACAGCCAAATCCTAGCAATGTAACGTTTGCAGAAGGAACGCCGTTCCGGCCGTTCCTTCAAAAACCTAACGAGTTACCGTTACAGTTCCACATACCCTTAATGGGACGGTGGCATTCCTCCGTTCCTCCAAAAAGGAACTAGTTCCTTGGAACGTCGCTCCGTACAACACTGCAACAAACCCTCCGGTTGCTGGCGCGCTCCCTTCGCGGGAGTGAGGCGCGCTGTTCATCGTCGGCCGCTATGGAAAGCCACGCAGAAAGGCGTTGGCATGCAAGTTGCGATCTAAAGAGGGTTCATCTCTAAAACACTGTCGTAATTGAGTCAGTAAATGACATAGAGAAACCAATAGGGTTGTGTTAGTGGAAAATCTTAGCGAGGAACACACCAAACCCAGTGTATTGGGACACAAAAAGCACCTCATTATCATAGTTCTAGGCTCTATTTTTCTGAATACGCAAGGAGCAACAAAAAAAAAACTCCCCCCACCTCCCCGAAGGGGATCGTGCGAAAATGCGAATGCATTGGGTGCACCGATGAGTGCGCTGCGGCAAGCAGTCACGGAGAGAGGCGCGCGCTCCACTGCTATTATATATATTTTTCCGAGCGCAGCGAGCGGAGACAGGGTACGCGGAGAGGAGAGAGAGACCCGCGCAACACGCCCGCCCCGCGCGCGAGCTCTCTCCGCCGAGCTCCGCGATGCGAGCGCCCTCACACGCCCGAGCGCGCTCCTCCTCTCCACTCACTCTCCGCTACTCCGCCCGAGCTCCGCGATGCGAGCGCCCTCACACGCCGAGCGCGCTCCTCCTCTCCCCTTGCCCTCCGCTACTCCCACCCGAGCTAGAACGTGCTCCGGTTGCTAGGCGCGCCACAGCTGTTGCTAGGCGCACGCCGGCCAACGCACGACAACCCCCGACTAAGAAATGCATTCGCATTTAAAAATGTTTGATCATAGTGCAGTCAAAGCGGAAGAAGAAATTTTGGCTGAGGCAACTAAATTTTGTAGAATAAGCTACATTGGCCGAGGTTCAGCAGTTTCACGTGTACCTTGAAGGGCAATGCTGCGCAATCGCGAGGCGCATTGGATTGGATTGGATTTGGATTGGGTTTTATTATATTACATTATATTGGATTGGATGGGGAATCCGATCCAATTGGACTACGGGTGTGTAGAGAATTGGGTCTGCACATTCGCCGGTCTGTGCATTCCAGAGGAGTGACGTCATAGCCGCGGCAGACGCAGTGGTGCCGGCGCGTGCCCAGGGTGCGCCTCCGTTGCATAGTAGCCAAGTTTGACCCTGCACAGGAGCCATGTGATAGCCGTTTAGCGTAGCTCTTGGAGAGCCGCGCTGCCCATGCGTGAGGAGCAGTGGCTGGACTGGACTGGACTGGACTGGACTGGATTGGATTGGATTGGATTGGATTGGATTGGACTGGACTGGACTGGTCTGGATTGAATTGGATTGGATTGGATTGAAAATAGTTTTAGCAGCAGTAAGCATGATAATCAGCTAACCCTACACAACCAGGAAACCTAAGAATAACCCCCTGAACCTTAACTCACGCTTTGTATATCCTAGCATAGTCGAGCTAAGCCACTGCTAATTTTTTTAGGCCTCCGAGTATGCTTTCAAGGTTCACTAATTCCCAGCGTGAAGCCAGACTTCACTATTTGCTCCCTGAAACGCATGCTTCGAGCAGAAGGTCCACATTATTTACCCTCTGATAATAAATATGCCGATTATGTTCACTTTGCAACGAGCTGTTCACCAAAGTTGGCAAAAACTATGCCGATACGAGCTATTTTAAGGCAGTTAGCAAAAAAAGAGTAAAAATAATTACGATCATGACTACATCTTGATTGTTAAGTCAGGTGCCTTCGAGCAACAATTTGGCAACGTTGTGAAGGTTGTGAAGTTCGCAATCTGTACCTGTTGAGAAGAAGAAACTTATGTTTCCCAGCCAAACATTTACAGTGCGTGGTCTACAGCCTAGGCTAACGTAAGGCAAGCATTTTACTGAGAACCGCCATACTCGTTAGGATTTTTGATATCATTAGCATTGTGTATCTGCATAATGTACTTCAATGATACATCAATGAATTAGGCCAGTTACAACTGCTCCCTTCTAGTCCAAGAAGCCTAATGATACCATTCTTGAGCCAACACTGTCGCTTCCAATTTAAACTCAGATGACTTTCGATGAATTCGTTGAAATCCTAATGTATTTTCGTTCACTTTCCCGTGCCATTATTCTACTGTTGACGCCAAAACCAAAAAAATCACACTGGTGATGACCTCACACAGTTTCGCTTGACCAGAATGGGACAGATTCACCACTCTTGCCCAGAATGTTTCTCCGTTACCAGTGCCGTAATTTCCAGCGCGGTCCTGAACTGCACTGTCGGCGATACGTGCATCAAGTTCAAGTTAAAGTTCAAGTTCAAGTTCAAGTTCAAGTTCAAGTTCAATTTTCATTATTTCCAAAAATAAGTTGTTACAAATTCTAGGATATACAGACGAGGGTCCCAGAGCCAAAGACATTAGTGGGACCCTCGGTTCGTAGATACAAAATGACGGTAAAATTTAAACAGAGCAACTGAAAATTCTTGCAAAATACGTACAAGAAAATACACTTTTACATCAGAAATCAAGCCAAAAACACGCAACATGGTATACAAGGAATCGAAGAACAAACAAGTCAAACAGGTAAACGATCACAAGTATGGTTATTCGAGAAAATTCTTTTTGACAGACTTTTTGAACAAAGGAAATGGAGTGCAACACTTAATACTAGAAGGTAACGCATTCCAAAAGGATATCGCACTGAAAGCAGAAGTTTTTTTTTTCATAATTAGTATGAGCAAGGGGTAACAGGAAATTTTATTAGCCGCAAACCTGGTCACAATATTATTCTACAAAAGATCAGATGCAATAAATGAAAATGCCAGTTGATTATGAAGCAATTTGTGGAATAAGGTCACGAGATTCAACCGGAACAAAACATTTACGGGCAAGATATTGTAAGAGCGTAGTAATTTGTAGGCGTTCGATTGCGAAGAACTAGAAGTGACAATGCGTATTGACTGATTTTGAATGTGCTGTATTGATGATAAGTGACAAGCATAAGTGCTGCCCCATGAGAATATACCGTAAGTAATATGACTATGAATGAACGCAAAATACAGCGCCAGTAGAGCTTCACGGGAAAAGAAAGGGCGAGCTTTGAATAATGCGCGGATACCAAACGCCATCTTCTGCTTAAGATGGTTAAAGTGACTGCAAAAGTTAAGGCACTGGTCAAGATGTATGCCAAGAAAGGACATCAGAACAAGTAGAAATGGAATGAATACCAAGTTGTATTACGGGAACAGTAGATAATGACCTCTGAGCACTTTTAAACACCATAAATGTAGTTTTTGTGGGGTTGATAACTAAGTGATTACTGCTGCAGCAATTCATAAGCGCACTTAATGCAAGATTTAACTTTGAGATAAGAGCACCAATGTTTTTATCAGATGAAGATATTGTTGTGTCATCTGCGTATAAAACACAGTGACCACAGTCAAATTAGGTAAGAAAATCAGGAAGATCATTCATATATAAAATAAATAGCAAAGGACCCGATACTGAGCCCTGCGGTACTCCTTGGTTAACATATTTTATTGCAGAGAAGGTATTTGCGGCGTGTACTGTGTACTGTCGGTCAAGTAGGTAATTTTTTAAGAATGTAAGCGGAGGGACAGTTATGCCATAGGACTGAAGTTTATGCAATAAGACTTGGTGATTTACTGTGTCAAAGGCTTTTGTGAGATCTAAAAAAACCGAACCCACTAAATTTCCTGAATCGATACTTTTCTTTATGTAATCAGTTAGAGACAGCACAGCTAGATTTGTTGACCTACCTGGACGGAAACCAAATTGGCTGTCTTTAAGCAATTTAAATTTAAATAAATAGCCATTGAGACGTTAAAAAACAATTTTTCGACTAATTTGCTAAGGCAGAAAAGAATTAAAATAGGACGGTAGTTCGTAACTGTTTGTTTATCGCCTTTTTTAAAAACTGGAATTACTTTAGCTTTATTAAGAATTAAGGAAATAAACCCCGTTTAAACATAAGGTTGATAATATGACAGAGCTTGTCGGAAACTAAATGTGCAAACAGTTTTAAATGCCTTACACAAATGTCATATAAACCAGGCCCTGTATTTTTAAGATTAGCAATGGTGGAAAACACTTCCTGTGGTGTTGTTGGGAAAAAAAAGAATGACTGCGGGGTACGTCCCAGAGAAGTATACGACTGCGCTTGAGGGTGGTGGTTAGTATAGACGGAAGAAAAGTATTCCGAGAAAGCATCGGCAATTTTCTTGGGCTCGGAGAGGGTGGATCCATTATAGTCGATTTTGGTTAGAGGGACATTAGCAGATGACTTGTTAAGGAAGGAGTTCAGCAGCTGGCGCTGCCTTTTGGGGTTAGTCCTATTCTTGTCGAATTCATTTTCGTAGTAGCTTTTTTTCGCTTGCTTGAGCAAGGTATTTAATAGATTGCAGTAGGACTTGTATCGTTTAGCCAGACACATATAAAGGGCTGACGCTTCTTTTTTTTATACATGTTTTCTTTCGTCCTTAAACTTATTAGAAGACCATTTGTCATCCATGGGTTGTGCGGATATTGTATTACTTTTTACATGGGACAGTACGCGTGTTAGTCGACACGGTGACTAAAAATGACGAGCAAAATGCTCGCAAGGCTGCATTCGGGTCAGACATAGACATAACAGGCACCCAATCAGTTGTACTGATTGCCTCAGCAAAGGAATCGGAACTAAATACAGATGTAGAGTAGCTAATATTACGTGTGTGGGTTATGTTTTCGAATGTGAGAAAAATAGGAAAATGATCGGTGATATCGGTGTCAACAACCCCCAAACAGGGTGATGAGGCCATGTTGGATAACACGTGATCAATGAGTGTACCGGTACCGTGAGATGCTACTCTAGTTGGACAATCAACAAGCGATTCGAAACCAAACCCAGTGAAACAATCAGTGTAATTTCCATAAGAAATACTGTCCGTGTGAGGCAAGTTAATATTAACATCACCTACAATTCCTACGTTCATATTTTTAAAAGTTAGCTTAGATAAAACTTCACTGAGACGGAGCGAAAAATCACAAAGGGAAGACGATGGTAAGCGATAAATGCAACCTAGAATTAGGTTCTTTTCATTATTAAGGAATGAGCGGTCAATCTCTACCCACACTGACTCGCAATGATTCACATTTAATTCAAGGTCACATCTGCGCGTGTAAGCGACATCTTGGGAAAGAAAAAACGCGGCACCCCCATGACTATCATTTTGGCGATGGCAATATTCAGCTTGATAAGACGGGAAACCGGTCATGCCGTTGTCTGTGTCACAAAGCCAAGTCTCTGATATGCAGATGAACGTGAAGGCATGCTGAACTGTGGAAATGAAGTTAGTAATTGCATCTATATTCTTACGAAGGCTACGTGCATTGAAGTGAATGAGGGAACGACTTATTTTGGAAAGTTGACGCTAACAGACTCCGGAGAATGCAAGGCCATGAAACGAGAGAGTGAACTATACCTTCCTTAGGGTATAAGCGAAAGGAAGTTTTACAATGAATCACGTGAAGATTCGAAGATCGGACTCATTGGAAATCCGATACACTCTGCTGTCGTCTGTTTTCCGGGCTTTTATCTGGCAGTTATCGGTCCACAAGTGCTTCCATTTGTGTTCCTTTTTCAGTGCCAGTGCCTTTGAGAACATTTTTTGTTATCAAGAGCTAAATGGTCATTAACATAGATTGGCAGGTTAGTGCCACCACAGAAGCCGATATTGTCAGTGCGCAGTCTGGCTCTGCGAGCCTTCCTAATGAACTCATTTTTTTATCACGCAAGCAGAAGCGAGCAATAGTGCTCTTTTCGGTGGTCTTAGAGCTAACACGATGAACCGTGTCGATATCGGCGGGTGAGACGGAGCACTCGACAGCATCGCCGATTCGTCTCACAATTGCTCCGCAATCCTCACCCTGTGATGAAGGCACACCCTTTATCTCAACATTATTCATCCTCGAATACTCCTCGAGATCAGCCACTCTTTTTTCGAGTGCTTCTTTCTGACAAGGGCACTTTGTTGGAGGCCGGCAGATCTTCCTGTCTCAGCTTCATTTCGTCAAATTCTTGGCGCATAAAACGAAGACTTTCACAAAGGGAAGCATGCTCACCCAGACCAAGATCTTTCAACTTGATGTTAACTTTAGACACCAAACCATCAATCAGTGAGTCCAACTTCTCATTCAAAAGTTCTTCGAGAGATTCAATTTTTTTGGCTAGTTGCGCTAGAGTAGGCATAGCGATACTAAAAAACAAGGTTTTGGGCAGCAGCCGCGGACAGCATAAATTTCAAATAGGTGCACAAAGTAACCAACCAACCTGTTGGCAGAATAAATGCGTCTTAGAAAGGGGACATGCCGCCGCAACTGCTGCTGCCAAGTGAAGTCCGGGCCAACGGGCGCGTGCTTATATGGTCCTCGTCGATGGTGGTGTGCAGCACGCGCAGGCGCAGCAGGTAGCGCAGGGGTCAAGCACCTCGATGCCCTGCGATGGGTGCGTGCGCTCGTGGACGATAATCCACGGTGGCCACTGACGACGCGGGCAACCAAGCACGAGTAGGCCCTGTTGGCAGAAGAAATGCGTCTTAGAAAGGGGACATGCCGCCGCAACTGCTGCTGCCAATTGCTGCTGCCATCAAGACTGTACTGTCATTTTTGTTTTACAACTGTATCTCTGCGGTCTTAACTCAGTCCGCCTCACTACACCCGTATGACGTTCAGTAAATTAGCCGATTTCAGTGCCCGTCCGCAAGGCTGGTATTGAGCGGCAGCTAATCCAAGCTCTCTTTGTTTTGCAGTCGGTGATCAAAAGACGTAAGTTGTTCGTGTCAAATGTTTTCCTGCCATCCGAAAAGACCTGTTCGATTGCTGATAGTTTATGGTGCCTGTTTGCGGCGTAAGTGAACCTACCATGGGTACTCATTGTTGTGGCAGCTGCACTAACTTTCCTTGATGAAGGCAACACCAATACGACACCGCTTCCTTTTTAGAGCTCAGGCTCATGAGGACGACTACGGACCAATATTACTGAAGATGGATGTTCCACTGTACGTCAGATATGAGCAGAGAACATTCCGTATTTTGCTGCCACACCTGGGGCAAAATCTCTACAACGGGTGTCACCGTTAACCGATCACCAAGACAACGCATATGTTTCTGTCGCAAGGACCAGTATTTTTATAAGTCCCATGACTTTATTACAACCCCAATTGCCGTGCTTCCCGATAAAAAAAAATTACAGGCTATCGCTGCGTTTCACGCGATAAGGTCTCTGGCACCAGCGGGGTTCTGGTTATGCGAAATATTTATTCTGTCGATTTCAGTACTTTTTACGCGCAGTCATTCACCTTACCTTAGGCGTAATTCCATTAAAAATGTCCCGAAAATAACAACCACGTCAGGCCAATCACTACTTTGTTTGCTATCATGTCCCGAGATGTTTACAACATCATATCTAAACATTCCATAAGATAAAATTATATGAACAGAGGAGAAAAAGAAAATAAAAAAACTAGCAGTACAGTGTAAAGCGAGGAACAACGTGAGATGTGGCAAGAGGCAAAAATGAAACCGGGTGTTTTTCGTAAAGAAAATAGGAAGAAACGTGCCTGATGTTTCATTGCGGATTATGAGCGTCGATTTACAATATTGCAAGCAGCGCTCGACGTACTCATACGACTTGAGTTCCGCTCTGAGCTCTGCATCAAGTAAATAGTCTAACGTTCGTCAGACGTCCCTGTTATGCAATGGACTGGAACTGTGGCAACTCGTGCCATTCCTTCCGTTATCCGACATAGTCATTCCAAATCTCTCCGCCAGTGCTTCCCTTCTGCCCTTCCAATGGAGAGTAGCTGGCCAGAGCACTTCCTCAGAAAAACCCGTCTTTCCTTCTTTCATTAAACATTGTTTCTTTCTCTTCAGATTCCAGAAGATGGCAGTTGGTTGAAGGGCAAGACACCGTTGTCCACAGAACGAGAGCAAGCGATTCAGAATGCTTATGAAAGCATTGCCAAAGTAGGAAGCCACCCACCAGATTTTAAAGATGATAGTCAATTTTGGGCTACACAAACGCGAAATTCTGTCTGTATCTTTTTTAGATTAAGCCTCCCAGACAAAAGCTGCAGCAGTTCATCAACAATAAGTTACTATATGCCGAACCGTTCCAAACTGCTAAACGTGCTGGCGCAAGTTATACATTTCGCCGTCATTTTGCGCAGAGAAAACCTGAGGCACATTTGAGGCAAAATATAACTAATTAACAGGTAGTTCCCGCATTTATCACTTAAGGATATACGTTGGGTTTGTTGTTTACTACAACAAGTGAGGAAACAACGCGTTTAAAATGGCGATCGTGCGAGATAAGTAGAGTAGAATACTTTATTTAGTAGTATGGCTTGAGGGAAGGGTCGAGGGATTAAGTGTGGATTACTAGAGAAGGCTCGCAGGCGAAACTCAATAGGGAGCTAAGAGTTTTTCCCGCAGCAGTTCGTCGCCTGTTGACCGTATCCAGGGCTCTCAGGACACGACCGACATGGGACGGTGCGCGGGATAAAAGCAAGCACCAAAGGGGCACAGCTTTCGCTCGTGGGATTTAAGGCAGGACAAGAAACAAAGGCTAAACAAAAGGTTACACGAGCAGTGCGAAGGCAAAAATAATAAAGGGCGTTGAATAAATAAATCTGCGTTGAATTCGTCACGAGAGTAGCCAGAGAGGGAGGAGGATAGCGTGACGGGGGAGAGCAGAAAGCGGACAACGGGTCACGTGCGGAGATGGCAGACGACTATCGTTTTCTACGATATTTACAGTGAAGAAAGCGGATGCGTGACCAATTTATTTCTCCTATCCTTTTCCCAGAGACCATGGCCTCAACACCAACTACATCGTCATAACCGGGGCTGCGGTACTACTCTTATGTCTCGTGACTGGCATCTGTCTCCTTGCTGTCGTCAACAGTGAGTTCGCACTTTTCAAACCAACTCCGCGAAATAAAGAAAAAGCTCTTTCGGGTTGAGGTTCGGGCTACTTGCTTCGTGGTGTGCAGGACAAGACCAGAACGAAATTTTACAACACACGAGACGCCACGTAACTTAGCATTGTGCCTTATCAAAATTTCCGCTCTTTTCTCCTTGGAACCAGTCAGCTTTAACTGTGAAACTTTACCGGCGGGCTTCACAGAATGTAAAATACCTTGAGAGCAATGGGTATACAATTCGGCAGAACGGGGCTTTGTAAAACAACAGGCTCAAAAGCCTGAATAAACCAACAGCCTACATGTGGAAATAGCATTTAAAGCTGGAATTTCATTAAGAAAGTACGCCGATTCACAATGACATCATAGCGTGCATTTGTTTGTCTTAATTCCTTAGCCTGTTAAGATGTGGGTTGAGCAAATGTTGAGAGGAAATTAGACGATTACGTTTTGATGTGAAAAATCTTGCTTCGGAAAAAAAAATGTTGCCGGAAAAATAATTGATGGAAAAATACACACACACCTCTGCACTGCCAACTGCCTCGACGATAAAGAACTCATTTTGCGGAGAATATTTTTTAAGGAATGTGATGACGAAAACAAGGGCCGCATCCACCGTGCGTTCACAGTGAAAAAGGGTGTTTCACTCATAAGCAATGAACACCACACCAACATGGAAGAATGAGTAAATCGATTAATAAACCTTGTGGCGGAACGAATTGCCACGGCAAACCATTAACAACGGAATCAAGCCTTCAACAAGCCGCCTTTTCACCCCAGTACAACCCCTACAAAACACTGTTTAAAACTCGAATACAGCTGTAATGCGCATCCAGAGCTGTCCCTCTTCTAAGTCATTATAGAGCCACTATCAAAGCATACGTCCGTAACGATTTGTTCCCAGAGACAGGCATTGGCTACCAGCTGCGATAGCATAAAAAAACCTGACGGCGCGGGAGCTAGCTTTGGTAAGCGTAACTATTTTGACGGCGTTCATTCTCTTTGCTGTTCACTCTGTCGAACGAGCCGTCCTAATTCAACAGCAGGGAAACAGAAACATGAGTAGACATGATGTTTGCGCGACTGACCTTCTTTCCTGTGTTGCTCGAGAATAAAGGGTAAATGACAAGTGCGGGAAGCGCCGCAGGCATTTCGTACCCTCTCCAACACAGGTCATGTGTCCTTGATGTGTGTCCCTGACCACAGCCAGACCGGTTTCCAGAACGGAAAACTTGTGCGGAAACGCGTCGCTCTCCGCAGATGTGTCAACCCCTTATAATTCAAATCAGTGCCCCGGAACGCCCGCCCCACTAATTTTGTTATCAGCTGAGTTTGAACTGCGTACGTGTAGACAGCTACCAATGTTGATGCAGGTATGGCCGAAAGTCGCTCAGAACACTGATCGATGCATGCTGTGCATACCGCACTATTTGCGTAGGCAAAGGTGATGGCACGGAAGACGTCACCGGAAGTGGCGGTAGAACGGTGGGAGACGACATCCGTATTCCCAGCTGGAGCAACAAGCCGTCGTCGGCTCCGCTACCAAGACGTAAGGCACTTTTTCCCTAATCATCATCATCATCATCACCAGCCTATCTACGCCCACTGCAGGGCAAAGGCCTCTCCCATTATTCTCCAATTACCTCGGTCCTGTGCCAACTGTGACCAATTTATCCCCGCAAACTTCTTGATCTCATCTGCCCATCTAACATTCTGCCGTCCCCTGCAACGCTTGCCTTCTCTAGGGATCCACTCTGTTACCCTTAATGACCAGCGGTTATCTTGCCTTCGCATTACATGCCCTGCCCACGTCCATTTCTTCTTCTTAATTTCTACTAATATGTCTTTAACACCAGTTTGCTCCCTGACCCACTCCGCTCTCTTCTTGTCCCTTAATGTTACACCTATCATTTTCCGCTCCATTGCCCGCTGAGTCGTTCTCAATTTAAGTTGAACTCTCTTAGTGAGCCTCCAAGTTTCTGCCCCGTAGGTGAGTACCGGTAAGATGCAGCTGTCATACACTTTCTTCTTCAGCGACAATGGTAGGCTGCTATTCATTATCTGAGAATGTCTGCCATATGCACCCCACCCCATTCTGATCCTTCTAATTATCTCTGCCTCATGGTTGGGATCTGGGGTCACAACTTGGCCTAAGTATATATATTCGCTTACCACTTCCACTGCCTCGCCATCTATCTCAAACTGCTGTGCTGTCCCGAGGTTATCATCATTACTTTAGTTTTCTGCATATTAATTTTCAGGCCCACGT
The DNA here is from genome assembly GCA_013339765.2 of Haemaphysalis longicornis. NCBI lineage: Eukaryota > Metazoa > Arthropoda > Arachnida > Ixodida > Ixodidae > Haemaphysalis > Haemaphysalis longicornis. The sequence goes on along the minus strand of CM023457.1, from coordinate 87,445,883 downwards.
TTCTACTCTGTTCGCCCAGTGCGGAAAGCATGCTTTGCAATTCGTCCCCCGAGTCACTTAGCAAGGCAACGTCATCAGCAAATCTGAGGTTACTGAGGTATTCTCCATTAACCCTTACTCCCACCTGTTCCCAATCCAACGTTCTGAATACTTCTTGTAAGCATGCTGTGAATAACATTGGAGAGATTGTGTCTCCTTGTCTGACACCCTTCCTTATAGGTATTTTACTGCTCTCCCTATGGAGGATGATGGTAGCTGTAGACCCATTATAGATATCCTCTAGTATTCTTACATAATGCTCATCTACCCCCTGGTTCCGTAATGCCTGAATGACGGCTAGGGTTTCGACCGAGTCAAATGCTTTCTCATAATCTATGAAGGCTATATATAGGGGTTCAGTATACTCACCGCACTTCTCTATCACCTGATTGATCGTGTAAATATGGTCCATTGTTGAATAACCTTTACGGAACCCTGCTTGTTCTTTAGGTTGACTGAAATCTAAGGTTGCAGAGATTCGGTTAGCGATTACCTTGGTAAATACCTTGTAGACGACTGACAGTAAGCTGATCGGCCTGTAATTTTTCAAGTCCTTCATGTCGCCTTTCTTATGGATTAGGATGATGTTAGCGTTCTTCCAAGATTCCGGTACCATTGCGGTCATTAGGCATTGCGTATACAGGTTTGCCAGTTTTTCAAGTACAATTTCTCCGCCATCCTTCAAGAGGTCTGCTGTTATCTGATCCTCACCAGGTGCTTTGCCCCCTTTCATTTCTTTCAAAGCCTTCCTTACTTCTTCGGTTGTTACTGGTGGGATGTCTATCCCCTCTGAACTACTGTCTCGTTCGGCATTATCCTGTATGTCCCGGCTACTGTACAGATCCCTATAGAACTCCTCGGCCACTGTGACTATTTTATCCCTATTTGTGATGACGTTGCCTTGCTTATCCTTAAGTGCATACATCTGATTTTTCCCCACGCCAAGACGTCTCTTCACTGCTTTCAGGCTACCTCCGTTCTTTACAGCTACTCGATCCTCTCCATATTATACTTCCGTATGTCAGCTGTCTTACGCTTATTGATTAACTTCGAGAGCTCGGCTAGTTCTATTCTGTCAGCTGCGGTAGAGATTCTCATGGTTTGCCGTTTCCTGATTAGATCTTTCGTCTCCTGTGAACGTTTACCAGTATCCTGTCTAGCCATAGTGCCCCCGACTTCTACTGCACACTCCGTGAGAATGCGTGTAAGGTTGTCGCTGGCTTCCTGTGTCGTAAGCTCGGCTTCCTCGTTAAGGGCGGAATATCGGTTCTGCAGCGCGATCCTGAATTCTTCTACTTTACGTCTTACTGTTAGCTCATTTATCGGCTTCTTACGTACTAGCTTGTTGCGGTCCCTCCTCAAATCTAGCCTAATTCGAGATCTTACCATACGGTGGTCACTACACCTTACCCTTCCGAGCACTTCCACATCCTGCACGACGCCAGGGTTATCGCATAATATGAAGTCTATTTCATTTTTGTGCTCCCCATTCGGGCTCCTCCAGGTCCACTTCCGACTCTCCCGTTTACAGAAGAAGGTATTCATTATGCGTAGGTTATTCCGTTCGGCAAACTCAACTAGTAGGTCCCCCCTGCTATTTCTACAGCCCAGACCATAGTTCCCAACTGCCTTGTCTCCAGCCTGATTCTTGCCTACTTTAGCATTGAAGTCCCCCATAACTACGGTATACTGCGTTTTTACTTTAGCCATTGCCGATTCCACATCTTCATAGAAGCGTTCCACTACTTGGTCGTCGTGGCTGGATGTGGGCGCGTAGCCCTGCACCACCTTGAGCTTGTACCTCTTATTGAGCCTAATTACAAGACCTGCTGCCCTTTCGTTAATGCTATAGTATTCGTCTTTGTTGCCAGCTATGGTTTTATTGACTAGATATCCCACTCCCAGTTCTCTTCTGTCCTCTACACCACGGTAACATAGGACGTGTCCATTTTTCAGCACCGTAAAGGCTTCGCCTGCCCTCCTAACCTCGCTAAGCCATATTACATTCCCATTTAATGCCCCCTAGTTTCTCGAACAACACCCTAATAGTGCCCTGTAAAAAAGTGCGCCGTATATATATATATATTGTAAGCAGAGTTACTCAGTCCTATCGCATACCCGCATACCGTGTCCTTGATTGCAGGGTTTAACGCGCCGACGCAACGCAGGCGATGTGGCGCGCCATAGTGGGCTCCGGATTAATTTTGACCACCTGGCGATCTTTAACGTGCGCCGAAATCTCGTACACACGGTGCGTTTTTGCTTTTCGCCTCCATCAGAGATATCGTGTCCTGCACTGGTCAATCTCATTACAACCTGAACCAGCCAGGAACACTCCCATTACCATCATCATCTCGCCGACGAGTGCGTTCGTTTCGGGCTCCATCTTGGCTGGTCTCACACCAAAGCCGGTTGCACCGTTGCCTTGCAATAAACGCTTCACCACGACTCCTGGCCGACGTCTCTCAAGTGGTGGAGGTTGCCAACATCGATCTCTCGCGCCTCGACCCCTTCCTGCACTTTCCTGGAGCTCCGTTCGGGTTGGCGACTTGCCGCAATGACTACGGCTAATGCGACGACGGCTAGCACTCCAACCTCTGGCTAGACTGTCACATGCCGGCAGCGTGACCCCCCGTTTTTCACTGGACTCCCCGGAGACGACGTAGAAGACTGGCTTGACAGCTACAACCGTTTGAGCGCCTTCAATCGATGGGACGACTCCTTCAAGCTCCGAACGTGTCGTGGTCTCTGACCCAGGTGGCAGAAACTTGGTTTTACAACAACAAAGCAGAGTTGACGGACTGGGATCGCTTTACATCTGAACTGCGTCGTATTTTCGGGACTGCCTCCCGACGTTCAGAAGCGGCCAAAAAGAAACTGCAAGACCGCGTTCAACAACCGGGCGAGTCGTATACGTCGTACATTGAGGACGTTTTCACATTTTTAATGTTTTTCTTTCTTTCTTTCTTTCTTTCTTCTGTGTATTAAAAAAAATGTTTACTTCATTAACCGTAGTGAAAAAGAAAAGATCCTAACCACACCCCTATGCCTCCTTTGGCGTTGTAGACTGCTGCCCTATCTTTCTGTATTTTCCTCAACGAGCCCCTCATTTCCTTACTATATTATTCTGCGAAAGCCTAGCGAGGGTCTCGGTTCTGGCAGCCTTGATGTCTAGGTAGCATAAGAGGGCTTCCCGCCAGTTACCCGCTCATGACAGGCTGTAGACGCTCGAGTCACGCCCCGGGGGTTGAAAAGAAGGTCCCCTTCTCCCCATGTAGTCAGAGTGGCGCTGGCTACCACCCTCAAGCGTAAGATGCACTTTTAGTAAATATAAATAGCCCAGAAAGTGAAGGAGAACACAGTCGCCCAGATAGCCGAATTGGTAAGGCATTCGACATGTAATCGAAAGGCGTGGATTCGGTCCCCACTCTGGGCGCGTGTTTTTTTTTCTTTCTTTCTTTCTTTCTTCTGTGTATTAAAAAAATGTTTGCTTCATTAACCGTAGTGAAAACAAAAAGAGCCTAACCACACCCCTATGCCTCCTTTGGCGTTGTAGACTGCTGCCCTATCTTTCTGTATATATATATATATATATATATATATATATATATATATATATTATATATATATATATATATATATATATATATATATATATATATATATATGTGTGTGTGTGTGTGTGTGCAGCGAATCAGAATGGGAAATGAGGGGCTCTTTAAATTAAGACAGAAACAAGGGTTAAAGTCAATAATACCTCGGAAAGCAAATGGGAGAATGTGGTAGGGCATTGAAACGAATTTAGAATTTTGAAAGACTGACAGAAAGTAGAGGAAAAATGACGGCCGGGTGGGATCCGAACCCAACACCTTCAGAATACGCGTATGGTGTGATCGATGACCACTACGCTATCGACGGGGCTGTTTTCTCTCCAGTGTCTCAGGTATTTATGTTAAGGTATTTTTGTTTCCTGTGATTGGGGGTGCTAGCCAGTGCCACTCGGACTACTCGGGGTGAAGGGTAGCTTCTTTTCAACCCCCGGGCAGTGACTCGAGTGTCTACGATCACGACATGTCGAGAGCGATCGACCAGCGTTCAACCCTCTTGAGCTACCTATGGCACTTAGACTGCCAGAATAGAGGCCCTTGCTCTGCATGTAGCGAATCAGAATGGGAATAGAGGGGCTCGTTGAAATGAGGTGCTCATTGACACCATAACTGTCTATCAATAAAACGGCCGCTCGTTCAACAGCAAGCGTCATCAGCTCTCCCGCTTTACCCAAAACGACCCCCCCTCTTGATGACATCTCCCTCCAGGAAACCAACACTTCAACCCAGAGCCTGTCACAATACAATGCCTTCACGCAAGATCTCCATTCCCGCACGGCGATCCTCGTTCACAACTCCCATCCGGCGCAACCGCACCGCCTCAGCCCATCGATCTCCCACGCCTTCATCGAAATCATCTTGACTCGCCCCACACGTTCGAGAGTATACATCCTCAACATCTACAGCCCCCCGAACGACCACCTCAAGAACATAGACCCCTCTTTCAAAAAGCGGTATAGATAGCTGGATTCCACCTCCCCTTTGTCCTTGTGGACTTACACGCCCTCACTTGCTTGGGGCTACCGCTACAGCTCGACGAATCATTACCCCATCCTCCAAACGACCTAACCATCCAGACAAGCACCGGCAATAGCGT